>BLBF01000019.1:26956591-26985640 GCA_015471245.1 Laticauda colubrina
TCCTTCCTTCCTTCCTTCCTTCCTTCCTTCCTTCCTTCCTTCCTTCCTTCCTTCCTTCCTTCCTTCCTTCCCCCCCTCCTTCCTTCCTTTTGAAATATTTTCCACAAGTGGTACTCTCACTTATCAACAGGTGGCTCCACACAATTTTCAGAAACACTTCCTTTTCTTTCATTCTTCAATACTACTTTATTCAGCAGATAACCCAACCCACTTCCAAAGTTTCAAAATTGGGAGGATGAGTAGAAAAGCTCAATTACCAACTGTGTATGTGTGCTAAACAAGATATCTTCTTCCCTATTTTCACAAAGCAATTATTAATTTATTATGGTTGAAATGTGGTTGAATATTAGTAGCTCGGGTTGGTAGTTTGAACTCTGAGCTTGGCAATTTGATTGCAAATGTTTCATCACCATTTGAGGAGACATCATCAACTCAAAATGCACTGACGATGTCTCTTCGAATGGTGATGAAATGTTTTCAAACTGCCAAGCTTGAGCTCAAACCAACAGCTTAATATTTTACTGTTATAAAATGATTTTTAGCATCAATATATTGATAGTTCTCAATTTATAACTATTTGTTTAACAATAATCCAGAATTACAAAGCCCTGGAAAAGATGCTTTATATCTTATAAAGCACTTCTAATGATTATAACCATTGTATCAGCACCTCTTGCTGCTGTGTAATCACAATCTGGATTCTTGGCAACCTGTTTGCATTTATAACCAGTTATCAAACATTCTGGAATCCACGTGATCTACATTGTAATCTTCTCTGATGGCTTCAGAATAGATCGCACACCCCTACTTTATTTTTTTGTTTGTTTGTTTGGTTTGGTTTTAAACTAATAGGATATATGTTAATTATTTTTGAATATTTCAATAGTCATAAACATCATTTTCTGTCTGGCAGTGTTGAATTATCTATATTTCTAAAATGTATTCAAACAAAAACAATGAATATGCAAGAAAAGCTACTAACATCTGCTTAAAACCTATGCTTTTCCTTTTCATCTCCTAGCACATATTTGTGAGGTGCTCATTTGTATAATTCCTTAAAGCACTAAGTGTTTAAGCAAGTTGCATTTTGTACAATATCTCATTTATATAATTAGTATAATATGGCTCACCATCATTGTGGGAAATCTAGAATAAATTATGGCAAGTTGTCAGACTCAAAGGAATACTATTTCAAAATGAGGCTAAGGGGAATTAGTCTGAAGAAGAAACAAATATTTACATTGTGCATGGGAAAACTACATAAATAAGCTAAATAACAGCACACTTCAAGCACTTTACTTATTTGAACAAGATAAGGTCCAATTACAATTTCCTGTTTGCTTTTTAAACTAAACCTACAACAAACCATGGCTTCTAATTCTGCCTTGATCCAAAAAAATCAAATGCAAAGTTCCAGATTCAAACATTCCCACAACCTAAAACCAGCTACGTTTCCATGCATCTATCAAGAGACTTAATATGAACAACATGAAGCTTTAGAATACTGTAACATTCTAGCTCAGGGGTCCCCAACCACCGGTCCCCGGACTGGTATCGGTCCTTGGATCATTTTGTATCGGTCCGCAACCACTTCCACCCTCGCCTAACTTCCACACTTGACTCTTTATCTTTGGTGTGTATTTATCTTTGGTGCGTATTTATCTTTGGTGCGTATTTATCTTTGGCGTGTATTTATCTTTGGCGTGTATTTATCTTTGGTGCGTATTTATCTTTGGCACGTATTTATTTTTGGTGCGTATTTATCTTTGGCGCGTATTATGCAAGCTAGCCCTCGCAAAATGAGCCAGAAACAGAGTTCACTGGAGAGTTTTTTGGGAAAGGGTAAACGAGACAATGACGAGACAGCAGAAGGGTCACAGACTGCCTACAAAAAGAAAGCTGCATTTCAAAGAAAATACCAAGATTCCTACCTGAGTTACGGGTACATCGCAACAGGTGATTCACAAGCCCCACACCCACTCTGTGTAATATGTGGTGACAGACTTGCTAATGAAGCCATGAAAACATCAAAACTGTGCCGCCACATGGAGACAAAACACCCAGCATTGAAAGAAAAGCCCTTAGATTATTTTCAAAGAAAAAAACGGGAACATGAAGGACAGAAACAATTATTAAAGACCACTACTTCAACAAATATGTCCGCACTAAAAGCATCATTCCTGGTCGTGGACCGCATTGCCAAAGCTAAGAAGCCCTTTACGATGGGGAAGAATTGATTTTGCCTGCTACAAAGGACATTTGCAGCGAACTTTTCAGAGAGGCTACAGTAAAAAAGGTCAAAAACATCCCCCTTTCGGTAAGCACCGTGACAAGAAGAATTAATCAAATAGCAGAGGACATCGAAGCACAGTTACTTGAGAGGATTAATGAGTCACTATGGTAAGGGATTCAGGTGGATGAATCTGCAGATGTTGACAACAAAGCAATATTGCTCGTTTTTGTGAGATACATTTTTCAGGAGGATGTACATGAGGATTTGCTATGTGCACTATTTCTGCCAACTAACGCCACAGCTGCAGAGTTATTCATGTCCTTGAATGAGTACATATCAGGGAGGCTTAATTGGTCGCACTGTGTCGGTGTATGCACGGATGGAGCGGCTGCGATGACTGAGCGTCTTTCAGGTCTGACAACGTGGATCAAGGAGGTCACCTCTGAATGTGAGTCCACACACTGGATGACAATCCATAGGGAAATGCTGGCAAGTTGAAAAATGCCACCTGAGTTTAACAGCATTTTGCAAGATGTGATAAAAATTATTAACCACATAAAAGTACATGCCCTGAATTCATGTCTGTTCGAACAGCTCTGTGAAGAGATGGATGCAGAACATAGACGCCTTCTCTTGTACACAGAAGTGAGATGGCTTTCAAGAGGTAAATCACTGACAAGAATTTTTGAGTTAAGAGAGTCACTGCAGATATTTTTCTGCAAAAAACAGTCACCACTGGCAGCATACTTCAGTGATGCTGATTGGATCTTGAAACTTGCTTACATTTTTAACCTGCTCAATGAACTCAGTCTCTCACTTCAGGGGAAAATCACAACCATTTTAAAGTTGGCAGATAAGATTGCAGCATTCAAAGCCAAACTGGAGTTATGGAGATGGAGAGTGCACACAGGGATATTTGACATGTTTCACACAGTAGCAGGGATTATGGAAGAGACTGAGTTTGGACCTTCATTCACCCAGTTAGTGAATGTTGCAGCTTTCAAAAGAGTTTGAGCATTACTTCCCTGTCACAAAAGACCCCAGGCTGGCGAAGGAATGGATCCAGAACCCATTTGTGAACAAGCCAGGGGAATCAACTTTAACCCTAGAAGAAGAGGAACAACTAGGTGAGATTGCAAATGATGGTGGCCTTTAATCCATGTTTGAAACAAGTTCAAATCTCTTTGCATTCTGGAGTAAAGTCAAAGCAGAACATCCAGACATTGCCACAAAAGCACTGAAAGTTCTGCTTCCGTTTTCAACCTCTTATCTTTGTGAGGCGGGGTTTACTGCATTGACAGCAACAAAAACAAGACTACGGAATAGACTGGATATAAGGAATAAATTTGAGTGTCACTGTCTCCCATCACCCCCAGATGGGACCGTATAGTTGCAGGAAAACAAGCCCAGAGCTCCCACTGATTCTACATTTTGGTGAGTTGATATTATAGTGTAATAGTTCATGAAAGTGCCTATTATAAAATGTACTTGTTGCATTCAGAACACATACTAAATATAATGATTAAGATTTTTGCTATTGGAACCTTCACGCCCCTACCCGGTCCTTGAAAAAGTTCTGCATGAAACTGGTCCCTGGAACAAAAAAGGTTGGGGAACGCTGTTCTAGCTTATTCTTCTAAGTTTGACAAAGCTGAAGCTAACTCCAATTTAAGTCTTTTTCCCAGCATCAAAAAATGGGGGAAAAAATAGATCCAGAAGGCTACAGACCTATCAGCCTAACCTGGGAAGGTTCTGGAAAATACCTGGGAAGATTCTGGAAAAGATAATCAAGCAACAAATCTGCGAACACCTAGAGGCAAACAGTCATAACCAAAAGCCAGCATGGGTTTGTCAAAAACAAATCATGCAGACAAATCTGATTGCATTCTTTGACAAAGTGACAAAATTAGTGGATCAGAGGAATGCTGTGGATATAATTTATTTGGACTTCAGTAAGGTATTTGATAAAGTAGGCCACAATTTACTACTTGGTAAGATAGAAAAATGTGGGTAGGACAACATCACCACCAGAGGATTCAAAACTGGCTGACCAACTGCACTCAATGTAACTGCAATCTAGATGGAGGGAAATATGCAGAAGATATCTCAAGACCCTACTCTTCAACATCTTCCTCAATTATTTGGATGAGGATATTGATGGGAAACTCATCAAATTTGCAGATGATATCAAGCTGGCAGGAATACCCAATACTCCAGAAGATAGGCTTAAGATAAAGAAGAATCTTGACAGATTTGAACATTGGGCACTATCTAACAAAATGAAATACAATGGTGTAAAAAATAAAGTTCTACATAGGCAAGAAAAACCAAATGTACAGATACAATATAGGAAGTACCTCACTCAATAGTAGTAAGTATGAGAGGATCTTGGAGTCCTTGTGAAAAATCTCTTCAATATGAGCCAGCAGTGTGCTGCAGCTGCCAAAAAAGCCAACACAATTCTAGGCTGAATTAACAGAAGGATAGAATCAAGATCACATGAAATGTTAACACCTCTTTACAATGCCTTGGTTAGATCACTGCACTGGAATACTGCAACCAGTTTTGGACACAATGTTAAAAAAGATGTTGAGACTCTAGAAAGAGTGCAGAGAAAGAAGAGCAGCAAAGATGATTAGGGAATTGAAGACTAAAAAAACGGTTGCTGGAATTCGGTATATCTAGTTTAATGAAAAGAAGGACTAGGAGTGACATAATAGCAGTGTTTAATATCTCAGGGAAGGTGAGACACACAGAAGAGGAGTCACGCTAATCTCCACAGCACCTGAGGGCACGGCAAAAAGCAATGGATGGAAAATAATCAAAGAGAGAAGCAACCTAGAACTAAGAAGAAAGGGGCGTTGGTAGACTTACCAGTGAATGCCCTTCCTAGACATGCTGCGAGAGAGTCCAGCATTGGGTATAACTCCACCCTCTTATGAAATTGAGCTGAGTCTGCCACTATAAAAAAGCCAGCCTGTGCTGAGAGCCCCAGCTTTTCTGGCAAAGTGTCTTGACAGACTAGGATTGTCTCTGGAATATAAACAAACAGAATGAGTGTACAAATGCCCCCCCTGCCCAAAAATATTAGACCAGTCAGCCATAGGGTGGGGCTGGACTCTCTTGCAGTGTATCTAGAAAGGGCATTCACTGGTAACTCTACCAACACCCCTTCTCCGTCACGCTGCTCGAGAGTCCAGCAGTGGGACATACCAAAGCCTGCATGCCCAAGGGAGGGAACTGGCTGGTCCTCTTAATCCGAACCCAGAATAACCTGCTGGAGTATCCTTCATTAAAATACTCTTTGTGCAGATGCAAAAGAGTCCAACTGGTAATGTCAGACGAACAGGGAAGGTGAGGTCCATGTAGTGGCTCTACAAATTTCCTCAATCGGAGCCTGTGTGACCCAAGCTGCCAAAGTCGCTGCGCTCTGGGTAGAGTGTGCAGTCAGCTTCTTGGGAGCTGGCAAGCCCAGAGTTTCATATGCAGTGGAAATGCATGCTGATTCATCTGCTTAACATGGGAGATGAGGCCTTAGACACCAAGGAAACATGTTGAAAAGACACAAATATTGACTCAGTTTTGTGAAAGCGGGCAGTTCATTTGATATAAATCATGAGTGTCTTTTTCATATCCAATGTGTGCCACTGATGTTCCAATACATGTTGGGCTTTGGGACAAAAGTCAGTACAATGTCTTGAGCCCTGTGAAACCAAAAGTTACTTTTTGGTACAAATGAAGGGTTGAGATGCAAAACCACCCAGTTGTAATGAAACATACACAAATCTGGCCTCACTGAAAGAGCAGCTAATTCAGACACCCTCCTGGCTGATGTAATAGGCACCAAGAAGGATACCTTGAGGTAAAAGGACGGAGACCCACTGTACATAAGAGCTCAAAAGGAGGTCCCAAGAGGGCTTGGAGAACATTAAGCAGGTCCCAAGTGGGATACCTATGTACAAAGGGTGGTCTCAGATTTGAGGCTCCCTTCAGAAACCCGTGGAGTGATGGGTGGTGGGGGAGGGATGTGTACCTGTCCCATGAAATTACTGAAGCTAAGGCCTCCACCTACCTGTGGAAGGTATTTGGCACAGGTCCCTTGTCCAGCCTGTCCTGGAGAAACTGTAGGACATCCAGAACAGATGCTAAAATGGGGTCCTGGACCCTCTCAGAGCACCACTCATAGAATTTCTTCCAGGTGGCATCATAAAGTTGGGTTGTTGACTGCTTACATGAAGCCTGTATTGTGTTTATTACACTATCTGAAAGGTTGGCCTCCCTCAACATTTTCCATTCAATCGCCATGCAGTCAGCTGGAACCATTGAGATTCCAGATGCAGAATGATCCCCTGACTGAGAGAGATCCTCGAGGCCAGGATTTTCCAAGGTCACTGAACAGACAGGTTCACCAGGTCTGCAAACCAGGGTCTCCTGGGCCAATGTAGGACCAGCAGAATCAGCTCTGCCTTTTCCTCCAACATCTTCTGGGTGACTGCTGGTATAATTGGAAGGGGGCAAAAAGCGAGGAGGAGACCTGGGGGGCATTTGCTCCAAAATGTATTGGTCCTCTCTGCTCCCTGGGTTGGGGAACCTGGAGAAAAACCTGTTTATCTGTGCATTCTGGGGAGTGGCAAAGAGGTCCACCTCTGGAGTTCTGAAAATGTGGGACAACTCTATGAACAGGGGAGGATGGAGTCTCCATTCTGACTTGAGTTCAACTTGAGTTTGACTCAACCAGCCTGCCTGGGAGTTGTTGACCCCCAAAATATGATCTGCCTTGATCTGATATGATCTGACAGAAGGTTCCTCTCTGCCCATCTTGCCAGATGTTCCGCCTCCCGCATCAAAGCCCTGGATTTGGTCCCACCTGCTAACATGAGCCTTGGCTGCTATATTGTCTGTCATAACTAGCACATGGGACCCTGATGCTAGGTTCTGGAAACTTCTCAGGGTAAGAAAGATGGCCCTGAGCTCCAGAAGGCTGATGGGAAGAGATCTGTCTAAAGAAGGCCAGTGTGCTTGGGCCATCTGGCCCTGGACATGTGCTCCCCAGCCATGAAGGCTGGCATCCGTAGTCACTGCAATTCTGTCCCTCACCATAAAGGAATGACCCCTCGTGATGGTCTGGGACTGCCACCATCAAAAGGATCAAAGCACCTGTGGAGAAAGCAGTACACTGTGGGCAGAATGGCTCTTTGGAAGGGGAGGAGGAACCATTGCAAGGTGCATGCATGTAGGCATGCACAATTTAATGCATGAGATCATTGTCCCAAGCAATGGGACAGGAGGGAGAGTGGAATGGAGTGACTTGGTCAAATTCTGTTGATCAACTCTTTGATGCTATCCTGTCAGAAGAATTTGCAGCTAACTGTGTCGATGATGACCCCAAGGTGCAACAGTCGGGTCATTGGAGAAAGATGACTTTTGATCAGGTTGATGGAGAAACCATGCTCCTGCAAAACCTGCATCATGATTCGAAGATCCTGTTTGGCTGCCTGGATGGAGGTAGATTGAATCAGAATGTTATCCAGGTAGCATTGGACCATCACAGGTAAGGCTCGGAGGGCTGCCAATTCTGCCAAGACCTTAGTAAAGATCTGTGGTGCCAATGAAAGGCCAAATGGTAGAGTCCAGTATTGGTAGTGTTCACCGCAATAAGAAAAACATAGGAACTGGCGATGGGGAGGCTAAATTGGAATATGGAAATAAGCCTCCATGAGGTCTATGGAAGAGAGGAGATCGCCCTTCCAGACACTCTGAAGAATAGAATGTAGCATCTGCATTCTAAACCGCCTGTATGAGATTAATTTGTTCAGGAGCTTGAGATCGAGGATTGCTGTCCACCCTCCCGAGGCCTTTGGGATAACAAAGAGGCAGGAGTAGAAGCCCGACCTCTGCTGATCCAATGGAACCCTCTCAATGGCTCTGATGTCCATCAGGTGATGGATAGCCGAGTCCATCAGGGCCTGTTTATATGTGTCTCAAGAGGTTGGACAGCTGACAAAGAAACCTGAGATGAAGATCTGATGATATTGTCCTGATGACCCAGGTGTCTGTAGTTGATTCTTCCCATCTGGTTTTAAAAAAGGTCAAATGACCTCCAATGGGAGGGGACTGAAAACAATTATTTAGAGCACCTGAATGAATGACCTCCTCTCCCTTGAAAAGGCCGCTTACCCGAGAACTGCTGTTGTTTGTGTTGGCAGACCTGCTGTTGTTACTGCCAAGGAGGATATGTTCTCTGATTGCAACTGAAATGAGGCGTATTGTCCAGCTGGAAGATTTGAGGCCTGAAATATGTGATGCGTCAAAATTCTGACCTTTGGAGGAAGTTGACAGCACCTTCCTCTTGTCTCGGCTTTCCACCATGTATGGTTCTAAAGCTGCTCCAAAGAGCGAAGGGCTGCCGCCCTTTCTCTAGAGCGAAGGGCCGCCGCCAACTTCCCTTATGTCAGTCTACTTACAGAGTCAGTCTGCCAGTTGCGCATCCAGAGAAGGCAGACACCGAAGAAGCCATTGCCTTTGAAGCAAGCTTAAAGTGGCATCGGCGGTGAATTCAGCTGCCACTATTATTTTGTTGAGGTCCTTGCGGGACCTGGCATCGGCACTGGGAACTCTATCCTGAAGCTAATGCAACCAGCGAATGGCAGACCTGGTAAAAAAACAAGGCCACAGTGGATGCTTTCAAGCTGCGGCCTCGTGTGTGTGCTTCAGAGTTTGTTCCGATTTTTTTTCTTCCGGTCATAAGACATCTTCCGGTTCTGTAGGTGTGCCTAAGGAAGCAAAGGTGGCTACCAATGGGGATATACAGCAGGTAGAGCTAATGCATTGGCCAGGGAGGGACCCACATTAAAGAACCTCTAGTCCTGGAATGAAGAATGAGGCTCTGACAGGGGCTGTCACGTTGGTTCTTAACTAAATCCAAGAACAACAACGGGGATGGGAGAACCTCATTTCAGACCACTGGTTTGGAGAATAATGTGTCTCCTTGACCTGAGGAGCCAGCCTGTGGTTCTGGGGCCACCTCTTCTGGGCTTAACTTGGCTGTAATCAGAACCTTCTGTAGTAAGGGCTGAAACAAGGAAGGTTTAAAGACAACCATAGTGGACAATTGCTCTGGTTTAGTCTCCTCTTCGCTGGAGAGGAAGGGATCTTTAATTCCCCCCCCCCCTTCTCTGAGAAACTATCCTGTTCAGAATGGTATGAGGATCCCCTATCGTCCCTCCCAGGTAGAATGATGGGGGATATATCCAGGTTCCGATGTAGGAACTCCCTCCATAGAGAGGGTTGCCCTGACAGAGAGAAGAAAGGATACCTGGGCTACCTCCCAGGGAGTGGAGGAGGTGCTGGAGACCCTTAGCGATGCCCTGTCTGACTGCCACAGAGACTACAGTCTGGATGTCCTGAGGCCTGTTCTCCAGGGAAGGCCTATAATCTGGGGCCCAGTTCCAGAAGGGAAAGCTTGCTTGCTCCCTATGCCTGTAGACTCCTGGGGCAAAGCCTGCTGAGGATTCGTTTTGGTCATGTTCCAAGTAGGTGGTCTGTAAGAGGGGCCTGATGAATTCAGGTCCTGGGGAAGAATCTCCTCCTGCCATTCAGGCGACCAGGCCTGTAGATGGCTAACAGGGCTCCCGTCTGACTCCCTGTTCCTAATGATTGGTCGATATAGGCCATAGATTGTTCCTCTAGGTGCTGAACATTTTTTGCGAACTGTTTCTTCTAAGGCTGCATGTCTTAATTTTTTGCCCTAATTTCAGACTTGGAGGCCTTTTGGGGAGCAAGGGCCTTAATCCTTTGCTGTGGCCTTCCTGTTGGCTGAGCGGACTCATGGTATTTTTCTCTTGAGAGTCCACTTGGGAGCCTTTGAAGCATGAATGTTCTGCATGCCTGATAGTCCTGGCTAGGCCCAATCGGTTTCCATTGCTCAAGGAAAGAACATCGGACGTGCTGTCAGCTCCTCCTGTGGGTGTCTTCCGAGCTGGATGTCCAGGAGAGGATCATTGCCTTGGGGCCCACTAAAAATGGCACCTGAAGGATCTTGATTGCAAAATGGCTACTAGCTACGAGATGCAGATATTATAGATATGAATCTCCTGGGGCCTCACACTGGAGTTTTAGTGTGGCAATTAGAATGGTCAGATTATTGCCTATAGTGGGGAGATTGTTTCTCCTGTCTATCTAGCAGTCTTGGTGGTTCTGCTCAGGATTGGGCCAGATTTGGTCTGAGGGACCACGTGAATGGCTGTCCATGATATCTGTGGTTTGGAGCTCAATAAGCCCTAGGGAGACTCGCGCTGCCAAAAACAAGCATGAGAGATTGGACCAGTCCACTCTGCTCTTTACGAGCCATGCACCACAAGAAGCTGTTTAGAAGGCTGTGCGGTTAATAAGCCCCAGTAACTGCAAAAACAGTTTCGCAGCATTTTGAACAAGCGCACTTAGTGTGTCAGCACCAAGTTGAGGCAGCTGACAGGTGGAGGAGAGCAGGTCCCCACTGTCCTCGTGAGTGAAGATCTACCAGAGCCCCAGGACCTGCTTGCTGGTGTTGAGTCTATTGATTCCTTCCTTGCATTTCTGATGTGAGGAATGCTAACAATTCAGTCCAACTCACAGACAATAGCTCTTATGCCCCAGAGCTGATTTGAAAATGCACAGGCTGGCATTTTTATAGTGGCAGACTCAGCTCAACGTCATTAAGAGAGTGGAGTTATACCCAATGCTGGACTCACGAGCAACATGACAGAGAATATCCTGATAGAACAATTAATCAGTAGATTAATTGTTGTGAATGCTCCAACACTGGAAATTTTTAAGAAGAGATAATCATTTGTCTGAAATGGTATATGGTTTCTTGCCTAAACAGGAGGTTGGACCCTATACTATTTCAGATAAGTGACTGTCCAGTCTTTTTCTTAAAAACTTCCAATGATGAAGCACCTACAATTTCTGAAGGCAAATTGTTCTACAGTTTATTGTCCTCACTGTTAGGAATTTTTTCTTTAATTCCAGGTTGCTTATCTCCTTTATTAGTTTCCATCATTTCTTGTCTTGCCTTCTGGTGCTTTGAAAAATAAGCTTACCCCCTCTTCTTTGTGGCAAACTCTCAAATACTGGAATGACCCTAACATGTCAGTTTTTCAGATGTTTTTGTCTACAGACTCTTAATCATCTTAATTGCTCTTCTTTGCACTTTTTCCAGTCTCAACATCTTTTTTGTAAGGTGACCATAACTGGATGCAATATTCCAGATATGGTCTTATTAAAGTTTTATAAAGTGTACTAATTCTTCATGTGATTTTGATTCTATGCCCCTATACAATCAATTACCTTTTTTTGGCAGCTGCTGAAAATTGCTAGTTCATGTTTAAGTGTAAGGACTCTAAGGTTCCTCTCACAGTTACTGTTTCTGAGACAGATTTGTCTAATTTGTATTTTCACCTTTGGTTTTTCCTGCCGAGGAATAAAAGCTTGCTTTTCTCCACATTACATTTAATGTTGTTTTATTTATTTTTTACTTATTTATTCATTTGATTTGTCAATAGCTTACAAGATAATAGGTATAAGTATATACATAGTTATGAATACATGAAATGGATACATATAAGAAAAATAAAAGAAACAATAGGACAGGGATGGTAGGCACGTTGGTGTGCTTATGCACACCCCCTACAGACCTCTTAGGAAAGGGGTGAGGTCAATAATAGACAGTCTAAGGTTAAAGTTTTGGGGGTTTGGGGAAGAAACTACAGAGTCAGGTAGAGTATTCCAGACATTGACCACTCTGTTGCTGAAGTCGTATTTCCTGCAATCAAATTTGGTGCGGTTAACCTTGAGTTTGTATCTATTGTGTGCTCTTGTGTTGTTATGGTTGAAGCTGAAGTATTCATTGACAGGTAAGTCATTGCAATGTATGATTTTATATACCATATTTAGATCAGACCAAAGACGGCGTAATTCAAGGTTTTCTATGTCTAGAATTTCAAGTCTGGTGGCATAAGATATTCTACAACGAGTAGAGGAGTGGAGAATTCTTCTTGTGAAATATTTCTGGACTTTCTCAACTGTGCTAATATCAGATACATAATTGGGTTCCAGACTGATGAGCTGTATTCGAGTATTGGTCTAGCAAATGTTTTGTATGCTCTAGTTAGAAGTGTGATATTACCGGAGAAAAAGCTATGGAAGATTAGGTTAACAACTCTTAATGCCTTTTTGGCGATGTAGTTACAGTGGGCTCTAGCACTTAGATCATTAGAGAAGAGTATTCCAAGGTCCTTCACAGAGCTTGGATCATCAACAAGGTCTTGATTATTCAGCTTGTATTTTATTTTCTGATTTTTTTTGTCAATATGTCAGACAGCATTTATTTGTTGAGATTTGAAGTTGTCATTTGTTTGACCATTCTGATACATAGTCAAGATCTTTTTGAAGGGTAGCAGTATTGTCTGTGGTATTGAACAGCTTTACATCATCAGCGAAGAGAATGCAGTTGCTCTTAATATGATCACAGATCATATTAATATACATATACACATACAGATGCACACACACACACACACACATATATACACATATGTTGGAGAGTTCAAATCTGTCACGATCTTTTTGGATCCTGAGCTTGTCTTCTGGGATGTTGGTTATCTCTGCCATGTCATCTGCACATTTGATGAGTTCCCCTTCTATTCCCTCATCTAAGTAATTTATGAAGATATTAAAGAGCATTGGGCCTATGACAGAACCTCTTCTTTCCTTCCATGTAATACCATTAACTGTGCCATTCTGCCTCGAGATGAAGTCCACATATTTTGGACTATATTTGTAGTCTAATATATACAAAGATAACTTCAGTGATTTATAAAATGGTTTGTGATAAAGGCCTCGAGCCCAACTTCTATGTATCCAAAATGTTAGCTTTCTTGATCCAAATGACTGAACTCTCAATTTGTGAGATTAGCAGCTGCATAAATTTAATAAATAAGAAATTTAAAAGTTTGATTCATCATTACAGAAGTTATAGAAGTTTAATAAAAATTACATGAAAGGCCCCATCATGATTAATCATTCAAAACTGATAATTTATTGTGTAAGTTCTCTGTATCTCTAATAATATTATTTGAAGCTTTGAGATACATCAATTTAATAGAAAGACTACCAAAGACACATCATTACGGGAAACATGCCAATCAGTCTTTGGTTCATTCATTCTTTCTTGCTAGCTGCTTAATTTTAGTAATGGTACTTCCTATGTAAATTTGTGCAGAATCTGTAGAGTGAAATGAAAAATGAATCTAAAAGAGCTACATATGCCTGCTATAAAAGTTTAATTAATTGGAAATCTTGCATTTGTGGAAATAAACTAAACATGTTAGCATCAATAAACAAAGCTTACACATCATTACCTTTCAGCACAGAGTAGCCTCAGGCAACATCACAGAATAAAATTGCCACTCTATCACAAAGAAACCTTTATGTACTTTTCAAAAATAGCTCTGAAGGAAAAGCTGCCTTGTTATTCCATGTCATTGACTGCTCTGCCCAGTAAGCTGGAAGACAAGTTATAAAAATCAATTGCTATTGTTTATCATTCTAGCATTACTGGCATCTATCAACCATCAAATAAAACCACACCAATGTGTAATATAGTAGAAAAGCACTTCATTGTTTATCCCAAATAATTAACTACTAGAGGGTGGATAGCTTGGAGACTCCAATTTTATAGACCATTTAGTTTTTACTATGCAAAGTAAAATTTCAGTATGATGTATTCCGAACTTAACTTTGTCTCTATCTATTCGTCCTCTATAGAATACAAAAAATGAACAAATGAAGATTTTAAAAAGTTAAACTATTTGATATTAAATTTGACATTTTTGCCCATTCTTAATAAAGACAAGCTCTTTAAGAAGAAGATGATGGATGGGATGGATGAAGTGTTCTGTGCATATACAAGATATGCAATGAGAAACAGACTACCAAGAGAAGTTTATATCAGATTCACTAAAAAGATTATTAAGGCACAGATATTGCAGGTGGCAAGAAAGAAAACTTTAAAGTACAAAGATAAAGTAATTGTGGTGCTGAAACAGGTACCAAGAAGAGTAAGAGAGATGAGAAGAGAATATTTCTTTTTGACCAAAGAGTTACTTAAAAGAGGACTAAATTACAGGTGCCTGATGCCAGAAGGACTCTTGTTCATCTGACAGGAACAAAGACATAGAATTGACACAGCTGAAAAAGCTGAGCTATTCTACTGGGAATATTTTAGAAGAAAGGAGGAAGAAACTAGAAAGGAAGAGTCACTAACTGAATTCCAAGAGGAGTCTATAGCAGTAATTGAAAAAGAGAAAGAAGAAGTTGCAGCAGATGGTGAACCCAGAGAATTAAGACCTACTAGAGCAATAAAACTCCCTCACAAAGCCTAATATGGATGAAAGAAAATTGATTACGATTAACATAAATGGACTTAATTTGGCTACTAAAAGAAGGAAAATAATTCATAAATTAGAGAAATTAAAATATAATATAATTTGCTTACAAGAAGTACATATTAAAAAACAACATGAATACATACTGAAGCAAAAAAAAAATAGAGAAACTATTTACATCGCTGGCACAATCTAAAAAAAGAAGTGGGGTTTATATATTAAAGACACAATTTTGGCAAAATTAACTTACACAGATGACGATGGAAGGATTTTGATGGTGGAAATAATGGACAATAATGTTGAAACAATTTATACTCCAAATGATAACCAAGAAGAATTTTACAGGAAATTACATATGAAAATAATTGAATTGGACTATGTTAATATTTGTATGATGGGAGATCTTAATAGAATAGTTAATGATTGGTTGGACTACAAAATGCAGAAATCAACAAAGAAAGCTAGAAAGATATTACCAAAATCCTTCTTTCAAATTACAGAAGAATTCAGCTTAAAAGATGCATGGAGAGAGAGAAATGTGGAGAGTAAGCAATACACTTTTTACTCAAACAGATATGCTTCGTGGTCTAGAATAGATATGATATGGATGTAAGCAGAACTACTGGCTAACATACGAGAGACTGAAACAGAAACAAGTACTTGGGCAGATCATAACCCAGTGACAGTTACTTGGAACGAATACAAGAAGAGATCCAGATGGACCTTAAATAATACAATATTAAAAGAAAAAGACTTTAAACAGAAAATAGAGAAAGAATTTGCTTTCTTCTTTAAAGAAAATAAAAAAGAGGATACATCTCTATAGAACCTCTGGGACACGATGAAGACCTACATAAGAGACTTGATAACAGACTATAGAAGGAAAAGAAATATAAAACAGAAAAAGACTTTTAAAACACTGGAGGATGAGTATAAAAAATTGGAAAAAGATTTACAGAAGTCCCCGCAAAAAAAGATATTAAAAATAAAATGGATATAATTAAACATAAAATGGGATAAGCAATATTTACAGAAATCGAATTTACCTCAGATACTTAAAGATACTGAAGCAATGCTAGTAGGGAATATAACAATGATGGAATTAACAGAAGCCTTAAAAAACAGAATGTTGGAAAAGCACCAGGTCCAGGTGGCTTACCAGCGGAATTATGCAAGACTTTTCAGGAAATACTGAATCTTCACCTATTAGAAGTTATGAACGAAGTTATGTTAAAGAAAATAATACCCAAAACATGGATAGAAGCATATATTACATTTATACCAAAGGAGGATACAGACCTGCAGCAAGTTAAAAATTATAGATCTATATCCCTATTAAATTCAGACTATAAAATTTTTGCTTCAATCTTGGCAGAAAGATTAAAAAGATACTTAAATAATTTTATTCATGCTGATCAAAATGGATTCCTACCAAAGAGACAAATCAAAGACAATGTGAGAATTATTTTGGATACTCTGAAATACCATGAGGCACATCCTGAGAAGTAAATGGTTTTGATGTTTTTAGATGCACAAAAAGCCTTTGACAATGTGAGTTGGCAATTTATGTTATTGCAATTGGAACAAATGGGCTTTGGTAAAAAATGCATTCAAGCCATTGAAACAATATACGATGAACAAACTGCAAAAGTTATGGTAAATGGAGAACTAACAGAATCTATAGATATAAGAAAAGGGACAAGGCAAGGTTGTTCACTGTTGCCTCTGCTATTTCTGTTAACATTGAAAGTATTGAATAGGAATATTAGAGAAGATAAAGAAATAAAAGGAATGAAAATCCCAAAGGAAGAGTATAAATTGCAATCTTTTGCAGATGACTTGGTATTTATATTAGAAGACCCATTGGAAACAGCACCTAAATTAATAAAAAAAAAATAGAAGAATATGGAAAAGTAACAGGTTTGAAAATAAACAAAGATAAAGCAAAGATATTAACAAAGAATATGTTAGTAAGACAAAAGAAAGAGTTGGAAGAAGTTTTAGAAATACAGGTCACAAACAAGGTTAAGTATTTAGGGATATACATTACACCAAGACGTAGTACACTGAAGGAGGATAATTATCTTAAACTCAAACAGCATATTGCGATAGAGTTGACAAAATGGGGAAACTTACAATTATAATTGAATGGGAGAATATCTACAATTAAGATGAATGTATTGCCTAGAATTTTATATTTATTCCAGACAATTCCAATCTGACTAGGGAAAGAGTTTTTTGAAGATTTAAATAGAATTGTGCTGAAATATATTTGGCAGGGCAAAAAAGGAAAAATAAAATTAAAATTGTTACAAGATACAAAGAATAAGAAGATTTGCCTTGCCTAATTGGGAGTTGTATTACCAAATTTGATGTGAGTAGAGGAATGGATAACATAAAGGAACAATAGACTATTGACCTTAGAAGGGCATGACTTGCTGTTGGGGTGGCATGCCTTCCTTTGGTATAAGGGAACTAAAACAGAGGGTATTTTAGAAGACATATTCAAAAGGCATTGTTTTGGAATTGGGAGAAGATAAAAAGGCAATATTATTTAAAAATTCCATTATGGATATCTACCATTGAAGCTTTTCCTTACCCAATAATATATAAAAAGGAACAAACAGTTAGATATGGTGAGATATTGAATGAAATGGGGGGAACTTAAATCTATGCAAGTGTTGGAAAGAACAAGGTGTAATAATGAACTGGTTTTCACATTTTGCAAATACAATCCAGATTTGATAAAGATGTTAACACAGAAGGTATTTATGATAAGTTGACAGATTTGGATAAAATTTTGATGGGTACTGATGAAAAGGTAATTATAAAACTTTATGGACACTTATTAGAATTTAAACTGGAGGAGGAACAAGTTAAAGAAATGATGATAGCTTGGGGGAAAATTTTGGATGTGGGATTGATTTAGAAAAATGGCAAAAATTGTGGTCTCAAAATTATAAAATGACAATGTCAACTGGATAAGATGTTTTATAGGTGGCACCTACCCGATGAGAATTGTGAGAATGTTTAAGAACAAATTGGATAAATATTAGAAATGTTTTCAGATACCTGGTTCATATTACCATATGTGGTGGACATGCTCAGACGCAAAGAAATATTGGACTAAAATCCACAAATGGTTGGAACAAAGAGTTGAAATATTTGATTGTAAATGTATTAACAGTGGCTAGGATTGTATGGGCTAAGAGTGGGAAAAATGATAAAATACCTGTGCAGGAGGAAGTTATTAAGAAAATTATGGACTGTGCTGTAATGAGTAAATTGGACATTTGAAATTAGAGAACAAGAAGATAAACAATTTTATATGATATGGGATTTGTTTTATCAATGGTTGGACAAAAAGGCATGGTAATGTAATTAACTAGATAATTCTGTGATAGAAATTTAATAGTTTGATATAAAACATAATTAATATAGACATATATAACCATTGGTTGAAAGTATAACATAAATTTTAAGATAAAACTTGGAACATCTCATATAAAATGATGGAATAAATACTGCAGTTTAGTCATGGATGATTAATAACTGATAAATATATTAGAATATGTTAGTTTCACAATGTGAAAACCGGTATAAACTGTGAGTAAATGACTACAAAAGGATAGCACAAAAGATTTGTAACCAACTGGCACACTCTACGTATATTAAATGGAAGATGACTTTATGTTTTTATGTTTTGTATGTGTATGTCTGTTTTTAAAAATAAAAGTTCTTTTTAAAAAAGAAAAAACTCAATTCAGATCAGAAAGAAAATTAGGAAATACTGATTTGAATGTAAAGAAAACGCTATCTCCCCTGGTACCATTGACCAAGATTTTCTGGACTAATAGTAATTCCATCTTTTGGGACATTAATTTAAATGCCACAAATATCCCACTGCCAATTATTTCACAACTTCCAGATATTGGATCAATGCTTCAGTAGTGTTTACAGCTCAGCCAAAGATGACAAGCTAATACCCCTCTATAAATCAATGGGAAACCTCTTCCAATAACTTCTTACATATGTTAAACAGCAGTGGGCAGAGGAGGCATTAAGAACTCAAGAATAACATGTAAATTAATAGATTTTTTTAAATTCTCTTTCCTCTGTTAAAGATCAAAGAGGACTAAAAAGTCTATCGATTTACTTGTTAATAATTTCCAATCCTTAAATGATATACATTCCTTACAATGTTTTCTTTTAAAATGTATTTTTAAAAAAACAAGAACATTTTATATCTAAATTAGGATTTGCATTAAACCACAAGTTTATATTTTTTTAAAAGCCTCGTTCTTATTAACATGTGGTAGGAAGCAAAAAATGGAAAGAAAACTAAAGCATTGGGTACTGTCATTGTGTTTTAAGCTGGGAGTATGAAAGATTCTTTTTCTGGGCTCTCTTACTTCACATCACTAGACTAAAGAAAATCCACAAAAAATGTCCACACATAAGACAAACATAACAATACTGAAACATGTATACACTTAAATAACGCCACCCAAAGTTACTCTGAGATGAGAATACCAAATAATAATTTATAATTTAAAAGTAAAATCTCCCTTGAGTCAAGTTAGCAGAAAGTATGGACGTTGCCACTGCTTTCTTCCAGAATTTTTCAGAAACATTTTATCACTATATCACTAGTATTTCCTATATTTCTCCTATTCCAATAGGACTGACCCTACTGAGCTTTTTAAAGATTAATCAAGGTTGGCTAAGAACTGGAGCTTAAAGACAAAAGACCAAAATAGTTTTCCAGAAGTAAGAAACCTAACAATTGAAATAATTTTTATGCCCAACAACTTTTCAAACAGAAACCATCACCCAAGACTAGGCACGCATGCCCCTAACTACCTCAATTCCAACTACTGCTAGTCTTAAATGCAAGCTACTCAATGCAAGAAGCCTTGTGAACGAAATACCTGAATTTCTCCTCTTACTAAATATGGCTAAATTCGACATCATATTTGTCTGTGAAACATGGCTCAACACTTCTCTCCCTGACTCCATTACCACAGTAAGAGACTATCGTGTTTACTGATCAGATTGTGAAATTCATAGAAGAGGTGGTGTTGCTATCTTCTATAAAAAGTCCTTACATCTAAAAAACATCCAAGTTACCCAGGAGCTTGCTCTTCCTGAGACCATCATCTGTGAACTACCCTTAAATATCACATTTTTATTCTTACTATGTTACAGAGCACCTGATTATGATATCAAACATGTAAACAAGCTAAATTCATTACTAACATGGGCCATATCCTGCCCACACACTTTTATCTTTCTTGGTGATTTCAATCTACCTCATATTAACTGGACCTTAAATGAATGTACAACTGAACAAATTCATGCAACCTTCTACAATGCTTTTACAAATCTGGGACTGGAACAACTAGTAACCAACAATACCAGATTTAACAACTGCCTCAATCTCATCTTCTGCAATAATTTGAATTTAATTTACAGAATACAAACTGAAGATCCCTTTTCCAACAGTGACCACAATATGATTGACTTTTGTCTCAACATATGTCCACACAAAAATCATCACAATGATGGAATCCCCAATTATAACTTCAAAAAAGGCAACTATGATCTTATAGACAACGATCTCTCATCCCTTGATTGGCAATTTATATTCACTGGATGCAGTACTGTTGAAGACCATTACAACATATTTTTACTTGAAGTCAAAAGAGTCATCAAACTATATGTACCAACAACAACTTCAAAAAACAAACAAACCAGATTACCCATAACAATAAGGAAACTTCAATCCAAAAAGAGATCACTCTGGCAAAAAAACAAATCTGATCATGTTGCCTACTTCAAAAGCTGATACAAAAATGTATGCCGCCAGATAAAGACTGAATGCACCAATTGTCATATTAAACATCAATTCTATGCACCTATTTCACCCACGCTTTCTGCAATTTTATAAACAACAAACTAAAAGACTCAATATCCATCCCATCCAATAGGACCTAATGGTAAAGACTGCAATGACAACACCATTAAAGCCAAACTCTTCAACACATTCTATGGCTCAGTATTTGTAAACAGCAATGGATCATGCCCATTATTTCCTAGCCAAACCACAGAAAACTACAATGATCTAATACATAACAATTTTACAGAAGAGAATGTTGAAAAAGCATTAAACAATCTAAAACCATCTCTATCTATTGGACTGGATGGAATATGTGCCTACTTCTTTAAAAAAACTATACACTGCCATAGCAGAACCATTAAGCATAATCTTTGAAAAATCTTTCAGGACCAGCTCCTTGCCTAACCTATGGTCACAAGCCACGGACATCTCCATCTTCAAAATGGGAGACCCCAGCCTCGTTGAAAATTACAGACCAATCTCCTTATGCTGCATCATCTGTAAAATCATGGAATCAATTTTTAACTAATCCATTATCCTCCACTTCAAGACAAACAACCGACTCTCACAACTTGGTTTCAGGAAAAAACTATCATGTAATCTGCAACTCTTACACTGCAAAAACATATGGACTTCACAACTCAATCATGGCAAAACAATAGACACAATCTACATAGATTTCTGTAAAGTCTTTGATTCAGTGATACACGACAAACTACTCCTAAAACTAAAATCTTATGGTATCTCTGGACATCTGTATAACTGGATAGTAGCATTCCTGTCAAATAGACAACAAATGGTCAAAATTGGGAGCGTCCTATCAAATTCTGTACCTCTCAATAGTGGTGTCCCCCAATGCAGTGTTCTAGGACCAACTCTCTTCATACTCTACATAAATGACTCTGTGATCATATTAAGAGCAACTGCGTACTCTTCACTGATGATGTAAAGCTGTTCAATACTATAGACAATACTGCTATCCTTCAAAAAGATCTTGACTAAGGAACTTCCGGTTTGGGTTTCTTCAGCAACAGACTAAATCCACTATTGTGTGCAGTTTTGATCTGTGCTCACCGCTGGAGTGCCCCGATCCTTTGGATTCAGGGCTGAAGCCATCCTTTAGAGGTGGTGAAGAGGGGGGAGATTGCTAGTCGAGTGGAGGGGAGCCACATCTCTCCTCCTTGGCTGGTTTAAGCTCCCTTTCCTGAAGGCAGTTGCAGTCAGAAATGGCCACCTCAAAGAAGAACCCGACTGGATAAGATTGTGCAGGAGGAAAACAAAGAGGAAAGCAGGACAGACTGGGCTAAACAACAGAGAACATCTAAGCAAGGTACCCTGAATCTAAAAGTACCTAGAGGGATACTTTTGAAAGAAGATCTTTAAGCAGCGAAGGAGAGAGAAAAGGAGGTTAAAAACCCTTTTTAAACTCTTATATTGATAATTACAAATGATACGGAAATAAATTTATGTTAATCTATTTTGACACTAATAGGCATCTTTAAGCTGAAATTTAAGTGTCAAAAGGAGAATAAAGAAGTTTTCTGGTCATTTTAAAGCCCTAAAAAGGAGAAGAGTGGAGGCAAAAGGGTGGGGCTTGGAATAATGGAAAAATGGAGTGCCACCTGTTAAAATAAAGAGGATTAACAGTGAAACTTTTCACTTTTCAGACTCCCGAGGATACATTGTAACTGAAATCTTATTATAAAAGATACAGTAACCCATGGAAAGGAAAAATAAAGGAAAGAAACAAGAAGGAACAGTCTGGGATCATTTGGTGATTTAAAAAAAAAGTTGTTGGCATTGTTTTTTTCTTTCTTTTTCTGTTTATATTCAAAGTCAATTGGGTGGTTGTTCAAAAGTGTTTAAAATGGCATCACTCTTGGAGGAACTGAAGATGAGTCTTAAAAAACAGAACGAAGATGCAGAAAGGGAAGGAAGATCCTTTGGCTTTGTATTTGAATTTTTTGAAATGGAGATCCTAAACTATGAAAAGCAAAAGGAAAAGCTTCAAGAGCAAGAAGAGCGAGACAAAGAAAAAGCCATTTTCAATGATCAAATAATGAAAAGTGTGGTAATAAGGGAAAAAAGGAGGAAAGGAGTTAAAAGTTTGAGAACAAAGGGAACAGCCAAAAAGAAAAATAGTCTGAAAAAGAAGTATAACAGCAAGGAGAAGCAAAAAAGAAAACTACAGAAGGGAAAATTAGAGAGAGAAGGGTATAAAAAAAGGGATGACAAAAAGAGGGGGAAGATAGAAAGGGAAAGAACTTGTGAGGGACAAAATCAGTAAATAAAGAAAAAGGGGAAACGTACAAGGATTAAAAATATTTGCTCAGCTAGAAAACATAGAGACAATAGCTAAATTAAGTTAAAAATGATTCTGCAAAGGTACAAAAGATAGTGTTGTGACAGTAGAATAATGTAATGAGTTAGAAATGAGATAAGTAAATAATCTATGAGATAAAACTGTATTGTTATGTAATGGTATGTTTATAATTCATGCAATAATAAAGAAGTGAGAGAAACATTGTAATTGTTTCTAAAGATTGATAAAATATTGAAAAGAAATGTGAAAGATATATAAGAAAATTTATACCAGTTACTAGAATGAATTTGAATAATTATTTTGCTTATCAATAGTAAATAATTTATAAGATAAAACTGTATGACTATCCAATGGTAACGCAATAATGAAGAAGGGAGGGAAATATTTCAATTGTTCTCAAAGATTGATAAATATTAAAAAGAAACATGAAAAATTTACAAAGCTTATACCAGTACTAGAATGAATTTAAATAACTATTCTGTTTACTAAAGTTTATATCTATATATTGTTTTTGCTGTTTTTAGAATTTTTCTTTTTACATTTTCAAGGGGAAGTACAAAGCAGAGTCTGAATGATGAGATTTACATGATATAAAATAGATATTAGAAATTTATATTTGAATTTGAATGTTATAATTTTAGAATGCACAAATTTAATGTTTAATGAGATTTCATATGATAATAACAATCAGACTTAAAGATGTTGCACTCCGTTTGGCAATCATGGGGGAATTTTGCTTTTTTAGAATTTTTTGCTTTTCTTGGAAGAGAACATATGAAATTGTAAACAAGACAGATGAAAGTATAAGTATAATGATTAAAAAGATATAGAAATTTAGGTAAAATAAATACAACTGAATAAGAAGAAAATGAGATGACCATAAAAAAAAATAAGAGAAGTAAAGGGAGAAATAGTGAGAAGTTGGAAAAAGAGTAATAAGATATGAAGTTGAATACGTAAGATGAATATGTATATGAAATTGTGTCTGTATGGAAATGTGATAACCTGGAACCATGCCGTACTCAAATAAGATGTTTTATTTGTTTTGTTAAAACTCAACAAAAAATTATTTTTTTTTAAAAAAAGATCTTGACTGTATCAGAATGGCCAAACAAATGGCAACTTCAAATCTCAACAAATAAATGCTCTGAGACTTCTGGTTTGCAGGGCTTCAGCGGCAGACAGGAATCCGCGATCGTGCATGGTTTCTGCCTGGACTCGCCGCCGGAGCGCCCCGAGCCAGCTGGCTTCAGGGCTAAGCCACTCCGTAGAGGTCGGTGAAGACGGGGGAGACTCCAGCAGGGTCGAGGAAAGCCGCATCTTTCCTCCCCAGCTGGCTAAACTCTCTTTCCCGAAGGCGGTAGAGCGGCGGTCAGAAATGGATGCCTCAAAGAAGCCCTCATCTGGAAAAAAATGTGCAGGAGGAAGAAAGTGCTGAAGTGAAAGTATCCTGACCGGGATAAGAAGAAACAATTAAGGCATCCTGGAACTTAAACTTAAAAAAAAAAAAAGATACATTGCTCCCAAAGAAGACTCGGAAGCAGAGAATGAAAGTGAAAAGGGGAATTGGTTTTTTTTTTCACTCTCCTTCGTTACGGTGACAGTGAACAGAGATGAATGAGAAACCGGAAAAATCTGCTTTGGCATCAACAGGTATTTAAACTGGAAAATTTAATGCCAAGGGAATAATAAAGATTTCTGAATATAAAAGGCAAAAAAAAGAGAAAGAAATTTTTTCTTTTGCTGTAAGAGGGAAGGGAGAGGAAGAGAATAAGAACAGGATTTGGAAGGAGGAGATAGCCCGGAATCTAAAGAATCTAAAATTATATTTTAACAGGACTGCTAAAAGATACATTTTAACTAGAACTTTGTAACTAAATACTAACCCCAAGAAGAGAAAGTGAAAAAAGGAAGAAAGTGTAAAAAGAAACAGCTTGTGTGTATTTGGATTGTTTGGTGACTTTGGGACTTTTGGAATTTTATTGGAAGGATTAAAAACACTTGGGTGGTTGTTTTAAAAGAAGGAAAAAAACTCTATAATGGCATCACTTGTGAATGAACTGAAAATAGAATTTAAAAAATATAAAGAAGAGGAACAAGAAGGGAAGGGCTCTCTTGGTTCCATTTTTCAATTCTTAGAAATGGCGATCTTTACCTACGAGAAACTACAAGACTACGTAACAAGAAGATTGGGACAAAGAAGAAGCCATCTTTAATGAACAAGTAACTTTACTTGGGGAAGAAAGGGGAAAGAGGGGAAAGAGAATGGAGAATTTGAGTTGTTTAAAAAAACAACCAAAAAAAGGAAAAATAGGGTGAAAAGTGGATATAATGTGAGAAAGCAACAGAAAAAGGGAATACAGAAAAGGGAAACTGACGTGGAGAGACAAGGGGGTAAAAAGGGCAGAGAGAAGAAGCAAAGGAGGAGGGAAGAGAAGAGAAACTACAAGACTGTGAAGCAAGATGTAAAGAAACAGGACTTATTTAGAGATAATGAGTAAAAATTTAATTGAAAAAGGGATTCTGCAAAGGTACATATGATTGTATTGTTATATTTGGATTTAGAAATAATATTAGAAAATTGGAAACAACGTATGATTTAGTGAAACATTTCTGAATAAAATAAATGGAAAGAATTAAATGAGAGAATTAATTTAGAAAGGAATGGGAACATTTTAATGACATAATGTTTTAAAATGCAAGTGAAATGAGGGGGAAGTAATCATGGAAAGTTTATAAGCATTCCCATAGAAGCATGATACCTATTTGAAAAGTAATGTGTTAAATGTTTAAAATTTAAATGAATATTAACATTAATGGTAGAATTGAATTGATATGGATCATTGTTTTAATTATATTATATATTTATACTTTTCTTTTCCTTTTCTTTTTAAAATGTAGTGTCTAGCTTTAACGTACTACGCAGAATCCGAATGGAAGTTACGTTCCATATTAAGTGTTATAATTTTAGGGGAAAGATATAAAGGCATCATACTCCAATTAGTGACTACAGGAGAAATTTTGTTTAAGGAGAAAAGGTAATAGATAGCTAAAATAGGATAGACAAAGATTATAAATACAATGATCTGATTTGAGAGGAAACAAATAAAAATAAAATTAAGAAAGTTAAAAGTGGGGAGAAGACATATTAAAAATGTAGAATGGCAATAAGATATGGAATGGTATAAAAAAATGAGCATGAATTTGAATTAGTGTCAGTACAAAGATATGTAACCTGGGATCAGGCTGCTTTCAGAAAAGAGGTTTTATGTTTTCATGTTCTGTGCTGTGTTTGTCTATATTTGTTTCTAAAAATCAATAAAAAAATTTCAAACAAACAAACAAACAAACAAATAAATGCTCTGTCTTACATATTGGCAAAAAAAATCAGAAAAGAAAATACAAGCTAAATAATCAAGACCTTGTTGATGATCCAAGCTCTGTAAAGGACCTTGGAATACTCATCTCTAATGATCTAAGTGCTAGAGCCCACTGTAACTACATAGCCAAAAAGGCATTAAGAGTTGTTAACCTAATCCTACGTAACTTTTTCTCTGGTAATATACATTACTAACTAGAGCATACAAAACATTTGCTAGACCAATACTCAAATACAGCTCATTAGTCTGGAACCCACATTATGTATCTGTTATCTGATTTTAGCACAGTTGAGAAAATCCAGAAATATTTCACAAGAGTTCTCCACTCTGCTCGTTGTAGAATACCTTATGCCACCAGACTTGAAATTCTAGACCTAGAAAACCTTGAATTATGCCATCTTCTAAATATTACGTGGTCTAATCTAAATATGGTATATAAAATCATATATTGCAATTACTTACTTGTCAATGAATACTTCAGCTGCAGCCATAACAACACAAGAGCACACAATAGATACAAACTCAAGGTTAACCACACCAAACTTGACTGCAGGAAATACGACTTCAGCAACAGAGTAATCAATGTCTGGAATACTCTACCTGACTCTGTGGTTTCTTCCCCAAACCCCCAAAACTTTAACCTTAAACTGTCTACTATTGATCTCACCCCTTTCCTAAGAGGTCTGTAGGAGGTGTGCACCAATGTGCCTACCATCCCTGTCCTATTGTTTCTTTTATTTTTCTTATATGTACCCATTTCATGTATTTATAACTATGTATATACTTATACCTATTATCTTGTGAGAGATTGACAAAATAAATTAAATGAATAAATAAATATTGGAAATATTACAGCCATTTAAAAAAAAGTAAAATGAAGTTGTTTTTTAACACATTCTTCTCTGTCCTGTTTTTAATTTCATTGCCTTCCCATCTCATATTTCTATGTATGCTTCTGCTCTGTTCATTATTATTTCTAAGGGCAAAATCAAAACAATTTAAGCAATCATTCAAAATATTTCAGCAATTAAAAGTGGAAATCTTTTTTTCTTCATTGCCTCATTGTCTTACCAGTGAAAACCTAATTAATTAAAAAACTAATAATTCCTTTAATGATTTCAAAATTATTAAAAATCAAAAAATGCCTAAAGCTATGATAACAGCTCTGCTTTATTTGATAGAAAGTTATAATCAGTTAAAATAATGTTTTACAACCAGGAATTGTCAAATCAGCTCATCCAGAAGTTTTCCTTGACAAACCTTTTTTTTAAGACTGTAATTATCAAAGACAATTCAATGCATCCAGGAAGAGAACAACCTATCTATCTGAAATGCCTTTTCTGGGCTTAAATAGCAGTTCTGGCAATCAATGAAACAAAATACAGATACTTTATGATGTTGCATACAACTGATGAGTTTGATGATACAACTGATGAAGCACTTATCCAAAGTGCTGCATAATATATGTATATAATTGAAGATATTATTACTACCATCTAAGAGAAAAATGCACATTTATTTGTTTTATTTACTGGTACATGCTGCCATGTTCTATATGCTATTGTACAAATAAATAAACAAATAAAATAAAATAATCAAATGGCAAAAAATCCTTGAAATTATAAAACTGTTTCATAAACTATAACCAGAGGCAAAAATGATAATTTAATAGTTCTTAAATAGACATTCAAATCAAATAAAAAGGTAAAACACTGTACTCATGCATCTCTGAATCTGCACAATTACACGAGTGTTATTATGTGAAAGAAACATAACAATGCTCAGAATGACCTGGCTTGGATGTATACAGTGACATTTTAATTTATTGGAACAATTGGGAAGAGAATGTCCATTGTTAAGCCTGGGTTCCCCAACCAGGGTTAGGCAGACAAGCTAAACAGAATGTGCAGCATTAGTCAGATAGGCATACAGATAAATGAGTGAGCTAAGCTTGTATGTTTATTAACATACAGTAAAAATAACAGATACGCTTGTGCTATCAAGAATATATTTTATTCCAGTATAAGTTTATAGCATAGTCAAATAACAGTCCAATATTCATTTACCATGTAGTCAGTCCATTCAGGGGTATTCAGTTAGCAAAGTCCATGTAGAATATCCAATGTCAGTTCACATAAAAATCAGTCCTTTGTTGTCTCTCCCGCTCGAGCAATGCAGTCTTGATTCCAAGCAGTAATCAGGGATCATCAAAGCTAGAGAGAGTGCGAGCAAGCTGTAGACTTGCTACTTTTAAATGGTTTTCATAACCACTCCCACAATTGCTATTTCACATTTAAAGCTGCATACACTAACTATGAAGCATAGTTATTATTTCACCTAAACCAGTTAGGGTAAACAATGTTATCCCTAACATTCTCCCCTTTTAGGTTACATAATAACTATGAATCATTTACATCTTTAGAAAATATTTTTCGCAACTTTCTTTAAACTTAGTTGCTCCTTGAGCTTTTGTAAATTGGTCTGCAATGTTTTCTTCTGACATGCAGAATACCAATTTTATCAGTTCATTCTTCAATGATTCTCTTACATTCAAATATCTTAAGTCAGTATGTTTTGATCTAGTTTTTACAGCAATACTAGTAGCTAACTTTATTGCTGCTTGGTTATCCTCATATACCATAATGGAATCTTTTACAGTTATACCCATGTCCAACAATAACTGTTTGTAGAAAATCAAGTCAGTGCATAATAATGACAGACATGAAAATTCTGCTTCCATCTTGGATAAGCTAATATGCTGTTGTCTGATTGACCTCCATCCTATTAGT
>BLBF01000019.1:26990640-27007205 GCA_015471245.1 Laticauda colubrina
TGATATGTTTCAGTTTTGCTCTTCATTAAATAGCAAAACCCATATCTAGAATAGTGGTCCATTATACTTAGTAAGTAGCGAGCTCCTCCTACACTTGGTTTTTTTCGGACCTATTAAATCAGCAAATACTACTTCTAAAGGCTCTTTAGTAGTAAATCCATCAACTCTATTAGCCGGTATGACCCTGCTCTTACTTTGATTACAGGCATTACATTGCAAATACTTATTACAAGATTTCAAACTTATTCCCTTGGACAATTCAACAGTTTTCTTAAGCATTTTAAAATTTAAATGCCCTAGCCTTCGATGTAACAAGTGAATACATTCGTCATGAGGTTTTTTATTTTCATAAATTGTGTTAGCCACCTTTAAACCATCATCATTTAACACATATAATTCACCTCTTAAAGATGCAGTAATTTTCTTATCTTCTTTTTCAAGTATGCAGTTATCTCCCTTAAATGTAACTACATATCCTAGTTTAACCAAAATTCTAACTGAAATTAAATTAAACTTAAGTTGTGGTACATATAATATTTTTACATTCTCTTTTATAAAAGAACAATATGCTATACCTTCACCTTTAGCTTTCAGTTTCCAGCCATTGGCTAACGATATCTGCTGTGTACTCTGGGACATTTTAATAAAATTTTTGTTATCATTTGTTATACAATGGGATGCCCCACTGTCAACCACCCATAAATTATTTTTTACAGCTCCGTTAGTATACATGGCTAACTCTAAATTTTTATGTATTTTTTTGATGATTTTTAGTATTCTGGCCAGCGTTCTGGCGCTTTGCCTTTTTACAAAATCTTGCCAAATGTCCTCTTCCTCCACAATTAAAACACTTTTTAATTGCGTATGCAGTAGGAGATTCATTATCTTCTTTTTGAGGTTGCTTCCTCCTTAATTCATCTCTTTCAAGCCTTCTTCTGGCCTCTTCGATCAATCTGCCAGTTATATCAGTTAAAGTTAAACTTTGCTTTGGCAAAATTTCAAGTGAAGTTACGTAGTTATCATAACTTTCATCAAGGGAAGATAGAATTATATAAACTTGATGTTGTTCAGAGAAAATAAGTTCTTTCTCGTGTAATTCTTGGAAAATGCTTTGCATAGTTTTTAAATGACTCTGTATATCACCATTTGTTTGGAGATGCGTCCTGAAAAGCTTCCGTGTTAGATTTATGTGTGCACCAATATTATCTCGAACATAAATTATCTTCAGCTTCTGCCAACACCCAAAAGCTGTTTTCTCTCCGTGGATATAAACAAGCTGTTGATCAGTTAAAGTTAACCCAATTATGCAAATGGCTTGTTGATTTTTATGCTTAAATTCTTCTATCTTTAGTCTGTCTTCCTCATCCTCTGGATCCCATTCTTCTACGTTTGGTGGATTTTCAATTATGTTCCACAGACCTTCTCCTCGTAGAAGTAGACTACATTTTGTAGACCATGATACATAGTTTGTTCCATCCAGCTTGGATATAAGGGACAAACTTGGTAGATTGACTTGTGCCATGTTTTCTTATATGGATATAAAAATATAATTAATAAAACACAGCTGTCTGTTTACTGTAATGTATAACAACACAAACTCTCACTTTTTACATAAATCTGTTTAACCTAGTTAAACTGACTTTGCAGCCTCTGGGCCCATAACCAGTGTTAAGCATGGGTTCCCCAACCAGGGTTAGGTAGACAAGCTAAACAGAATGTGCAGCGTTAGTCAGATAGGCACACAGATAAATGAGTGAGCTAAGCTTGTATGTTTATTAACATACAGTAAAAATAACAGATACACTTGTGCTATCAAGAATATATTTTATTCCAGTATAAGTTTATAGCATAGTCAAATAACAGTCCTATATTCATTTACCATGTAGTCAGTCCATTCAGGGGTATTCAGTTAGCAAAGTCCATGTAGAATATCCTATGTCAGTTCACATAAAAATCAGTCCTTTGTTGTCTCTCCTGCTCGAGCAATGCAGTCTTGATTCCAAGCAGTAATCAGGGATCATCAAAGCCAGAGAGAGTGCGAGCAAGCTGTAGACTTGCTACTTTTAAATGGTTTTCATAACCACTCCCACAATTGCTATTTCACAGTTAAAGCTGCATACACTAACTGTGATTCATAGTTATTATTTCACCTAAACCAGTTAGGGTAAACAATGTTATCCCTAACATCCATTATTCCATTGGAAAATATATCACCTTCATGTTGTCCACAGGTTATAGTTAAGATGGTGGCAAAAATACTGTGACTTAAATTCTGCAACAGGCAGAGCTTTGATCATCTTCCTGAGGCCATCATCTAGATGGTGTCAAACTCACGTTGTCATGGGGTCATATATCATGACTTTTTGCCCCTTCATGAAACCAGGCATGGGCAGCACATGATGCATCCAGGCTGACGACTGTGAGTTTGACAGCCCTGATCTAGAGTTTTATGGCTTTATAGAGATAGCTATAGGTAATAGTTATACCATTTTATAGTGCTTTATAGCCCTCTCTAAATGGTTTACAGAGTCAACATATTGCCCCCAACAATTGATCATTTTACCCACCTCGGAAGGATGGCATAAGCATCAGACTTTTCCCTTTCAGCCAATAAGAATGAATTTTTGAAAGCTAGGTACTTCAAAAGGAATTCTTTATTGAAAAGAAGTGATCCAGATACTAGTCAAAGCAGAATCTAAGATGCTTCCAGGCAAACAGTAATAGATAAAGGGAGTTAGAACCCTCCCCTTATTCTGATGTGGATTTAATCAAACAAAGAGACAACATGTTAATTCCCTCCCCTTTTCTGGGAACGTATCTTAGAAAAGTTTCCCAGGATTTTATGGTCCCTTCTCCTCTTGCTATCTCTCCAAGAGGTGACACGTTTCCAGAGATCTGGCTCCCGTCTCCCAGTTGTATATCATGTGTAAGTTATACAGATTCAATACAAGACTTAAGATATTCAGGTTACATCAAAAAGGATTACTTGTACCAACTTCCCCCCCTTCTTCCATTGAAGAATGGCAGATACATGGATCTGACAGAGGGAAGGCTGAGTCAACCTTGAGCCTGGTGAGATTCAATTTACCAAATTGCAGGGAGCTGGCTGCAGCAGAAGTAGCTTGCAGTATTACACTCTAACCACTCATCACCGAGGCTCCTATTTATGCTACAGATACTCCTGAGTGGCACATTTATGCAAATTATATAAATAAAATGGAATGCTGTCCTTTCCCTCTGAAATCTATTGCATAAAATCAAGGTTTCATTGAGTTTATCCTTCTGTTCCTTCTTATCATCTTACTTTCTATCATGAGACTTTTGATTTTATGAAACAGATTTCAGAGAATGGAATTCCATTTTATTTATATAACTTACATATGACCAGACGTGGTATTCAGCAGGTCCTGACCAGTTCTAGAGAACTGGTAGTGGAAATTTTGAGTAGTTTGGAGAACTGACAAATACCTCTTCTGACTGGAGATTTTACAGTTTTCTTCCCCTGCCACAGCCACCAAGCCATGGCCACAGAACCGATAGAAAAAAATTTGAATCTCGCCACTGATATGTCCCTTGGAGAGATTTATAAATTTCGCATTTATTTCCAATTAAGTTTTAAATTCTAAACCTAATAATAACTATTCAAAGCATAATTTAGGGTGTTCTAACAAGATTCTGACAGAATTTCTGGGCTGTAATTCTCCTTACTACTTCAATCAATATTTTTGGATTTGAAAAATGCTACCTCGAAATAAGCAAAAGTCATAAATGACACTGCATTGTTTTCATAAATGACATTTAATACCAACTCTACATTATATAAGCTTATACACAATTACAAACTGATTCCCAGAGGTTTCTGCAGAAAATTGATTATCTAGATTCTTTCCAGTCATGAATTCAGAGTGAAGTATGTAATGAAAATAATCTTACTGTTTTATTTTTTATTTTTGAATTATAAATTAACTCATCTTTTTAGTTAAATTCGTTTCAATCATCAAATATGAAATAATCATGAGGTAAATAAATTATAACCTTCAGTTATTGGCGAATGTTATCACTGGTAGATGAACCCCAACAGCATAAAGTAATATACTGTATTTTAAATAATTCAAAAGAATCCTTCAAGAATACTCACTGTGAAACAGTAGAACTTTTTATCATGTAATAAATTAATTTCTTCATAAGAAATTGGGAAACAAAAATCATTTCTTTGCAGTCTGTTATTTTTAACTTGTATAATTTTATTGAAATAATTAAATTCTGTATCTCTTAACAGGCATTACTAAATTATTTTCCCTCTAGAATGTATACCATTGGATTTTTATTCCATTTAAAATGTTTGTTTTTTACATTTGACCAAAAACACAGAGGATCATGGCTTGCAATATGTATGAAGTGCTAGTGCAAAAAATTAGAGCTTCAGCAGACCCTACAATATTATAAAGAATGAATGTCCAATGTTATTATTTATTATTTCAAAAACTATGACATATTAACACTCTGTGCAGCATTACAGAATTAAATACATTCTTCATACCTTCTAGGTAGAAATTTTTCCATGCCACTGTTAATACTTTATGTATTAACATAAAGACTAGAGAGCTGTTATGTATCAACATAAAGAAAGATTAGAGAGCACACTAGTTCATTAATGGAGTGAGAGAATCAATTGTAAAATGGAAAAGGCTGAATGTGGTCATAATTCAAAGAGATGAATACAGTACATTCCATTATGTTGTAATCAGTTTCTCCCTTTCATCCTATAAGCTCCAATAGCTTATTCTAATTTGGAAAATGAATAATTTCATCTCTTCACTCTTTCCTGAATAAAACGAGAAATTCAAATGTGCTGAAAACAGTTTGTACTTAACATGGCCTTTGGCACAGATATTAGTGAAGTTGCTGGCCATTTTTCTCCTTAATAAGAAAAACATTCAAATGCTACTAATATTACTGACTTAGCAAAGTGTACAGAAATATGAGGCTTGCCTTGACATATTGGAACATTTATCAATAGTGGATTTTATTTCTATTTATTATAGTTGTTCTCTGGATAGGATAGGGGCAGCATATACTGAAGTCTCTTTTAATATCTTTCCACAAATACAATTACTGGATTCTGGAATAGATTCTTCTTTAAATTTTAAACTATTTTAATTTATTAAATATTTAATAAAGACAGTGAGGCAAATATCACAGGAGAAAAGGTAATTCATTCTTTGGTGTTATTTTCTATACTTGTACTTGAAAATTTGTATGTGACAAATTTGTTATATTTCATTCTGTAAGAATAGTAGGGCTAATATACATCTGAATAATTCATAATAAATTACTTTGATCTTTCATTTAAGATGCATGTGCATCTTTTTCACTTTCTTTTTAAATATGGTCATTAATCACATCCCCTGTGCCCAAAACTAAGCATAAACTAGGCCTGCAACTTTAAATACTCAAAGACCCATTTGTACCCGTTTCCGGCAGGAAAAAAAACAACACCGGGAGCCACAAAACCTGGCTGGGCATGATCAACTTGATGTCACTCCCTCTCACCCAGTCACATGATCTCCTAGCCATGCCTATCCAGCCACAAAACCCTTCTTTCACTCATCTTCCCTATATCACTCTTTCCCTATATCACTCTATGTTTCTCTCTCTCTCTCTCTACCCCTTCCCCTCTCTGTATCTCTCTCTCTGTATCTCTATCTCTTCCCCCTCTCTTTGTATCTCTCTATATCTCTCTCCCTCCCTCTCCCTCTCTATTTCCCTCCTCTGTATCTCTCTCTGTATCATTTCCCCCCTTTTCCCCCTCTCTGTATGTCTCTATCTGTTCTGTATATAGAATAGTAGACTCCTAATACAGGATTCTGATTGGCTAAAAAACCTAAATGGGGATTGGTTCAATAGGAACCAATCCACGAAGCTGCTCAAAAGGCGGCAAAACTAAATACCTGTCATTGGCTACAAGCCAGCAGGCAAATCCCTATAAAAAGGCTGCCGCGGCTTGAGCCAATGTCCGTTTTTCAACTGCTGTAAATAATAAAGACTTTGTTGTTGGAACCTGGTCTACCTCGCGTTTTTCCGGACGGAACACTGGCAACGAGGATGGGATCGTCCTAAACACGAGACTGAGCACGCGGCAACAAATAAAACTAGACGAAGAACAATGGGTAGAAATAACGCGCCATCCGCACCCTTCAATCCCAATGAAGAGGATTGGGAATCCTACGTAGACTGTTTCCAGATGTATTTGGAAAATAACGAGATGGAAGAGATCTCAGACCAGCGTAAGAGAGCTGTTTTCTTGACGCACTGCAGGCCCACAATCTTCAAAATGGCCAAGGCTTTGGCGAAGCCCCGAGATGTGAAACAATTGACTTGGCCAGAGCTCCAAAGAATACTAAAGGCTCACTACGCACTGGTGGTGTCAAACCTTATCAAGCGGCACGAATTTTACCGAAGAGACCAGAAAGAAGGCGAGACCATTGCTGATTTTGTGGCAGCCCTCCGACAAATAGGGGGAGCGTGCGAATTTCTAAATTTAGATGAAGCGATGCGGGATCGAGTAATACTGGGTTTCAAAGACTCTAATATACAGAGCAAGCTGTTAAATAAACCCAATATAACCGTAGCCGAAGCCATCGCAGAAGCCACAGCCGCTGAAACAGCGAAAAAATCAGCGGTCAAAATGAAACAGATGAACACGAACAATGATGAAACGAGCCTGGCCAGAGGGAAGAAACAATTTCCCACCACCACTCACCATGAGGATTTTGACGAGACGTCAGAATCCGGGGAGGAAGACGACGAAGTCCACCACCTATACGCCAACAAGAAAGGGCGCGAAAAAAGGAATTGGCGGGAATGCGCTGGCTACGGAGGAAACCATCCTCGGGCCGATTGCAGATTCCTCGATGCCATTTGCAGAGCTTGCAAGAAAAGAGGGCATATTGAGAAAGTCTGCAGGAATAAAAAAAATTACAGCCCAAACAGATGCAGCAACTCCCCCGCACAAGCTGAGCCAAAACAAACTGAGAGAAAGTGGCAGCGGAACAAGCGAGCCACTAACCAAGAGAAAACACATCAGACTTTCACTATCGGAAGCGCTCAGACGGAAAGCGGGAAGAAAGTAAAAATAATTGTAAAAATAGAAGGCAACCCCTGCAAAATGGAGGTAGACTCTGGGTCCTTCCTATCAATGGTATCATGGGACACCATCAAACAACTGGTCCCAGATATCAAACTCAAAGAACTCCAGAGACAAAAATTAACCCTGAAAGACTACCAAGGAAACCGAATTCCTGTAGTAGGCCTAGGACATTTCCGAGTCACCTACAAACAACATGTTGAAGTACTACCATTGACAATAGTCGACCGAGACTGACCAAGCCTCCTGGGCATCGAATGGTTTGCACCATTGGGCATCGGGATGACCAGAGTAGACCGGGTGGCCGCAACCGACTGGGAAGAAAACCTGATCCAAGAGTTCCAGGACGTTTTTGACGGCTCCCTAGGCAGGTATCGGGGGACCCCAATTTCCTTTAGTCTAGACCCCCAGGTAGCCCCTAGAAGACTAAAGGCCAGATGATTTCCTTTAGCTCTGAAAGCAAAAATAGAGGAACAACTAAATAAATTAATAGACCAAGGGATTTTAGAACCTGTTGACCATGCTAAGTGGGAAACGCCGATCGTAACACCAATTAAACCAGATGGGTCGGTTCGAATTTGTGGTGACTACAAGGCTACCCTGAACCACGCATTGCAACAAAGCGCATACCCGGTGCCAGTCATACAACACTTATTACATTCTCTTGCGGGAGAAAAAGTTTTCGCTAAACTAGATCTAGTACAAGCTTACCAACAGCTCCCAGTAGACCCATTAACGGTTGAAGCACAAACTATAGTGACCCACAAAGGGGCATTCAAATGCAACAGACTCCAATTCGGAGTGAGTGTAGCCCCAGGCGTTTTCCAAAGCCTCATGGAACGCCTATTGAATGGTATAAGAGGGGTCATACCATACTTCAACGATGTCCTAATTTCGGCCAAAGATGCGACCCAACTAAAAAAAAGACTAAAAGACGTACTAACTAAATTCAGAGAATCTGGCTTAAAAGTAAAAAAAGTAAAATGCTGTTTAATGACTGATCGCGTTGAATTCCTGGGCTACTTAATAGACGGAGAGGGTATACACCCTACTGACAAAAAAGTCAAAGCTATTAAAGATGCACCAGAACCAAGGAACAAAACTGAACTGCAGGTATTTTCAGGACTAATAAATTTTTATAACGTGTTCCTACCCCACAAAGCGACAATAGCGGAACCATTACACCGATTACTGGATAAAAAAACAATTTGGACTTGGGGTTATAGAGAAAAGAAAGCCTTCCAAAAAATAAAAAACTTATTAACTTCAAACACTGTTCTTATCCAGTTTAGTAACACACTTCCATTGATGGTGACCTGCGACGCCTCACCATTTGGAGTCGGTGCCATCCTGAGCCACCAATTGTCAGATGGGAGAGAGGCACCCATCGCATACTATTCAAAGACTCTGTCTAAAACCGAGCGTAATTATAGTCAATTGGACAGAGAAGCCCTGGCAATCGTCGGCGGAGTGAAACGCTTCCACGAATATCTATATGGAAGAACATTTTTGATAGTAACGGACCATAAACCGCTACTGGGAATTTTGGCGGGAAACAAGCCGACACCGAACATTTTGTCCCCGTGAATGACTAGAAGGTCAGAATTCCTAGCAGCCTACTCTTTTACTCTGTCACATTGCCCCGGGAAACAAATTTCCCATGCAGATGCATTGAGCAGAGCACCATTACCGAATATAGAGGAAGACCCGGCACCGACGATGACCACCTTGCAGATAGAGACATGCCCCGATCTACCCATATCTGCAAATGATGTCACCAGAGCCACTGCAAGGGACCCATTTACTGCCCGTGTAATGAACTGGGTAGGTAAAGGCTGGCTGGAAAATCAAAAAACTGAGAACTTTAAACCTTTCCGGGCCAGACAAACCGAACTCTCGATTCAAAAGAGTTGTTTGTTGTGGGGTGATCGGGTAATTATCCCTTCCAAATTACAAACTAAGGTACTGGGTATGCTTCATGAAGGCCACCCTGGAATTGTTAAAATGAAAAGCCTTGCTAGAAGCTATGTCTGGTGGCCGGGTATAGACAGGGACATCGAAAACTGGGTAAATTCTTGCAACAAATGCCAAAGAACCAGACCTTCCCCACCAAAAACACCCATTAAGGACTGGGAAACCCCACGAGGCCCCTGGTCACAAATTCACATTGACTTTGCGGGTCCTACTAAGGGGCATACTTTCCTAATTGTCGTAGATGCATACTCAAATTGGCTGGAGGTTAAAATTATGCCATCTACGACAACTGAAACTGTTATTAAACAACTTGACAAACTCTCCGTAACCCATGGCCTGCCGGATGTCCTAGTGTCCGACAACGGGCCACAATTAATGAGTATCCAATTCAAACAATACCTAGCCTCCCTAGGTATTAGACATGCCCTAACCGCACCGGCCCACGCGGCTGCAAATGGTAGGGCAGAGAGAATGGTCAGGTTTACCAAAGAAGGGTTAGAAAAAATGGATATTGGGGATGTCCAAGATAAAATAAATCACCTACTCACCCTCCAGCATATTACACCGGGTACTATAACAAACAAAAGCCTGGCGGAATTACTAATGGGAAGAAAACTGAGGTCACAATTAGACAGATTGCACCCAAACTATACGCCAGAAAACCCCCCCGACTCCTCCACCCATTTCAGGACATTTGAAATAGGCGACCTAGTCTATGCAAGAAATTTTACCGGGGACCCATTATAGCTTCCAAGTACAATAACACAAATTACAGACCCCCGGTCCAACCGACTAACCATAGACGACGGCAGGGAATGGAAGCAGCACATAGACCAGCTTCGGTCCCGAAACATAGAAAGAAGTACAAACACACAACCACAAATATTAAAAAACGACAAAAATCAAACCAAAGAGGGGGGGGAAATACGAGAAAATAATAAAGAACCATTTAAATTAAACACAGAATATGATAACAAACAAAAAGAGCAAAAAAGAGACTTACAGTTAGAAGAAAATTGCGAGTAGAGTCCACTCGAAGGGGCCAGCCAGGCCAGCTCGACCTGCCCGGAGAAAACAGGAGGGAGCGGCAAAACCGCCGGCCTAAGAAACTCAGGCAGCAGTAAAATGGCTGACTCACCCTTCCAGGCGGTTCCATGGAGAAGGACCGGAGAGACAGCAACCCCATCCGAACCGGTCGAAGTCTTCAGCAGAAATGAACCGCGCAAGTCCAGTCAAGTCAAAAGAAGCCCTACCTACCTGCACGACTACGTCACCACATAGGACTAAACCAAGAGGGGAGGGGTGTTCTGTATATAGAATAGTACACTCCTAATACAGGATTCTGATTGGCTAAAAAACCTAAATGGGGATTGGTTCAATAGGAACCAATCCATGAAGCTACTCAAAAGGCGGCAAAACTAAATACCTGTCATTGGATACAAGCTGGTAGGCAAATCCCTATAAAAAGGCTGCCGCGGCTTGAGCCAATGTTCTGTTTTTCAACTGCTGTAAATAATAAAGACTTTGTTGTTGCAACCCGGTCTACCTCGCGTTTTTCCAGACGGAACACTATCTCTCCCTTTTCTCTCTCTCCCCCCCTTTCTCTCCCCCTCTCTCTCTCTCTCTCTCTCTCTCTCTCTCCCTCTCTCTGTATCTCTCCCCCTCCTCCCTCTCTTCTCCCTCTCTCTCCTGCTCTTTCTCTCTGTGTGTCTCTCTCTGTATCTCTACCTCTCCTCTCTCCCCGCTCTGGATCTCTCCCTCTCTCTCTGTTTCTCTTTCTGTGTGTCTATGTCTCTCCCTCCCTCCCCCTCCCTCCCCCTTCTGTGTGTGTGTGTGTATTTCTCTCTGTCTCTGCATCTCTTTTCTCGCTCTTAGAAAGCCGAAGCTGGGCCAAGCCAATGAGGTCTCCTTGGGGCTCTTTGCTATTCCTTTTTTTCTCCTTCTTTTTGGAAATCTGGGCTGGCTGAGGAATGAACGCAAGCCATGGCAGAGGCTTCCCTCCTCCTCTTCCCCCCTCATACTCCTCTTGTGACCCTGCTATGCTGGGGCCGGGAGGGTATGCAAGAGCAGGGCAACCCTCCTCAAGTGAGCAGTCTGCCTGGGGCAAAGAGTCGCAAAGGCGCTGAAGCCACTCACTTAAGAAGAGTCTCCCTGCTTGTGCACAGCCTCTCAGTCCTGCCACAGGTGGCAGGGAGTTGCAAAAGAAGGTCAAGGAGGAGGAGGAGGAGGAAAGCCTGTGCCATGGTTCACGTTTGTCCCTCAGCCATGCTGGATTTCCAAAAGGAAGAAAGAAAAAGAGTAATGAAGAACCCCAAGGAGAACTTGATGACTTGGCCCAGCTTTGGCTTTCAGAGAGAGGGGGAGAGGGAGCCAGGGATGGATAGACGGACACATACACAGAAAGAGAGATACAGAGTGAGAGAGAGAGAGGCCAGCATTGGTTGTGGCCAGATCAGCCAGTGTCTTGAGGTATAGAGCAGCTTGCGCATCTCTCCAAGCAACTGAAGCATGCCCAGCATCAACAAGGGCAAGAAGAAGCTCCAGCAAGAGTGAGGCACTGGAGAATCACCCCCAGCTGCTTCTCCATCTCCCACCATCGTCCTTACCTTCTCAGGCCAGGCAAGGGAGAGGAGGGAGAGGGGCAGGGCCAGCCAGTGATGGGACAGGGAGCCACAGCAGAGGGTCCAAAGATCCACATGCAGTTTTGAATCTGCGGGCTGCCAACATCCGAGCTAGCCAAAAATAGAATTATCAACCTGTCTATCCACATAAATTCTTTAATAAAAATGCTGCATACTAACCAAGATAATTCATACTTTCCAAACCACTGGATAATGTTTATAAAGTTAATAATGTTGACCTAACCCTGTTAAGACAAATACATTTATATTAAACTGTTACAAAATCAAACTCTTTTTCTAAATGATTTTATTCAAAGTAATTGGTGAAAAATAAACAATATCATACAACTATGTATTGGTAATTCATATAAATTACCAATACAACATTATTATTTTAATGAATCTTTCAGGGACTTTTAGCACAAATACACTTTATTATATCAAAAAATGCTAAAAAAATAGGGATGTAAAATTTTTTAATTTTTTATATTTTCCTATTCAAATAAAGTTGTTTGCAAGAACCCCACAACTGGAAATTGTTTGTTCACCTTTTACAAATTCTAGGGATTATTCACATCCAATAAAAAGCAATATTATTGGTGTAATCACATATTATTTATTTCTTTAACCATTTTTGTATATCACCCCAATCTATAGATTTGGGGTGGTATATCAAAGACTTTAAAAAAAAATTACTAACACATCCCAGATGGCTATCCCTAAAAAACCAAACAAACCAGTTAAAAGCATCATGCTTTCTTAATTTAATATAAATTAATTTTATTTTGATAAAAAGGAAGATATGGAGGGGAGGGAGATGCAATGAAACACTAGACACATGTGGTTAGATAGATGGGAGGAGGGAGGGGAATGGGGAGGAGGAGAGGGAAAGAAAGAAAGAGGGAGAGGGAGAGAGGGAGGGATGGAGAAAGAGAAATATTCAGGCTTAATATAATAGCTATTCATTGCTCGGCTGAATTTTTGAGCATTATTTAAGCATTTAACATTTATCAGAAGCTTGCTTTTGTAAGCCTAAGGAGAACTGGCTAATCAAATTCCACTCTGATTGACTATCCAGTTTTATTGGACCATAGCTCTACAGTGACACTAATTTTATCAAACAATTAAAGAAGGAAATCCGCACTATTACTAAGAGGATATTAGCCTGGTTATTGCTTTCCCCCAGATTTAATAAAGCTATTACGAGAAACAAGGCTATCAGCTATAAGTTGATATACTAAGGGAAATTGTGGAATTCATATACTGTTTCCAAAACCCATATGAATAAATATACATTTAACATTTCAAGTCAGTCTTATTTCTCCCTCTTTTCATTGCAGCAAAATGCAAATGATTTGAGGTTACATATAAAATTCAAAATATAAGCCATTCTTTACTCTTCATTGAAAAACCTATTTGTGAAACCTAACCATGATAAAGTATTAAAATCTGTTAACAATATTAGTTGGTCTTTCTGTTTTACTGATTTTCATTCTTTGATTTTGTACTTTTGTTTTGAATTTTGTAAATAATCTGAGTTCCTCTATAATTTAGTTTTTGAAAGTAGTTTTTGCTGGCTTCAAGTCAGTATAGTCTCCAGGCAACTACCTGGGCAAATCCCTGCAATTTTCTTGGGAAGATTTCTGCCTCGCCCACGCCCAGTTTAGCAAAGTGGAAAAAAGTCCCGATACATCACATGATGCTGCCATGACAATGTAGGTTTGATACCCCAGAGCTAAGGTAAATCAGATATTTATTCATAAGCAGGCAGAACCCATGAATAAGTCTATGTAGAACTCTCCAAATGATCTGAACCTTCTACCTCAATATGCCAGCAGGAGAATTCTGGGAATTGAACTCTACATATCTTAAAGTTGTCAACATTCAGAAACACTGTTCTACTTCCTGTTGGAATTGAAAAAGTAAAAGGCTATACTGCTAGCTGTTTGAACTCTGACCTTCCAGAGCAAATTTACATTCAATTCTACAAATGAGAAAATTGTACCTTTGTTGCATTCTTCCTCCCCCCCTTCGCCTTCCAAAACAATTTCTTCATTCTTGCCTTCCCTCATAAGCTTTTATTTTGGAAAAATGATTCTGAACTCACAAAATTTTTATGTAATGACACAAGTCTCTTCCAAAAATAGTGACTTCTCACAGTTGCTAACATTTCTCACCAAAGTAATTGAAGAATTTTCTGAAAAGCGAGAAGAAACAAAGTACAAAAAAAAAAAAAACATTTAAATGTTCTGGAAATCCAACATACTATATACAAACAAATAAAGAGTATTAATTACACATAATAATGGCGGTAGGAATTGCGCTAGGGCAGGCTTGGAAGATGTCTACCATTCCATCTGGTGAAGTAAAATAATGGAATGTGCAGAGATGGATAGACTCACATTGATATTCAATAATAAGGAAGATTCAGAATATTACTCGATTTGGAACATTTGGTATCAATTGGTAGACAGTAAAACATGACAAATATAGATATTAAAAGAGGAAATAAAATTGGCTTATTGGTAAACAGGTGGGACCGACAAGAAACTGCTGAACTCAAGAAACTGCCAGAAAACAGAGGTTTATGTAAATATTTATATTTAATTAATAATATATATGTAGTTATAATTATATTGTATACTGAAAAATATATAACATTTCTTCTCTTGTGCTTATGGAATAGAGAGCATAGTACATAGACTATAATAATGTAAATTTATCTCTGATTTTTCTCTTTTTAGATACATATATGTACTTAGTGTTAATATGACATTTTTCTCTTTTGAACCAATGAATATACATATGAATATATGTATACTATACATATGAATCACTTTTTATCAAAATTATTAAGGCACTGTGAATTAGTATTACCAGCACTATGAATAACTGTCAAGTATTAATTGTGTGTATTGTATTGTATTGTCAAAAAAATGATGCTGAAAAATATTGATACATCTTATATTAGAGAAATTTTTGTAAAAAATTAATATTTTGAATTTTTGTAAACTTTTTAATTTAAATTTAAATAACGTATTTTTTTAAATTAAAATTTTTTTTTTACTCTGAGTCATTTTGTTAGCAATTGAAATCTTTATAGAATCTCCCCATTAAATTTGAATAAAAAATGCATCTTGCCTCTATATGGCAATGGCTGATATTTGTCATTAAGCACGTAATGAATTGCTTACTATGATGCAAACAAATGAAATGAAATGAAAATGAAAAAATTTAAAATATCAAAATAATTATAAAATCGACATTATAGCCATTATGACAAATGAAAGCAGGTAAATCTTGGACCTAATGCTATACACAAAAATAATTGATTTTTCTCTGATTACTGCTTAGGTGATCAGAGTGTATTAGGTATTAGTTATCTGCTTGCACTGTGTTTTATTAATGATCCAAATCAGACATCCAGTTTGGAATCAATGCTTACTTCATCATTTTTCTTTGAAAGCTTCTATTATTCACAATTGATTTAACAGAAACGAAAGGATTACCATTAACAGAAGCAAACTGCTGACACTTTGAAGATGAATTATTGAACTTTCTGAAAGTGAATTAACTGAACCATCATCAAGAGCATTGTTTGACATCTCCCCCATGAAAGCCAACATATTTGCAGAAGCCACGATTGAAATCAGCCCCACAATCATATTTCTTAACTAAAAATCACATAAATAATAAAATAAACAAAAAGTAATGATAATTTAAAATCTATCTGCCTTCATTAATTACCAGGGTCTTATTAAATTCACTTTAAAAAGCAGGTTTTTAAGGTTACTTAAATATTTAAATATATAATTATTGCAGGAGAAAGATACATATTTTACATAAGCTCATTTTTTTTTCTGCATCTAAAAGACAGAAAAACAAAGCACCAAGAAGTAGGTATGGGTCAATTGAAGTTTTATAAAAAGAAAGCAATGTAAATATTCCTGTTACAATAGTGGTGTCATGTAAAATACAATTTACAAAAAATTATTTGGTTATGACCATAATTAGGATCAGAATTTCCATGGCTAAGCAAAGTGATCATTAAACAAAATATCACGATGCCAGGCCAGCAGCAGAAGACAAAGAAAGTCATCTTAGGGTGTTGACAGGAGGTGCAGTAGGGGTAGGTGGCAGAATGCAGGGTGGCGAAAAGAGCAAAGATGAGAGAACTCCCAGAGGTCACTGTAACAGCATTGCCAAAAAGGCATTAGGAGTTGTTAACCTAATTTTGTGAAGCTTCTTTTCCAGTAATATTGAATTGCTAACTAGAGCATACAAAACCTTTGCTGGACCAATACTTGAATATAACTCATCTGCCTGGAACCCACACTGTATATCACAATTAAGTGGGTTCAGAGGTATTTCTTGAGAAGAGGATAATAAGCATAATACACAAAATTGTCTGCTACAATGTCAATGACTTCTTCAGCTTCAACCACAATAACTCAAGGTAAACCACTTCAAATTTGATTGCAGAAAATATGACTTCAACAACAGAATAGTCAACACCTGGAATGCTCTACTCAACTCCAATGTTACAACCTCAAACTCTCATAGCTTCAATCTCAAACTGTCTACCATGGACCTCACCCCATTCCTAAGAGGTCCTTAAAGGGAGCGTGCATAAGTGCACCAGCATGCCTACCATCCCTCTCTTACTGTCCCCATTTATTTGTATTATTTACTTTACTTTATTATTTACTTCCTTTGTTCATGTTTATATTCATACCCATACTTGTTATCTTGTACGATTGACAAACAAATAAAAGAAAAGAAAGAAAGAAAGAAAGAAAGAAAGAAAGAAAGAAAGAAAGAAA
>BLBF01000019.1:27007215-27023249 GCA_015471245.1 Laticauda colubrina
AAAGAAAGAAAGAAAGAAAGAAAGAAAGAAAGAAAGAAAGAAAGAAAGAAAGAAAGAAAGAAAGAAAGAAAGATGGATGGATGGATGGAGGACAGAAAGGCAGCTGTGGGAATTTTGAAGTTGAAGCAATTTGTGTAGGGTAGAAGCATGACTCAACTGTAAATGCCAGTCAGTTACCAAGCATCAACATTTTGATCCTGTGGCCGCTGAGGTGCTGCAACAACCATAAACTTGAGAATGGGTCACAACTACTATTTGTTCAGGAATATCATTAATTTTGAATAACTGCTGAATGACTGGACATAGCTTACCTTCAATATGGTTTCATCCTTTAGATTAATACTATAATCAAAAGCATTCAATCATAATTTCAAACAATTCTTGCTTGAAAGAATTGTTACTTCTGAAAGAGGAAAACATCACTAACACTAGTGATCTAAAGAAGACTCAAAGACTTATCTAATGTTTTGATTTCAAAATAGCCAATTTTGTACAAGTAGTTTTCTTGTATTGAAAAAATTGGTAGGAATTCTAAATTCTAAAAATTAACATGATATAACCACTCCATCAATACAAGTTTATTAAATTCGCAATCTTGTTTGGGGCTGTGCACCTGCCTACTGATATAAAAAAGAACACCCAACTATATTTTCATTAAAGATATACATTTTTTTGCATTGTAATGTATTTATATAAATCATAACTCCCAAAATACATATGCACACACAAACACGCACATGCATACTTACTCCCTATAAACACTGAATAGGAATTTATTTAATAATATCTCATTCATTCCTTCAAGAGCTAATTGAAGGTCAAAGAAATTTTGCAGTATATTCATTATTTCATCAAACCTTTCCCCTTCAGTTCAAAAAAGACAAAATTTTCTGTTAAAATGTAATTGTCAGAATAATTTTTCTGCAGTTTATCATGTTCAACAACAACAAAAACAGATACAAGCAGAAGACAAGGAAGAAATTAGAATTTCTCCAGATGCAACAGATAAGTTATCTGCAGCAATTATCAAATTAATTAAAATTAAAATTAATTAAACATTTAAATATTATATGAAAAGAAGTGTGTTCCTATTAGTTTCATGCTCTTTGGTTTTGACTCAAATATAGTTTTGAAGTATCTATTAATAGTCTGGAATTTGGAGGAACTGCTATAGCATTCTGTGATTTTTCAATATTTTTCCATATATCTGGAAAAAACTCTGGAATTTTGTGGTTTGGTGCCACCAGTAAATTTTTAAAAAGATTTTGCCTTCCCATCAACCCCTAAGAACACTGCCCAAGTTTCAAATCAGTATGAGATCAATAAGCACAATCGAAATAATATGAAAACAAAATAGGATTTTTCTTGATCAACAGAAAATTCAAATATCTAGGAACAACATTCACTGAAGATTGTAAAATGGACAAATAAATTAGCATGCAATGTATTAAGGTCGCAGTTCTGGCAGCATCCAGTGAGCTCTCGCTGGCCCCTTGAAAAAGTATTGGGACAACTTGCTCCATTCCTACAACATAAGGCAGTACTGATCAGCACAAAGAAATGGGCGTTGGTATAATTACCTGAGAACATCCTTTCTATCTACACTGCTAGAGAGCCCAGGATGGGTTAGACTCCTCCTGATGACATCATTGAGCCGAGTTTAATCTTATATATAAAAGGCCAGCCCCTGGGAGTCTCCCCAGGCTTTGGTGAAGACTTTAGTGGGTGTCTCTGAAAGCCAAACAGAATCTTAAATGTTAACCTTCCTTACCAGAATCAGGATGAAACAAGGGATGGTCTGGGCTCTCTAGCAGTGTAGATAGAAAGAGTGTTCTCAGATAATTATACCAACACCCATTCTCCTCAATGCTGCTGAGAGAGCCTGGGATGGGACATACCAAAGCCTGCATGTCCCTGGAAGGATCCTCGTCTGGCTAATCACTCTGACTGTGGAACCACTTGCTGAAGTACTTGTCTGCCGAAGGCCGCAGTCATAGAGGTAAAGGTATCTAGATCGTAATGTCTGATGAAAAGAGACAGGGATGCCCACGTGGCTGCTCTGAAAATCTCTTCCAGGGATGCCTGGGTGGTCATGGTGCTTCTGGTAGAGTGCGCTCTCAGGCCCTTGGGCACCGGAATAGCCAAGTGCAATACACGACCTGATCCACCTAGGGGAGGAGACGCTTTGCTCCCCAAGTGCAATGGGGGAAAAGATATAAACATAGCCTCAGTTTTCCTAAATTTGGAAGTGCATTTGAGGTAAATTCTAAACACTCTCCTAACATCTAAGGTTGCCACTTGCGCTCAAGGTCATGGTGCAGCAAGGGGCAGAAATCTGGTGATGGTATGTCCTGTGGAATATCTGCGACCTGTGGAAGCAGGTATTAACCTTTGGGATAAAAGTCTAAATGGATGTAAATGGAGTACAACTCTATTATCATGAAAAGTGCATAGATCCTGTCCGATCTAAAGAGCAGCTAGCTTTGACATCCTTCTGGCAGATGTGATCACTATCAGAAAAACCATCTTTAGGGTCAAGAATTGCAGAGACACTGATCTAAGGGGTTTGAAGGGAGGTTCTGTCAGAGCCTGGAGAACCTTTGGAACGTCCCATGAGCGATACCTGTGTATCCCTTATGGGAGGATGGAGGTAGGAAGCCCCTTTTAAAAATCTCCTGACAGATGGGTGGTGAGACAAAGAAAGAAAAGATTCTCAGGATAGAACTGAGGAAAGGGTCACTACCTATCTACGTAGGATGTTATTTGCTAGCCCCTTTTCTAGGCCATCTTGAAAGAAACCTCTACTACACCAGCTGAGGTAGGGATGAAGTGTTTTCCTTTACATCCCAAAGGCAAAAAAAAGCATTATAGATGCACGTCATGGATGGTTTATGAGATGCCTGGATAGTGAGGATAACTCTCTCAGGAAGATTAGCCACTCTCAAATGTTGCCGCTCAAGCGCCACATGGTCAGTATGAACCATTGTGGATCCAGGTGGAGCAAGTCTCCCTGATGAAGGGAGATTTTGCTGGCTGGAATCCTCCACGGAGTGGCTACAAACAAGTTCAGCAGGTCTGCAAACTAGGGCTTCCTGTGCCAATGAGGAGGCTCTAGGGCCAGGAGGATTAGCTCCGCTCTTTCCTCCAACATCTTCTGAATGACTGCCAGAGTGATGGGAAGAGAGGAAAAGGCATAGAGGAGACCTCTAGCCATATGCTCCAAAGAGCATTGGTCCCCTCTGCTCCCTGGCAAGGAAACCTGGTGAAGTATCTGTTTACTTGAGCGTTCTGGGGAGAGGCAAAGAGATCTACTTCTGGAGTCCCAAACCTGAGGGAAAGGTCTCTGAACAGGGATGGGTCCTACATTTGTATATTAAACAGTCCCATTCAAGTCAAAAATTGATTTCCCCCAGAACTGAAAAACCAGTAGGCCAGGGATGGGGAACCTTTTATGGCTCACTCAGGAATTCTGGGAGTTGAAGTCCATAAGTGACAGAAGAGTCAAGTTTCCCTACCCCTGGTCTAGATAATGCAGTTGAAAACATCATAGAAAAATGGAAAACCACTTCCATAAAATTGCCAAGAAGTCATCTTTGATATCATATAACAGCAACTGTTAAAAATGTTCTTATTGTACTACTTCTAATTGCCCTTTGGGAACAAGTTACACCTGGGACATCTTATTTGAATATTATGTGCTTTAGTTTTATATTATATAAAACTATATAGAGCACATAATGTAATATTATGTGCTTTAGTTCACTGACTTCATAATTCAGGATCTGGTTATAACTTATAAAACTTTACATGACTAAGGATTAGACAGTTACTTCATTTGTATAAATCAGCCTGACCTCATTGTAAGAGCCATGAAATCTCACTCTACAGATGTTATTTAAGAATCTTCTGGCAAGAATACAAGAGAGGACATTCTCCCACTCTATCTACACATGCTGGTTAAGAGGTCATAGGCTACTACATTTTCTATTATCCTATCAAGGCATTTTTATTCACAATATATAGCCTTAAGGCAATCTACTGATGAGTTTGATACAACCCAATGGGTACTGTTATTTATTACTTATGTGTTTCATCAGTCTTTAATGATTTTTAATGTTTTTATTTGTTTTTCTAACTATATTTTATATAATTGCATATCCTCCAATTTATTTCTGGTAGAGAAACCAAAGTCATTTAACAAATAGTCAAGTGCTTTTCAAAAAAGCTCAATGCATTTCAGTAATACATAATAGTAACCAATTTCTTTTACAGTAACTTAGAAATCTGGTTGTAATCCAAAACATGTAAATATGTATAGATGTATTATATAGGAAAATCATCATATAGGAAAACGTGCTTTGAATTATCAAAGATGCCCTTTCCTAGTTTCAAATTTAAGATTATCAAGTATTTGATTGAATAGTATTTGTTGTAATAATCTTTTGCAGGGAGACATATACAGTGATTCTGTGGCAAAGAATTGAAAGATACAGGATGGAAAACTGTAGGCAGGTTCAAAAGTTCAATTTGGGTGACTACCATCACATTTTTGTGATTGTTGACATGCACATTAGATGAATAACGGCCTAGGAGTGATAAGAGGTAATTGTCAATGATTATTTATCACCATATGGCTGTCTACAGCACTTTCACACATTAGAATATATCAATGAGCGAATTCACACATGACAATCCTATCTAAGAGAGAGTGGGATTTGATTCCCTGGCTTATATTTCTAAATACAAAATACAGTTCTTCTCAAATACATTTACCAAAAGGCTGGTGTAAAAAACACCCACTTGCACACGTCTGACCAAGGTGCAAGAGACAAGGACAAAGGAAACAAAATGCATGTGATAATATAGGTATTCAAATGCAACCATTCAACATTGACCTTACATTATGATATTCATGATTCTTATATTACAACATCTTGGATTCTTGAGATGAACTCACTGTGTATGAAGACTAACATCAATTCTACAAAACTCTTAAAAGTAGGAAAGAGTTAGCCATAAATAATAAAAAGCTTAATAAAGAAGAAACCTTAAAAATTTGGAAATATTTGTGGAAAAACAACAGGAATTACAATAGGAATTCAACATGCATCAGACATGTTGAAAACAGTGAAAACACTCAATATGAAAGACATTAGAATAACCAAGGAAAGGATATGAAAACAATAAGAGAATGTCAAAAATTGAAGTGCTACTGGATCAGATGAGCTAAGTGATTCTGGCTAACATCGCTGACAAGTCTGCACTTGTGGTTGGCAGACCACATAAATAGGTCTTTGGAAGCACCAGAAAACAAAACATGGCTAACAACAAGAACATTCTAATTCAAAAGGACAAAGAAGAGGGAAATGAGTCTGGAATTACCAACCTATAACTCATCAAAAATACACTTTACAAATAGCTATTTGAAAAGAAATGATTTACAGTTATTAGTAGATCATTATTATTAATTGTTAAGGTGATCATTAAAAAATAAAATGATTACTGGGATTTAAAGAAGATCTAATTAAATGATATATGGGATACAGGGGTGGCACACTCTAATTGGTAATTTTGGGGAAAACTTTTTTGAAATGTTTGAATTGAGATGGAATTTTTTGGAATGATGAATTAAGAATTAGCGATGAAATTGCAAACCTGACAAATAAAAGCATGAAGTATAATGAATATGAAGATACAAGACTTGTTTAATATTAAAAGAAATTGGTGAAGAAATGAATTGAAAATTTATAAAATAAGCTGGAGAAAAAAAAAGTATTTGAGAGAAATCAGAACAGAAAATATATAAAGTAATGGTAAGATATAAAAACTAAATATGAAAGATGAATATGTAATCAAAATCATGTTTGTATGGAAATTTGGAAACCTGGAATCATGCTGTTCACTAAAAAAGATGTTTTTAAAATGTGGAAAACTGAAATAAAACTTTACAAAAAAAAAAGAATACAGCTTAACAATGAAGTTTTGATAAAGGTAGTAGCACCAAAAGGAGGTTATAAATATTGGTGAATTTTGGAAACTTCTCATAAAGAGGTTACATTACACAGTAATCACAAGAATATACCTTTACTAAATAAATAAAATGAGTTTGGAAAATTTTAGAATCAAAGTTATATGGTGGAAGTATTATTAAAACAATTAACTCCTCGATAGTCCCTGTTCTTTGATATGCAACAGGGACAGACCCATAAGGAACACCATAATTTGAATCAGAAGACAAAATTAATGAAAGGGCACAATACTTTGCATGAAAAAGTGATATTGATAGGCTATATCTGCCAAGAGTTGAAGGGCTTTGAGATAGGTGAAACAAACTGCTGATGAAGAAAAACATGGACTGAATAACTGTTTTAATTAAAGCCAACAATTCTTGCTGTATGAAATCAGCCAAGAAAAGCCCTTGAAAACTAATTTGTTAATTGGAAGAATTAATACATGGTCAATATCTTAAGGTTATAGAAGGAAAAGCTGATAAAATCCCCACATGAAGATGGTTAAGATCAGAAATGATAAAGAAAGAAACTGATGGTTTTATTTTAGTGACTCAAGAACAAGCTTTGCCAACTAATTGAATGGAGGCAAAAATTCAATATATAGAATACAAAAGCAAATGCCACCTTTGTGGTAAAAAGGATGAAACAACTGACTATTTGATTAGTGGCTGCAGCAAAATTTCACAAACTTATTACAAGTAGTGTCATGATCAAGTTATGAAAAATATTCATTAGAAACTTTACTCAAAGGTTAGTTTCAAATGTAATTAAAAGTATTGGGACTATCAAGTTGGGATGGTTTTGGGAAATGAACAGGTTAAAACATGTAAGGGACTTTAAGATCCAAGGCATCTTATTCAGGCATCTTGTTCACAACATTTCTGATATAACAGTTTCTGAGGGACAAAGTCTGGTTCATTGATATTGCCATATTATATAATGCTAGGATTAGGAAAAACAATAAAAAATACTAAATATTGAAGCTTGCAGATTGAAGTTGAACATTTAAGGAAAAAGAAAGGACTCCCTTAATGTTTGGAAATACTGAATGAATTACACCTGTGAATACTTTAATTTTACAAAAGAAGACCTGCTTGGGACTGCCTATAGTCTTAGATGCTATCTGAATAACTCTTAGGTCTTTTGTTAAGTCTTGAATTATTAACTTTCTGCCTGTTTTACACTGAGAACCTAACTATAGATAATCTACACATAATATTTCTAAAATAATCACATCTGATGTATATTAGAATAATGAGGAAGAGGAAAAGGAGAAGATTTGCTTTATGTAAATCCAGAAATTGAAATCCAATCATTGACAAACACCCTAAGAAATTTTATCACAGATATAGCAAAGGAAAAAAATAAGGATAATATCACAAGTATCAATGAAATTGAAATGCTTACTGGCCAAACCATCAGGAACTATCAAGATGAAGTCTCACAAAACTGAGGCAAACATTTACAGGTAATACCTGACTTACAACTATTCATTTAATAACTGCTCAAAATTACATTTTTTAAAAAAATTGTGACTTTGAGCAGGAACCTACAACTAGTCCTCACACAACCACTGTAGTCACATTACTTGCAACCAACATGGATTTAAGATGGTTGCCACGTCCCAGGGTCACATGATGTCATTTGTAATCTTCCCAGGTAGCTTCCAAGAAGGAAAATCAATGGGGGAAGCCATATTTGCTGAATGACCACATGCGTCATCTAAACAGACAATATTTCACTTCACATCAATGTCAAAAGTGGTCATAAAATTGGGCATAACTCACTTAGCAGCCACCTCACTTAATAACAGAAGTTCCAGTCCCAAATGTCATAATTCAAGGACTATCTGTATTTCATGTCAAATAAATTGTTTATAAAGAAACACATGCAGGACTTCCGGGTTGATTCCTCCTCACTGATGGACAGTAGATTGCGATTGTCCGCAGCTATGGTCCATGCTCTTTAGTTGGAGAGCTGCAATCATTGCGATTAGGGGCTGAAGCTGCCTTGGAGGGATGGTGGACTAAGGGGAAGCCTCCAGTAAAGTTGAGGGGAGCCTCATCTCTCCTTCTGGGCTTAGTATTTTTCCCCCCAAAGACGACTGAAGCAGTGGTCCAAAATGGCCACCCCGAAGAGGACGACTCAGCTGGACTAAGATTTATGCAAGAGTGAAGAAAGAGGTGGATAACATCTCAGCCGAGACAATTGGGTGAAACAACCAAACAAAAAGTACCCAGGGTTAAGGTAACATTGAACTTTTAAGAAAAGACAAATGAGTAGCTAAAATACAAAGGGACAGGAAAAAAATAAGAAAATAATTTTGACAGCTAAGCGGGGCTTTGAACTGGGAAAGGAAGAAGCCGGAACAAAAGACTTAATTAAATTGGATCAAAATATTTTGGCAATAAACAGCATAAACTAAAGCTGGACTTAAGATTGTCAAAAAATAATAATAAAATTTACAAATTTGAGACTGGATTGCATTGGAATATTGAGGTTTGAAAAACCCTAAATAATAAAATAGGGGGGAAAGGTGAAGACTTTGTATAATGGAAAGTGCCATCCTGTGGGCAAAAACTTAAATTCAAACAAAAGGGAAATCACCCTGTTTCTTTATGAACTTGTGTTGATACAATGTTCAAGAAATATTGAAACAAAGTAAAAATCTTAGAAAGTGAAAGCTGAACCAGAACAAAGGAAGAAGCAAGGAAAGACTGGCTGCGGGATTGATTGATGTTTTTGGTATAGACCCTGGGTTGGAACAATTGTGAACTTTAGAAAACTTGAAGAAAAAAGAAGGAAAGTAAAAGTGTCTTTTGTGGATTTCAATGATTATAAAACATAAGAGTGTGTAATGATGATATCTCTTCAGGAATTAAAAATGGAACTTAAAAATATGAAAGAATTACTACAGAAAAGAGGCGAATCACTTTGCTCTGTGTTAGAAGAAATGGAAATGGCAATTGAAGAACAAAAACAAAGAACTTCAGAGGAGGAGGAGTCGGCTCAAGGAGAAGCCATCTTAGACAATTAACACAAAGAACACTACAAAGACTAGGGGAAAGAAGGAAGGCTAAAAAGTTGAGATTTAAGAAGGTAATCAAAAAGGGGAATACCTGTGAAATCAGGAGAGGTAGAAAGGTGCAGCAGAAAAGGGGAAAGGAAAATATCAAGAAATAGAGGGATATAAACTGGAATTTAAAAAGATAGGGGGGAAAAGGGAGAGGAGAGGCAGTAAGAAACAGGTGCAGGAAATAAAGAAACATGCAAATGGTAAAAAGATTAAAAGAAATTATTTTTATAGAGATAATGGCTGATGAATTAAAAAGGGGATTCTGCAGGGTGACAAGGGGTAACAGGAATATATTTGCAATACTTTTTCTAAGTATTAAAAATACTTTAAAAATAGGATAATATAGATTATCAAATTAGGGATAGATATTGATAACTCTTATTAGATGAATATACATTTTTATTTTTATCTTGAAAAGAGAAGTTAAGGTCTATTGAAGAAATTGTAAAAATTGAAATGAATGTGAAAATATTTAAAAATGAGGTCAATATCAGTGATCAGGAATCAAATTGTCAATTTTTCCCTTTTACTCTTTTGAAATTAGAAATAAAAATAAGGGGGGAAATATATCGTGTAATCCAAATGAAAAGATGCAATGATTATTATTGTAACTACTTAGAAATAAAGGTTTATTGGGAATTAAGATAAGGGAATAAAGGTATATTTTAACCACTGAGGTGTCACGATCAAAGCAGTAAGGGGGGGGGGGGGGAACCTACACTTGTTTCTTTTTCTTTTGTGTTAAAACTTGTATTAATCTAGAATTTATAGAAAGAATGTATGATGAAAAGAAAATATGACAGATTAAAGAACTATTTAAATTAATAAGCTAATACAGACTATTAAAAGGAAGGAGTGACATTGGTAACATTTTTTTATTAGGCAAACATATATTGTTATTTTTATTCTTAAAATAAATATTAAAGAATTATATTTGAAATAATTGAAATGAAAGGATGTTTGGATTGAGATTAATGTAAGAGATTAGGATTAATTTGCTTGTTTTTCTCTTTTCCGAAAGTTTGGAATGGAAAAGATAATATTAAAATTAAGCATGCATATATGAATGTATAACTATTGTCATATTTGTATGTAAAAGTGATGATCCAGAAATATGTTGTCCACTAAAAAGAGCTTTTTGTTTTTATCTGAAAAATTGAATAAAACTTGTTTAAAAAAAAAAAGAAACACATGCATTGGCTAATTATATAAAAGAGAATCAACAACAAGCACTGAAACAAGTTAAAAATTGGAATTTATTAATGTACAGAAACAAAACATGAATATCAAAATAAATCAATAAAAGCAGGAACATAATGCTGGCAAGGAAAAGCATTGGTCAATTTCTAAAAAAGAATAAAGGAAAAGTAAATAAACATTAAATTAAAAAACTGAAGACTTGATTTTGGTTGCTCAGCTATTCAAATTAGTGAATTCAAGGCCAAAATGCAAAAAATCATCAAATGATTCAAAGTGCAGGCTAGTGCAAAGAAGCAGAAGAAACTGTAGATTACATACCTACAAACTGATTATAAACAACGACAAAACACAGTGGTCACTGGATCATGTACCAGTAATTAAAAACTACCAAAATTAAGGATTTAGAACAGTCATTGTATTCTTTCTACATGGTTTGTCTGTGTGTGCATTTACAGGCAAATCTCATTTTATTACATGGACATGTAATCGTGATTTTAAGCAGAAAATGATTTTCTAATTCCTTAGAAAATGTCCTTCCCTGAGGAGACTATAGGCACCATGGATAAAAATACCAAACATTATATCAGCTTTAAGCACTATAAAGCATTGGGCTGCTTCAAATAAACATTTATGCTAAACTACGGAAGTACATGCTACCTTTCATTAAACCTTTCATTTATTATTATTTGCATAATTTCTACTTATTTCTTTAAACTGAATGAGCAGGTAAATTTCTATCAAGGAAAATTGGTTCCCAGTATTTATGAAAGCTTTGAGTTCATAATAAATTAGCAGGAGTTTTCTCAAGAGAATACTGAAAATACAACTGGGGACTGGAAGAGATCTTTACTTTAGTGAAGGCTGTCCTAATTTGTTGGAGAAGGTTCTTTTAAAAACAGTATGCTATCTCTTTTGTCCCTTTTTAGTGTTAAGTTTGATTTTGAGTTATCCACAACTGTGCCTCAATATTGATGCATTGCGAAGGGATTGATTGGTAAGCATAGATTCCAGATGGTTGCAGAAGGCTAAATGTACACATCTCCAAAATCTCAACTACACATTGTGCAGATGAACATCCTGCATTGATCTGACTTGCTGCTAGTGGTTTGTTGAGTGCCCTCTGGTCAGAACATTAACATTTGCATAAATATAAATGCAACAGCTATGAAACCATCTCCAAACCACAGACGCATAAGTTTCCTAACATGCAGCAATGCAGAAGTCTAACACAGCCTTTACAATGGTCATACAGCACTCAATTTCAGGAGCGTGTGATTAAAGGTACAATAAAAATAAAGAACTAAAAGTCTGACAGAATGAATATATCTAGAGACAGAGAGAGGGAAAGAAAATGCCACCCACAAATAAAATAAGGAGACTTTTCCTCCACTTGATCCTGAAGAGAATTTTGTGGCACCATCAATTGTTCGATTTCAACTTTGTCCTAGGTTAAAGCTGAACTAATGCATTGTTTAGCACAATACTAACTAAATAAATTTAAAATGTTGTTAAAGCTATTCAAATTTCCTCTTTATCATAGTTTTCATTCCAGCTTCAAACATCATGCACTATTAGTAGCTATCTTTAGCCATGTTTAATGAAGGCAGCTATTATTATTACTTTATGCTAGCTTTTAAGAGATTCTTGTTCCAAGAATGAGCTAAAAATTTAAATTAACCATCCTTTGATTTAAAAACCTGGTCTTTGTTTCTTAACTATGGCTCAATAATCAGAAATGTAATATGTACCAACAGACTTCTTTTTTAGAACTGCTATGGCTAATATTTAAAATTACCTTACCTTACAATATACCATATGAATAGCAGAAGCAAACACCTGTGACAGTAACACCTAAAATATTAAATATCTTGAAGAGAAAAAGGAAGAAATAAAGAGTTTATTAAAGCACAGAATAATAATAGTAAAGGAGCTTCACTTGGAACAGCTTACAGGGAAGGATTCCATATGTCAAATGGCAAATCCTGTTGATTGAGCGACCAACTATAATAAACATGATGTAATAATGTTTCATAGAAATAATGAATTCATAGAAATAAAATGGCAAGAGACTTTCGGTGGCACTTCTGTCGAATACGCACCAGAGACCACAATTGTACGCGGCTTTGATTCATATTTGCCCTTTTGGAAGGGTCCCTGAGAGACCGGAACCATCTGCCCCATCTTGTAAGGGTGGGGGAAAGAGGAGACCAGTTGGGTCAAGGGGAGCCGCATCTCCCCTCCCTGGCTTGATATTTACTTCCCTAAAAGACAGGGAGAAGCGGCAGTTTAATGGCTGCCCCGAAGGTGGGAAGCTGCTGGGACTTAAGTTTGTGCTGGAGAGTGGAAGTGGTGAGTGGCATGTAACTGGATAAAAGTCTTTGTATATTTTTTTTGAAAAGCGGAAAGAAAGAGCTTTCGTTTGGAAGAGTGGTAGCAGTGAATGGGAAATAAGAGGAAAATATAAGCTAAAGAAAAAAACAGAAATAAAAGAATTATATGAAATCAGAGATTAAATTTGGAATAACATACAGAATTGAACATTAATTAGGCATTGGATAAAATGCTGGACTTATTTGGAATGGATAAAATTTAACGTTAATACTAAGAAAAGAAAATTAAAAATAAAAAAAAATAAAAGAACTTTGAAAAGAAAGTGATATAGAGCACCACCTAATGATTAAAGATTTCCCTCTCTTATGTTTTTATGGAAAATTACTGGTTGTATAAATATTTGAAAGAGGAAGAAATGGAATAAAAGATTATTGATATTACAAGAGCCCCAGAAGCTTTAAAAAAAGTGAGGACTACAGTAAAATATAAAGGAATGAAATATTTTGGGAGTGTTGGAAGTTGACTGTGGCAAGAAAATAGAAGAAAGAGAAAGTGAGATAAACTGAGACTTTTGGCAATGACTCTAACAGAAAAATTTGACCTTTAATAAAACAAAGAATAACTCAGTAGATTAAAAAAATGGAAGAAATAAGCAAAGAATTTAAGTTGGAGCTCCAAACTGTATGTTAAAAGAAAGAAAGAATGAAAGAAAGGATGAGACTGTTGTATATAATGGTTAGTAAAGTAATGGCATTGCAGCTCGCAGAAAAACAAAGAAAGTCCAGAGAGGATGAGTTAAAGGAGGAAAACAACAGCCTAGATGAATATGGAGAACAAGGACAATTGTCAAAGGATATAAAAGGACTTAAAATAGAGACATCGACAATAGAGACAACAAATAAAAGATATAAGGCTCCAAACACTAAGAAGAAGAAGAAGAAGGAAATATATAAGAAGAAACCCCAAAAAAGAGAATAGAAAAGGGTGGGGGAAAACATGGCTGACAGGCAGAGGGAAATAAAAATAATACTAGAAGGAAAAAAGAAGAAACATCAGGGAAACTTAGAAAAGGGAAAACTGACTAATATTAAAAGAAATGATAAAGCCAAGAGATTCAGGGATAAGGGTTAGGGATAGTACAAGGGGGATACCACATGGGAATGTATATTGAAATCTCATCTGCTATCATCAGGCTTCTGCATTGAGTTCGCCTGTGGGTCAGGCTATCACAGCCGTGAGTTTTACATTTGAGGCAAGCCTCCTGTTGTGCCAGGATGTTTTTTTTTCTTCATCCTGATTGGTTGGGAATCTTGGTCTCTGTTTATTGGTCTTGGAGTTTGTTTGATTGGTGTTTCTGGTTTCTTATGTCTGTTTTGTGGCTTTGATTGGCTGGCAACACTCTGTTCCTGTATTGGAGGCTTTCAGTGCAGCTTGGCTTCGAGTAAAAGGATGGCTATCATCTATTAGGAAGCTAGGTTTCATCTGGGTGCCTGGTTGGGGTGTGTTTGAGCTGGAGGTATCCTGTCCAATGTATGTGGCCAGGCATGATGCACAGGGAACTTCACATATGCCTTGGTTTTCCAGGACAATTTTATCTTTGGGGTTTTTAAGGATGGCTGCTATTTTTTTGTCTGTTTTGAAGGCAGTCTTGATGTGATGCTTGTACTACAAGATACTTGTAGTATCTTACTGATTTTGTCTGTAGTACCTCTTATGTAGGGCAGGACAGCTGTTCCATAGGTCTGTTGATCTTCTAGGTATCTATTATGTCTTAGTGTGTTTTTGTGGATCAAGCTGGTGATTTTCTTTTTGTGGAAGCCATTGGCTGTCAGTACTTTAGTCAGGGTGCATAGTTCAGTCTTTATATGTGTCTTGTCTGCCAGGTGTTTGGTTCTGGTGATTAGTGTTTTGGCCACAGAATATATCTGTGCTGGGTGGTGGTGGGATTGGGTGTTGAGGTAGCGGTGGGTGTGTGTTTTCATCTGGTAATATGGTGTGTCCCAGTGTGTCATCTGTTCTTTTGTAGATTAATACATCTAGGAATGGTAGTTGTTTGTTTATTTCCGTTTCCATGGTGAACTTGATTTTGGGGTGTGTGCTGTTTAGGTGTCTTAGGAAATTGTTTAGGTTTTCTTTTCCATGGGGCCAAATAACAAATGTGTCATCGATGTATCTTAGCCATATTTTGGGTTTGTGGGTGGCATTAGCCAGGGCTCTGGATTCGAATTCTTCCATGAACAGATTTGAGAGGTATGCCTTCTTTGTGTATTTTTGGGAGGCCGTATAGTATGGGGCATCTGGAATATTTTTCTCTTGGGATAATCGTCTTTTGGATTTCTTTGCTTATGTGACTGGTTATAATTTTCTCCTTGGTTAATTTTTCCAGATATGTGGTTGGGTCTGTGTTTATAGGTTTGTACGTGGAGTCTTGGAGTAGATCTGTCAATTTTTTTTCATACTCTTTTCTATCCATTACTACTGTGGCATTCCCTTTATCTGCTGGGAGTATGATTATGATGTTATGATTTTTCAGGGTTTGTAGAACTTTGAATTCATCTTTGTGCAAGTTCATCTTTGTGCAACAGTAGGCTAGCCTCAAATTTAAAACTAACTAATTGCTATGTAAACCTGACCCACAGACGAACTCCATACAGAAGCCTGATGATGGGAGATGAGATTCTGCTGAAACGTTGCTACAACTTTAAAAGCACTACAATGACGTGGGATAATACCCGAAGGAAGCTGAACAGCACACATGTAAGTACCCGCGAATTTTTTTTAAAAAAAAAATAAATAAAAAAGAAACAGATATAGATATATTCTATATATATAGAAATTGAAAAAGTGATATAATTTCAAATGTTAAGAAATGGTTGTCAGGAAATGTGTGATTTATCTATTATGGAAAAGACAATTTTTTTCTACTAATCAAAGGATATGGCAGAAATTCTATGATATCTCACAATGGTATTTTTCATATATTAGTGAATTCATTGTAAATCAGTGACTATTCATAAATATAAAATGTAAAGCAGCATTCTTCATTGTTTTTCTCTTCTTAGTTGGTATTTGTAGTTTGGGCATTCAATTTTTTTGAATTTTTTTTTTTAAAGATTAAACAAATATGGCCTGATTTGTTTCATAGTAATATTTGTAAGAACTAAAGAAATTCCTGAGATATGCAATATTTAGAGTCAGTAAATGTACCAGATATGGAACAGGCTGTCTCCATGGGTTGTGATAAAACATTGAAAGATTTTTCTTTATAGGTAAGTGATACATATAATCAGGGGTGGGATATGACAGGGTTAACTACTGGTTCGGAATTTATGAGCTTCCCTGCAGGCTGCGAGCTGCTTGCCTGTAAATCGTCATCAGCAGCTGCCTGCAGAGAGGCAGCCTTTGAAACAGCCCTC
>BLBF01000019.1:27028249-27053571 GCA_015471245.1 Laticauda colubrina
TGGGGTTTTCTATAGTGGCCAGGGTTTTAGTGCCATTGAAGTTGATGTTGTGACCTGTGGTTTTCATGTGTTGGACTAGTGAGGAGGTGTGTTCCAGCTTTTTTACTGCATTTTTGTGTTCCTCTAGGCGGGTACTTATTCTTCTATTAGTCTGTCCAATGTATGTGGCCGGGCATGATGTACAGGGAATTTCGTATATGCCTTGGTTTTCCAGGTCAATTTTGTCTTTGGGGTTTCTAAGGATGGCTGCTATTTTTTTGTCTGTTTTGATGTGCAGTCTTGATGTGATGCCTGTGTAGTATCTTACTGATTTAAAGCCCATGTCACACTGGCCAACGGATGCAAAAAGGACACAGCGGATGAGCAAAATGTTCTATCCGTTGTTATCCGCTCTCAAAAGGGGCGAAAATTTGCATAACCGGAGCGGATAACACGGACGGATGCAAAGCGGATGCGGAACGGAAGCCTTGCAGTTGGAAGCGGATGGGAGCGGATGGGAGTGGGTGGCACATCCGCAGGGCTTCCAGGGGGCCTCAGCGAAGCGGACGCAGAATGGAAAGAGCGGATGCAGAGCGGACGCCAAACGGATGAAGCGGATGCAGAGCGGAAGCCTAGCAGATGCACAGTGGAAGCCTAATGGATGCCTGGCATTCACTGCGCATGCGGGGAGAATGCATTGCGTCAGCCCCGCAGATATAATGGAAGCAGCTCGGAAGCAGGTCGCCATTCAGAGGAAAGACCTGCTGCCGGACGCATCGACTGCCTTGCCTGCCCTGCCTGCATGTCTGCCTGCCAGCCTTGCTGCCAGCCTCCCTGCCAACCTTGCTGCCAGCCGGTCTGCCTGCCAGCCTTGCTGCCTGCCTTGGTTCATGTCTGCCTGCTAGCCTTGGTGCCTGCCTGCCTGCCAGCCAGCCTGCCAGCCTTCCTGCAAGCCTTGGTGCCAGCCTCCCTGCCAGCCCTCCGGCCAGCCTTGGTTCCTGCCAGCCTCCCTGCCAGCCAGCAACCCCACAAACTGGCCCTCACTCTGGTTCTGCTGGGGCTTCTGCAGCACGGGCTCGCTCTTCTGGGGCTGGTGCTTCTGCTGCTTCTGCTTCTGGAGGAGCTGATGACAAGCACTCCAGCACCAGCCACCTCCACAGCACCTGCACCCTTCACCCCTGAGACTGAGCGACCAAGAGGAGTGCCAGAGACTCATTTTTGTCTTATAGCTTGTTGTTAATAAAGTCTATTTTTGATTCACACACTTGTTTCATTTCTTTTTTTTTAATAAAGTCTTGCTGGAAACTTTTAGAAATGGTTTAAGCCTTTGTATGCTTGTGGGATGGGTAAGGATAGCTTTGGGATGGGTTAGGATACTTGTGAGATGGGTAATAGCTGTGGGATGGGTTAGGATAGCAGTGGGATAGATAAACCTCCAATGCAAGCATAGTGGGACTGTATGGTCCACCCTCCCAGGTGCCACACCTATGGCCATTTATTATCAATAATAATGTAATAATTATCCACACATGTCAACTTAAACACAACTCTTTATTAAACGCCCTGTTCATTGTAGGCCAACCAAACATACATGGCCCAATCTCATCTGTGTGATGAGACAGGCTGAAGGAAGCATCCATTAAGCATCTACCATCCTGTCTTGCCACTCCACTGCTCCAGCTGGGGAGTTGCACCAGTGTTTCAGGAGGTTGCGCTGCTTCTTCACCTCACGTGAGGCTCTGTTGGGGCCTTGCACATCCTCAGTGTCTATCAAGTTTCGCCCTTGCCTCCATTCCCCAGGCTCCATGTCCCCATTGCCTTGTTGGAGGTCCACGAGCCTGTTCTGCAAGACCGGGTAGCAGGTGCGCATGAGATTGTGCAGGATGCAGCAAGCTTCCATGATCCTCCTCACGGTCTCTGGGCAATGCTGTATGGTGGTGAGAAGTACCTGGAACCTGTTGGCCAGGATGCCAAAGGTGTTCTCCACCACCCGTCTTGCCCTGGACAGCCTGTAGTTGAAGATCCTCTCTTCACGGGTGAGGAGTCTGGAGGTGTAGGTCTTCATGAGGTAGGTTGTGAGGGAGAAGTCGTCATCCCCCACGATGAAGTAGGGCACATCTTGCATGTTGTTGGGCAGGGGGTCTGGATCTGGGAAGCCCACAATGAGGTTGCATTCCAGCCCCTCCTTGAGGTCACTGGCATCGTATACCTGGGCATCTGAAGAGGAGCCATTGCCTGAAGCATTGATGTACATGAACTTGTAGTCAGCATCGACCATGGTGAAGAGGATGATGCTGAAGAAGCCCTTGGAGTTGAAATAAGTGGACTCCGACTTGGCTGGAGATTTGCAGGCCACGTGCTTGCCATCTATGGCTCCAACGGTGTGTGGAAAGTTCCACTTCTGATTCCACTGCTCTGCAACTTTCTTCCATCCTTCTTCAGTGGAGGGGTACTGGAGGAGCTCCTCCTTGTATTCTTCGATGATGGCCTGCACCACTTCTCTGACCACAATGCTGATGGTGTTGGATGGCACCCTCCAGCTGTTCTGCATGCTCCTGTAGGAGGTCCCTGAGGCCAGGTGGCGCAGAGTGAGTGCCACCTTGAGCCCAGGTTCCAGGCTGGGCCGGAAGCTGTTGTTTGCCTTGGTCAACCTGGGTGTCAGCCGCTGCACAACTTCATCAAACATGGCTGGAGGCATCCTCATGAAGTTCTGGAACGCCCGAGTGTCTTCGCTCCTGAGCTCCACCATCAGCTTGTTGTACAGTCCGTCCTCTGCTCTTCTGGCGAACCATCTTCGGACCCAGACTCTTTTTGGGTGGCTCCTTTTCTTCTCGCAATAGTGTTCACAGAGCCTGCAGATGGCTTCGCACTGTCGCAGAACGATGGTGGGTGCCAAAAGGACTTTGTTACAATCCACGGTGGACATGACTGGATGCTGTGGAAGAGGAAGAGGCAGATATACCATGTGGATTCTAAATATATTGGCTTTGTTTTATTTTTACTCTTTTTAGGTTGTCTATTATATATCAGCCTAGAGAAAATTAAGGATAATAATGATGGGTAATGTGAAATAAAATAGATGGTAAGCTGAAAATGGAAATAATAGGGAGTAAAGAACTGAAAATTTATGTGCGGATGAAATGATATTGATATTGAATTAATGAATTGAAATAGGAAATGGAAATGTATTTAACAATGAGTGAAATGGATAATGATATGAGATGATATTATATAAGATTAAGAAAATCTTCATTTCCTGAAAGGAAATGAAAGCATGATTATGGTACAAGTGTTATAATCTGGAATCACATCGCTCATGTGAAGAAATGTGTAGAAATAAAAAAATAAAAAACTTTTTGAAAAAAAGAAAAGAAATAAAATAAAATAGGAAAAAGGAAACTAGTCAGATTTGTGAAATTTTGTTTTCCTTTTTTATGATACAGTAGGATGAATTCTATAATATCCAGAAACATTTTTACAAAAAGCAGGAGTATCCAATTAAATCTTCTCAATCTAGTTTATTCTAAACTAGTTTAATTCCCTAAGTTTTCTCTTCCCATGCCAATGGGAATGTTAGGTGTTGTAGCCCTCATACCTCTGCTCGGAAGTGTAGTGCCCACCAGAGTTTTCACCAATTTGTGGAAAACAAAAAACAAATGTATCAGAGCATATATATTTTATGGCCCCTAAATTATAAATAAGCTATAAACAAACAGAACATTCATGAAGACAATTGTTTACCAACCCCTCAAAACTAAGTACTATATAAATGCTATATTAACTCTGCATTCCATATTTCTAACTTTGAGTATGGAATTATACATGCCATACCTCTGACCATTTTATATGAGTTGCTAATCTATATTTTCTTTTCTTTATCTTAATATCTTTTGAAATCATAGAATAATTCAGGTATCTTTCCTACTGCTAGTGAATTTGTTAAAATAGCTACAAGTAAGATACAAATCATACTATGTTTATTTTTTTTAAAGCCAGAAATTTTATTTCCTGTACTTGTTTTCCAAATGCAAAACAGAATGTAAAATTGTACCAACTAGCTCCGCTCAACATAAACATAAAGCAAACTATGGCTTTGGTTTGGGAGAACAAAAGACCTTCCTGGCATTTAAACTAGCTGACATCAATCTTGGCAACTCAGCTTGCCATCTTTGATCATATAAACCTGGTCTAAATTCCATTACCTGGGAAGACAAATCATAAAATTTGATTTGGATGAAAGTAGTTAAAGATATAAAAGTACTATAACTAAAGTTCGACCAAATTCAAATTGATTTCAATCCATTTGGGAATGTAAATCAAATAATTTCAGAAAGAATAGCATAAAGTATGTGAAAACTTCTAAACAAAATTTAGTTCTATTTCCAGTTAAAAGATGGTAAGAGCTAATGTCAAAGACTTATGTCTAAAACCATGAAACTAGCTATCAGAACTAATGGATGGATGCCAAAAGCAATGAGCAGTATAATTTTATGCCAAGGACTTTTTAACAAGCCACAGAGAAATGTATGAATGTGAGTAAGAATGTTCATTGTGGTTAGTTGAACTAGAAAAGCATATGATAAAGTGAATAGGCTTGACACATCTATGTGAACATGAATTTAAATGCTGAGTGCATTTAGAATGCAATATCACAGAGGTGAAGCATGTGTGACTGGAGCATGGTTGAGAATGTGAATATGAATATTGCTTGTATAGTTTTTTTTTATATACAGGATGACATATTGTTGTCTGAGAATCAAAATAATTTGAAGAGAATGCTAGGCTGTTTCAAAGGTTCAAAAAAAATAATTACCAGAGCAAAGCAGTTGTTTTTGATACAGAAAATGAGCTGAACAATTTCAACCAATACATAGCATTTCGACTTAGAGCCCTTTCTAAGCAATTTAAAGTGTCAACATATTGCCCCCAACAATCTGGGTCCTCATTTTACCAACCTTGGAAGAATAGAAGGCTGAGTCAACCTTGAGCCAGTCAGGATCAAATTCCTGGAAGTGAACCGAATTAACATGAAATACTGCATTCTAATAAATGATAAATGAAAGTAAAGGCCTGAATTCATATGCCTTAGTAGAATGGGTACTAAATATGGCATAAAGATGGAGAATTTTTAAGAAATACAAATGATGGTTGTAATATAAATAGATACTCAATGTCTGTTAAAAAGAACTAAAGTTTGTGGGAAAAAAAAGAAAAATGGTCAAGTGTAAAAATGTTTGATTCATTTTATTACATGGAAATTTATTTTCTTTATCATACAGCTTTAACATATTTGATTTATTTTTATTTCTTATCTGGGTAATACTATTTAATCCAAAAGGGAATAATGTATTGTGTGAGGTGGAAGCAGATAAAAAAACCACCAAAAGTTTCATTGATCCAAGGAAAACAAGATTTTATTCACGTGTCTGCAGAGACGGGTTCCCTCAGGCATTGAAGGAACCCAGAACAAAATTCAGGCAGCATTTTTATACCCTAACTGTCCGCCCCCTCATACGAGGACTTGGCTCACATTCTTTCTGTTTTCAAATTGACAAATATATTTCAAAGGTTTATGCTGGCTCCCTATCTAGCAAAAGCAATTACACGGTTTCTGACATCGCAGCACTTTATTACAATTCCTCACTGTTCTAGCCTCATCTTGTTTTGTTTTTTTTCTCTTGTGCACAAACTGGAACACTTTCTTATTTAGCAGAGCTACTGAGTTTGAGACACACTTCCTTATTTAATTCAATGGGCCATCCAACATGACTTCGGTTCTGCTCACAATTGTGATTAACATATAACTACATATGTACCTTATACATATACATGTATACATATGTACTACATATGTACATATGTACCTTATTTATATATATATATATATATATATATATATATATATATATTCAAATATTCAAAAAATATAACCTTGTACATTCTCTATAAGATCAAAATTCCTTACCATATCTATTTCTGTGACCTTGTGGTTAAGAAATATAATTATATAATCAATCACTAAGATACTTTAAATCAATGTGCCAATTTTTTATTTTATGTATCATGAATAGTTATTTACCTATTTTCAATGTTTTAGATTTAGCAAATACTCATCATTTAGCAGTGATTTGGATTGAGAAAGCAGGTAATATATGAAAGGAAAGCTTGCCAAAACAGTATCCTAAGGCACTCTCGCTAAAGATGTAGAGTTGTACACTTCATTTCATGCTACAAATGTCTTTTAGCTGAAAAGGCAAGAAAATAACATATTTTAGGTATACCAGCAGACCTAATTAGTGAATTAAACTTAACTGCACTTTCTTTGGAAGCAAATTTTGTGTTTTATTACTTAAATAAAGAAAAAAATTCTGGTGAAATAGATTACTTGCTTAATTTGATAATCTGGAACCACATTACTCTATAACTAATTTATCAAATAAAATATGATCCCAGGGAAGCCATTAGCATGCTAAGAAATAAAATCAGCATGTGTGTGTGTGTGTGTTAGTGTGTGTGTGTGTGTGTGTGTGTGTTAGTGAGCATAGAAAATTGATAGACAAGGAAACCAAAGACAAGAATAAAAAATAATTATATAATGATACATTACAAGTTATTTGGCAATATAACTGATAGGATTCTATGTATAAAAATCTGGGTATAATTTGCTATAGATCAGCCTACTCATCAGATGTATTAAATGCTAATTGCTTTAAACTTCAGCTTTCAAGACAAAACAAATCTAGAAAATATACATTGTGGAAGACTTCTTCAACTATACTTAGCTGACAGTAATGTAATTCTATAGTGTTTTTTTCTACTTGCAGATGTGTGTACATACATATGTAAACACCCTTAAAACCAATTTAGATAATTATCTTCCAGATAATTCCAAATTTATCTTATAAATGTATAAATCATTCAAATTATGATTTCCCTGAGTAACTATATAATATTTTGCATTTACACTAGAAAAATAAAAGTTACACAATCTATACCTCCTTTTGATTTTTATTTTATTTCCTGGAAAACATAAGGAATGTATTAATATTTATTCTTCCCAGAGTTAAATTTCAGTTTTTCTCTACAACAGCAAGATGACATCGCATCCTTATAACTTTGTAAGATAAATTGAGATAAAGTAAATGCCCTAAAATCAGTCCTATATGGCTGATGGAAGATTTGAATCAAAGATTTGCTCAATTGCACTGTGATTACCACATTTATCAACTCTCAAATACTATTCTGATTGATACTTACTTTATATATTGAATATTAAAGAAAATATTTATATTGTTCAGGATTACTAGAGACTTCTGGTCATTAACAATAATCTGTCTGTCTTATTCAATGATGACTTAAGGTTTTGTATCATTTAGACACTAAAGTTATAATTTTACTTTATATCAGAAAAACTCAGTATCAGATAGTAAGATATTATAGTCAAACTACTAAGGTGTTTCAGTTTGCAAATAGCTTTGGGCAAAATGTTACAATAATCTATGATCAAAAAGAAGGATTGTTATATAGGTACCAAAAGAAAATCCGAATTGTCTTCTTCTTGAAGATCACTCTAAAGGTCAAAGACTGATTAAAGCTTGAACATAATCTATTTTACATCTATGCTAACTAGATAACAAGAACTTCTGAAATCTATTATTTTACTTTTCTTTTGGCTTCAATATAAATCAATTTACTTGTATAGGTTTTGTAACAAGAAAAAAAGTTGTTCAAATTAGGTTTAATTTAAGGCCTGCATCTCTACAGTAATAAAGATGTGGTTTTGTATCTACAGCAGAAAATTCTACAAATCTGTCTGACTGACTGACTCACTCACTCTATTGCAATTAAAATACACTATTTTGTTGTTCTCTTTGTGACGCATGAAACTTACTCTAATGCAAATTCAGCAACTTGAAAATTCACTTCTACAGATCAAAACTTCAGGTTTGATTTTTTTTCATGATGACATGTTTAATTTTTTGCTTTTATTTAGCAATTTAGCAAATTCTGTTTGCTTCTACATTGTTCTATCACTGCAAACCACCAAGAATGCAAGTTAAAACAAAATCATGTCCAATTCAATATTCTGATTCCTTGAGGAAAAGTGATCAAAGCCGTCTTGTTTAGTATGATATTATGGATATTATGGACAAAAGTGAGAGCAAATTGGGAAATGCTAAAAATAAGCCTGTTTGATGGAGTTAATCCCTTCTCTCTGCCATCAGCCACTCAGAATAGTGCCTCCTATGTAATTGTTATGCATGTATTACTTCCTAATCTTGCGGTGCATGGTAGTTTATGCTTGCTGTTAAAAGCAATTAAAACACCAAACCATTAAAATCAATTAAAGCGCCAAACAGTAACATAATAAAATAATTAAAACAAGTAAACATTTTCAAATACTCAAATATCAAGCAACATTAGCTATCAAATGCTATGCAGAATAGCCCTCTCTTGGCAACTTTATAGAGAAATATCAAGACTAGTTAGCGTTTAACTAGTTAAACAGTTCTCCAGGGAAAAACAAGTCCACAAAGTGATGGCACACCAGAAATAGTCTCCAAATACCCACAATGACAATCCATCTTTCAAATTAATTGAAGAATATTGCTTATTAGAAGGATTTTTAAGGCATCAAAGCAATTAATCCTAGGAAGCTAAAATTATCTTTACCAATGTTAAGTAAAAATTCTCAATTCACCAAAGTGTATGTTCTGAAGAAAAGAAAAAAACTAAACGTAATCCTAGAATAATTTGTCAAAGTGAGACATCAGACTATATGGAATGAGCAAGGCAGTGAAATTTTCTTCACTGATATAGGCAGTCTTTCACTTACAACTGGTTGGTTAGTAATCACCTGAAGTTACAACAGAGCCCTGCCCCAAGCAACTTATGATCCAGTTTAAAAGTTATAGCCACTGCAGCACACTTACAGTTATTTGTCCTTACAGCCAATCACAAGGGTATTGCAGTACTCACCTATCTACCCAGTACCACTTTTTCCCTATGTCCACTCAGCCACCCAAATGAGATCAGGCTGATCATACCATAGCATGCACAAATCAGGTGTTACTTGCAAGACTCCAGCTTCCTTTCTATGCAGTAAGCAAGGGGAGATAAGGCTATCTAGAGCTTGTAAGTCTCCAGCTGTCTTCCCACCCAGGGACTTGCAGGACTCAGCCTACTCTAGGGCTTGGTAACTCTAACTTACCATTCTATTTTTTGCAATGAGAGAGGCTTTCTTACAGGATCAGCTTAGTAACAAAACAGATATTATTCTCACAAATCTGTAGTGGGTTTTCTATTTTTAAGGAAATTCCATAAACTCCATAAATAAACAGAACCTCCTTAAAAAAATGAAGACCTTTACAGCAGGGGCCCCCAATCCCTGGGCCATGACCCACTACTGGACCTTGGCCCGTTCAGAAGCGGGCTGCAGAAGTGATGGGTGAGCACATATATACACAATCCATTTGTGCACATGTGCCTTCTACTCACACAAATGGAGCTAGTCGTAAGTAACTATTCCCTTTCCCTCCCCTCCCACCAATCCACAAAGCCAGAAGGGCTGGATATCGCTACTTTATATTATTGCAGAATAGCATGAATTTGGTATACTAGAGGCCTGGATGATCTCCAGCCAGTATGATCTCTTCTTGTTCATTGGAAGTTGCAAATTCCAGCTGGCCTGATCTCCCCTTGCTCAGTAAACGCTTGCAAACTGCAACTGGCATCACTTTCCCTTTCCCATGGAAGCTTACAAACTTCAGCCAGCCTGATATCCCCTAGGTACCTGGATGGAAAAGAAATTGAGGGACTGCAGGATCCTAAGGGGCAAGAAGCAAAGAATGTGGTGTCTCAGAGGGGGATAACCTTTGGTGGGCCTAAGGAGGTGAGTATGAGCCTGCATGGGTTCATATTGTCTACCATAGACAACCTGTGTTCCACTTAACCATCTTTGTGTTTGTTTATCAGCCACATCAGAGAAAGCAAGAGATGAGAGCAAGGCCATCTCACTTAATGATCAATCTCCATTACAGTTCTAACTCAAGGACTACCTGTACAAGACAGTCACCAGTCTGATTAGATTGGAAATTGACAGGATGGCATCATATTGTGAGCAGAACTGAAGCCATGTTGGATGGCCCATTGAATTGAATAAGAAAGTGTGTCTCAAAACTCAGTAGTTCTGCTAAATAAGAAAGTGTTCCAGTTTGTGCACAAGAGAAAAAAACAAGATAAGGCTAGAACAATGGGGAACTGTAGTAAAGTGCTGCAATGTCAGAAACCGTAGAACTACTTTTGCAAGATAAGGAGCTAGTATGGACCTTCGAAATACATGTATCAATTTGAAAACAGAAAGAATGTGAGCCAAGGTCTCGTAAGAGGGGATAAAAATGCTGCCTGAATTTTGCTCTGGGTTCCTTCTGTGCCTGAGGGAACCCATCTCTGCAGACACATGAATAAAACCTTGTTTTCCTTGGATCAATGAATCTTTTGGTGGTTTTTTTATCTGCTTCCACCTCACAATTTGGCGCTCAACGTGGGCCCCAACGGAATTTCAACTGGAGAAAAGGGACTGGGTAAGTGTCCGACCTTCCTCCTAGTGGCAAATTCTCTAGGTCCTTGTTTAATTGAGCCAGTTCCCTTCTGAGCCCTGGATATGCAGGGGCGGCAGGGGCAACAGGGGCGGCAGTGCCGGAGCCGATGCCGGTGGACTCCCCATCCAGTTGGATCCCGGGGTAACTGCACTCAGCAGACGATCCTTGGAAACAAGAGAGAGAGAAGCCGGCCTGATGCTCTGGGAGTATCGTTGATCACCTGAAGTGGGGACGCCCACACTCCTTTCGTCTCCGGGAGACCAGGGGTGTATCAGGTGAGTTTGTTGCCTTTTGGGATAGAAGAAGGGATATATTGTCCTTAAACTCTGGGAATCCAGCGACTGCTGGAGGACAGTGTAAATCCCTGAGTTGGGAATCTCTGGGAGATTGTTGGCGGGCAGCGTGGAGAATGGGAAAGGGATAAAGCAAGTTTGAAATGTTCCAAGAGGGAACGGGTATTGAGATAGAAAAGACCCCGAGAAGGCTGACTCCCCATTGGGTCAACTACTCCAACAATGGTCGTTGCCCCATCTGAGGACTTACACTCGGAGTCTAGAGAAAAAGAAAATGATCTACCTATGCCAAAATAGGTGGCCGAAGTATCCCCTAGTAGACCCTGAGTTTCCTTACCACTGGGATCCCGAAGGGAATACCAGCACGTACTGGATAATTCAGTTGAAAGAGTATATAGTGAAACACTGGAGGTATGGTATCATGCTCACTTTGAAGGTCCAGTTCCACCAGAAACAGAAGTAGGACAGTTTGTCAGCAAGGTGGAGGAAAGCGAAACTGAGGACTGGATGGGGAGTCCACCGGCATCGGCTCCGGCACTGCCACCCCTGTCGCCCCTGCTGCCCCTGCCGCCCCTGCCGGCTCCAGTTGCCCAGGCTCCACCTCCACCTGCATATCCAGGGCTCAGAAGGGAACTGGCTCAATTAAACAAGGACCTAGAGAATTTGCCTCTAGGAGGAAGGTCGGCCAATCCCGTGTCGGCTTTCCCAGTCAGAGAAGTCCCAAATGGCATGAATGCGCAGGGGAATCCAGTCACCGTTTTCGTGGCTGTCCCCATAAAATCTGCGGAGTTACGGGATCTGAAAAAGACCCTTCCAAAACTCCATGAGAATGCTCATGAAGTGGCGGAACAGTTGGAATTGTTTCTGGGGCTCAATGAATACACATACCAAGAACTGATGTATATTCTTGGACACCTTTTCACCCCCGAAGAGAGGAACCTCATGAGGAGGGCAGCAATGGCTGCCTGGGATAGGAGACATGCAGGGCAACAGGGAGCAGTGGCTGCAGACACAAAGTTCCCCATAGCCGATCCAAATTGGAACATCAATGATGATGCTCATAGGGAGCACATGAGAGATATGAAACACATGATCATTGAAGGAATTAAATTGGCCATCCCTCAAGTGAAAAACTTGACCAAAGCATTTGAAATAACACAAGGAAAGGATGAGTCCCCAGGGGATTTCTGTGCTCAGGTCCATGAAGGGTTAACCAAGTACTCCAGAGTGGAGCCAGAAACCCCTGCCTTTGAGACTCTCCTGAAGATGCAATTCGTCACCAAAGCATGGCCAGATATCCAGAAAAAGATCCAGAAGACAGAGGGATGGACTGATTTGGGCATGACAGATTTGATGAGAGCAGCCCAACAAGTTTTTGTGAACCAAGACTCAGTTAAAACCAAACAGAAGTCTCAGATGGTAGTTGATGTGCAAACGGCAGCCAAGAATGAAGTTAGGAAAAACAGGGAGACCCAGATGTCAGATCCGAGGCCAAGGTGGAGAGATGAAAGATCTCCCAGCAGGGAGTGGAGACCCCCGGTTAGGCGAGGAGGTCCAGGGGGCAATCGAGGCAGTCGATTCCAATGGCCGTCCCAGAGTAGAACTTGCTTCAGATGCGGGAAAGAGGGACATTTTGCGCGTGAATGTCCCAAAACCCCAGAGGAACGAAGCTATGCCCTATACAATTAGGGAAGTTCCGGCTCCCCAAGAGGGACCTGCGGGGAGCCACTGGTAAATATGTTAGTGGGTCCTGACCATCAGGAATGGCTGTTCCTGATCGACACTGGCGCAAGCCGGACATCTGTATGCAATCCGGTAGAGGGAGCATGCAGGTCAAAGCAGACATTAAAGGTGGTTGGGGTGAGTGGGAAATCCCAAGAGGTCCAGATTTTGGAAGAGGTGAGATTGGAATTGAATGATGTGGTTACTGAAACTGAAATATTGTATATTCCGGATTCAGGGGTGAACTTGCTAGGAAGAGACTTGTTGGATGTTTTTGGGATAGAATTGTGGGATAGAAGGAAGGAAGTTCGCATGTGTATGCTAACAACGGAAGATGAGAATATATCATCAGATGTATGGGCGAAGGAAGCTGCAGGGAGATAGAGTTGGTAATGGTATCTATACCAATACTGGAAAAGGAGGACAAGAGGGAGGAATGGGAGCCAGAGAAAAAGGAAAAGTTGGAGTTGGAGAAAGAGGGAAGTGTCAAAACCCCAGAGGGATGGAAGACGTCGGAGGGAGTCAAGGTGGTGTCACCCATTGTTATGAGGGGAATATTGGAGAAAGTTCATGAAGGAGGACATTGGGGAATGGAGGCCTTGGTCATGTCCGTTAAACCTCACTATTGGAGTCTGAGGATGTGGACAGTAGCTCAGAGCATCTGCTGGAAATGTTTGATTTGTTTGAAAGTAAATAAGAAAGTAGCACGCAAGAAAGAGATGGGAGGACGACCCTTAGTGGGTTGGCCTTTTCAGAGAGCACAAACTGATTTCACTGAGTTGCCAGAAAAGGGGGGTTGGAAATACCTGCTTGTGATCAAAGATCAACTAACGGGGTGGGTAGAGGCTTATCCCACTAGAAGAGCCACAGCTCCCACAGTAACCAAGATCTTACTAGAACAGATTATCCCACGATATGGAATGATGGAAGCAATAGATTCAGACAGAGGAACTCATTTCACCCAAAAGGTTCTGCAAAGGGTAATGGAGGTGGTGGGGGTGAAATGGGAATTACACACGCCATGGCATCCTGAATCCAGTGGAAAAATTGAAAAAGCAAACGCGGAACTGAAGAAACACTTGACCAAATTACAACTTGAAAATGGCTTACCATGGACAAAGAATCTTTCCTTAGCTCTGCTCAGGATCAGAACTTGTCCAAGGAAAGACACAGGGGTTTCTCCTTTTGAAATGCTGATGGGGAGACCCTATTTGGCCAAACTAGGCAATCCCATACCAGAGTTCAGGGACTTGTTCCTCCGGAAATATTTGCTGGCACTGTCTCAGTCTTTGCTTTCTTTTCACAAACAGGGACTGTTGGTGCAACGACCACCTTTGGCTGATAGCCAACACCCACACGAGTCTGGAGACTGGGTCCTGATAAAGACTTGGAGGAGTGAAAATCTGCAACCTAGCTGGGAAGGTCCATACCAGGTGCTACTGACGACTGAATCTGCAGTCCGTACTCGGGAAGGAGGCTGGATGGATTACAGTAGAGTCAAGAAAGCACCAGAACCTGAGAAACCTTGGAAGGCAATCCCAGTGGACGGTCAGCCGTTAAAGGTAACCTTGAAGAAATAGCCAGCAGAAACCACCATGGAGATGTCGGCTGAACTCTGGAGAGGACTATTTGTTGCAACTATATTTACATTAATACATCAAAGAAGTTCACAATATGTTGGACCTGCAGGTGACTTGGGAACGGACTTGTGGGATGACAAGATATGATCAAGATATTGAAGATATGATCAATTGGACCCAAATCTCCCATGGTCTAATAACACCATTGGGAGTAGCCATGAACTACCGAGATATACATATTCTAAATAACTTCATGGTAACAATGTTCAATGATACAATAAAGAATATTAAAATGATTAACATCGAGCTTTCTGAAGTAAGACAGGTTGCTCTACAAAATAGGTATGCTTTAGACATTGTATTAGCTACAAAAGGGGGTGTGTGTGCTCTGATTCATTCACATTGCTATGTATACATCCATGATTTCATAAAGAATGTGTTCATAAAGGATCTCAAGAAGTTCTCATATTCCTTGAACATCACCAAGTGCTGGTTATGCATGCACCTGCCAGGAAGAACAGGTGAAGGATTAATCCTACATGCAATTCCACTTGATCAGAACAGACTAAGACCACAGAGGCACGGGACAGAAAAATATGGTGTAGAACGAAATATATCAGGAAGGATTTTTGTTCATTTAAGGAAAACGGCGTATGTGTGTTTTAGGAGAAATGAAACTAGAGGGCTCCATTTAGGAGATTGGGAAAAATGTAATAAGACTTTTGATATGCCATCATCCTGTAGTAACCATAGCTATACCAAGAGTTATCATAAATTAGATTATTTTAATCAAGATCAGTATCACATGTGTATGCATTTTGAAGATATGATCAATTGGACCCAAATCTCCCGTGGTCTAATAACACCATTGGGAGTAGCCATGAACTACCGAGATATACATATTCTAAATAACTTCACGGTAACAATGTTCAATGATACAATAAAGAATATTAAAATGATTAACACCGAGCTTTTTGAAGTAAGACAGGTTGCTCTACAAAATAGGTATGCTTTAGACATTGTATTAGCTACAAAAGGGGGTGTGTGTGCTCTGATTCATTCACATTGCTGTGTATACATCCATGATTTCCAACCCAATATTACAAAGACAGTAAAAGTAATGGAAGAACATATTCACTCTAATCCATTATCACAAAGAGGTGACTCCTCATTGCTAGACCTGTGAGGAGCACGATGGTCTTGGCTTCCCAGTTCCATTTGGTTTAGATCTACCATAATGGGAATTATATTGATTATTATATGCTGTGTATTGTTGTGTTGTTGTCTTCAGTGTCTCCCTGGTGCAATAACAACGTGTGGGAAGATAGGGAAATCCTTGGGTTCAAGATTTGAGAAGAAGCAGGAAGCAGAACCTCTAATGATGTATCAGAGAGAAATCACTCTGAAAGAAGCAGAGGATCTGCTCTTTGAGTTTGAGACAAGAGTGGAAAAAGAAAAAAAGGGGGGATTTGTGAGCAGAACTGAAGCCATGTTGGATGGCCCATTGAATTGAATAAGAAAGTGTGTCTCAAAACTCAGTAGTTCTGCTAAGTAAGAAAGTGTTCCAGTTTGTGCACAAGAGAAAAAACAAGATAAGGCTAGAACAATGGGGAACTGTAGTAAAGTGCTGCGATGTCAGAAACCGTAGAACTACTTTTGCTAGATAAGGAGCTAGTATGGACCTTCGAAATACATGTATCAATTTGAAAACAGAAAGAATGTGAGCCAAGGTCTCGTAAGAGGGGATAAAAATGCTGCCTGAATTTTGCTCTGGGTTCCTTCTGTGCCTGAGGGAACCCGTCTCTGCAGACACGTGAATAAAACCTTGTTTTCCTTGGATCAATGAATCTTTTGGTGGTTTTTTCTATCTGCTTCCACCTCACAATATCAGTACATAAAAAATTATGAGCTGGAATAGACATAACAAATCAGCCAATGGGAGCTGTTTGGTGACTAAGAAACAGCACCTGTTGTGAGCCATGCCAGACAGTTTGGAGACTGGGCATGGCTTAGGGTAACTACCTCTGTAATATATTGTTTCTGTGCTTATATAGCTTCTGTGCTTCAGTACTATGGTTCTGATTGCTTCTGCTCCTTGTCTTTGTACTTGCTATCACGTTTAAAGTGCTGCATGGGTACGCCTCATGTTCTATATTATTGTATATAAACAAGTTTTTTCTATAAATGAATCCTGCTGAATTATTTGCTTGTGAGCTGGTTGGATTGCTGCAAACTCTAACAGCTGACTAGCATACATGAAGCATTTTGGAGCTCTGGACAACTCATGTGGTCCAAAGTCATGAAAGGGACATTTATGACTAAAGTTGAATTAGAATTTCAGTCTCCTCAGTGCCAGTTCAAAATGTAGAATATTAATCACTGAATTATACTAGGCCTCCCTTAAGCATTTGAACAAATCTTGAAAACCATTGCAAGATGATTATTTTTCCCAAGCCTTATTATATCACATTTACATTTTTCCCCAAATGCAACTATTATTCTGCAAGATTATTCTCCCAGTTTGGGAAGAATGCCATACAGTAGCTCCGTTTTTGCTGGCAGAGGGCTGCAGGAGGTTGTCCAGGCTAAAAACAGGTCCTCGGAGGGCTGCAGATGCCCCTCTCTAGGGCTTCGTTTTCACTGGCAGATGGCTAGAAAAAAAAACTAAAAACAAAAGGTGAAATGTTTCCCCTTTTTCATTTGAGCAGCCAAGAAGAGACAGGAAAGAAGACAGGGAAAGAGGAAAGAAAGAAAAGGAAGGAGGAAAGATGGGAAGATAGCAAGGAAGGAAATAGAAGGAAAGAGGGGAAGGAAGAAGAAAGGAGAATGAGGAGTGAAGGAAAAAAGGAAGGAAGGGTCTTGTCTAGCACTTGGCCACCAGCAGACAGCAAGGTTCCTCTGGAGGACAGGGGGTTGGCGCTCTCCCTGGTCTTGCCTTCCTCTACTGGAGACAATTAATTTCCCCAGTGCCACCTGGGCCACCACAGGTGCTCTGACATTAATGCTGTCCACACCTATCCCAGTCATGCCCATCTGTCCTCCCTTGAGGTAAAACACAACGCTATGTGGCCCTTCCTGAAATCAAATTTGACATCCCTGCCATATAGTATTTAAGTAGACTTCATTTTACTGAAGCAGAATTTTGTTTCAGGACAAGTAAGTGGCATTCATTTTGTATTATTAGTCACATTAGGTGAGATTTATGGAAACTGGGAATTTCTGCCTTTTGAAGGGCAACAAGTGGCCAACTATTTTGCATCTGGAGAAACACTGCCCAAGAAAGGTCTCACTACGAACTTATAGCATAGCCAAAATCAGGAGCAACAATACCTACAGTACTTAATTCCATATGTATTTCACAAGGAAAAATGTTTCACTTGCAATTATGAGTTTTGTTTTGTTATCTACTAAAATGCATTATTACCTTTTCTTGATTTCATTGGACAATTCGGAGTTTAGAAATATATTTAATACTACTGGACCTCACTAAGCAGTCTCCAAAATTTAGCTCATTAAAGTCCCTGTCACACTGCACCAAGGGATGGAAAGTGGATGTAAAACGGAGAAAACACTTGCCATCCATTGGTTAACGCGGTGCTTCTGTTTTGTATTCACTGCATACGTTTTGCTTCCTCTTTATCCGTCCAGCATCTGTCTATTGACGTTTCATCCGCTCAGAGGGTTTTGAGCTGCTCAGAGGGTTTTGAGCTGCTCAAAACTTTTGAGCGGAAAATGTATCCAATTCATCCATTCTGCATCTGCTACGCATCCTCTAGGCATCCGTTATGCATCCGTGCAATTCGATCCGCTCCAGTGGTAAACGGACGCAGGGAGGAAGCGGAAGGGATGCAGAACAGATGCAGAACGGATGCAGAACGGATGAAAGCTGATGCAGCTCGCAAAGAAAGCATTTAAAACAGATAAAACGTCCCCAGAGGGGACCTATCTCGAATATTAAGGATGTCTAAAGGATGCCTAGAGGATGCAAAAGGACACATAGGGGAAAACCTATATTTCCTGTAAAAAGGGGGAGCAACTCACCTGGATCTCACTTTCAGACCAGCAGCCCTGCTGTGCAGACCTCTGCAGCCTTCATCTGGATCTTGCTCTTCCACAGCATCCAGTCATGTCCACCATGGATTGTAACAAAGTCCTTTTGGCAGCCACCATCGTTCTGCACCAGTGCGAAGTCATCTACAGGCTCTCTGAACTCTACTACGGGAAGAAAAAGAGGTGGCCAAGAAGCATCTGGGTCCAAAGATGGATCAGGAGAAGAGCAGAGTACGGACTGTACAACAAGCTGATGGTGGAGCTCAGGAACGAAGACACTCGTGCATTCCAAAAATTCATGAGGATGCCTCCAGCCATGTTTGACGAAGTTGTGCAGGGGCTGACACCCAGGTTGACCAAGGCAAACACCAACTTCCAGCCCAGCCTGGAACCTGGGCTCAAGGTGGCACTCACTCTGCGCCACCTGGCCTCAAGGACCACCTACAGCAGCATGCAGTATGGCTGGAGGGTGCCACACAACACCATCAGCATTGTGGTCACAGAAGTGGTGCAGGCCATCATCGAAGAATACATGGAGGAGCTCCTCCAGTGCCCCACCACTGAAGAAGAATGGAAGAAAGTTGCAGAGCAGTGGTATCAGAGGTGGAACTTCCCCCACACCGTTGGAGCCATAGATGGCAAGCACGTGGCCTGAAAAGCACCAGCCAATTCGGGGTCCACTTATTTGAACTACAAGGGCTTCTTCAGCATCATCCTCTTTGCCATGGTCGATGCTGACTACAAATTCATGTACATCGATGCTTCAGGCAACGGCTCAGCTTCAGATGCCCAGGTATACAACTCCAGTGACCTCAAGGAGGGGCTGGAACGCAACCTCATCGTGGGCTTCCCAGATCCAGACCCACTGCCCAATGACACGCAAGATGTGCCCTACTTCATCGTGGGGGATGACACTTTCTCCCTCACAACCTACCTCATGAAGCCCTACACCTCCAGACTCCTCACCCGTGAAGAGAGGATCTTCAACTACAGGCTGTCCAGGGCAAGGCGGGTGGTGGAGAACGCCTTTGGCATCCTGGCCAACAGGTTCCAGGTACTTCTCACCACCATGCAGCATCGCCCAGAGACCATGAGGAGGATCGTGGAAGCTTGCTGCATCCTGCACAATCTCATGCGCATCCGCTACCCAGTGTTGCAGAACAGGCTCGTGGACCTCCAACAAGGCAATGGGGACATGGAGCCTGGGGAATGGAGGCAAGGGCAAAACCTGATAGACACTGAGGATGTGCAAGGCCCCAACAGAGCCTCATGTGAAGGGAAGAAGCAGCGCAACCTCCTGAAACACTGGTGCAACTCCCCAGCTGGAGCGGTGGAGTGGCAAGACAGGATGATAGATGCTTAATGGATGCTTCCTTCAGCCTGTCTCATTACACGGATGAGATTGGGCCATGTATGTTTGGTGGTCCTACAATGAACAGGGCATTTAATAAAGAGTTGTGTTTATGTTGACATGTGTGGATCAATGATTACATTAATATTGATAATAAAGGGCCATAGGTATGGCACCTGGGAGGGTAGACCATACAGTCCCACTATGCTTGCACTGGAGGTTTATCTAACCCACAGCTATTACCCATTCCAAAGATATCCCTGCCCACCCCACTGCTATCCTTACCCATCCCACAAGCATGCAAAGGGTTAAACCATTTCTAAAAGTTTCCACCAAGACTATATTAAAAAAAAAGAAATGAGGCAAGTGTGTGAATCAAAGATAGACTTTATTAACAACAAGCTATAAAAGAAAAATGACCCAAGTCAAGTGTCCAAATAAAGTCCACAGGTAGCCAGCCAGCCAGTCTCTGGCAATCCTCTTGGTCGCTCAGTCTCAGGGGTGAAGTGGAGGTGGCTGGTGCTGGAGTGCTTGTCTGAAGCGCCATTGGGGTGCAGCATCAGCAGAGTTAGCACCAACAGAAGCACCACCGCCAGAAGCAGCAGCATCAGCTCCTCCAGAAGCAGAAGGAGCAGAAGCTCCAGCCCCAGAAGAGCGAGCCCATGCTACAGAAGCCCCAGCAGAAGCAGAGTGACGGCCAGGGGGCGGGATGGTAGCCCTGTCCCTCTTGCCAGGGCTGGCAGCAGATGGCTGAGGCTTTCTGTTCTTCCCCATGGTTGTGGGGTTGCTGGCTGGCAGGGAGGCTGGCAGGAACCAAGGCAGGCAGGCACCAAGGCTGGCAGGAAGGCTGGTACCAAGGCTGGCAGGAAGGCAGGCAGGCAGGAACCAAGGCTGGCAGGAAGACTGGCAGGCAGGCAGGAACCAAGGCTGGCAGGAAGGCTGACACCAAGGCTGTCAGGCAGGCATGCACCAAGGCTGGCAGGAAGGCTGGCACCAAGGCTGGCAGGAAGGCTGGCACCAAGGCAGGCACCAAGGCTGGCAAGAAGGCTGGCACCAAGGCTGCCAGGAAGGCTGGCACCAAGGCTGGCAGGAAGGCTGGCTGGCAGGCAGGAACTAAGGCTGGCAGGCAGGCAGGAACCAAGGCTGGCAGGAAGGCAGGCACCAAGGCTGGCAGAAAGGCTGGCAGGCAGACAGGAACCAAGGCTGGCAGGCAGGCACCAAGGCTGGCAGGAAGGCTGGCAGGCAGGCAGGAACCAAGGCTGGCAGGAAGGCAGGCACCAAGGCTGGCAGGAAGGCTGACAGCAAGGCTGGCAGGGAGGCTGGCAGGCAGGCACCAAGGCTGGCAGGAAGGCTGGCACCATGGCTGGCAGGCAGACTGGCTTGCAGGGAGGCTGGAAGGCAGGCAGACAGCAAGGCTGGCAGGGAGGCTGGCAGCAAGGCTTGCAGCAAGGCATGCAGGCAGGCATGCAGGCAGGGCAGGCAAGGCAGTCAATGCATCCGGCAGCAGGTCTTTCCTCTGAATGGTGACCTGCTTCCGAGCTGCTTCCCTTTATATCCGTGGGGCTTATGCAATGCATACTCCCCGCATGTGCAATTAATGCTCGGCATCCATTAGTCTTCCGCTGTGCATCCACTAGGCTTCCGCTGTGCATCCGCTTCATCCGTTCCGTGTCCATTCTGCATCCACTGTATCCATTCCGTGCCCGCTTTGCTGAGGCCCCCCGGAAGCCTAGCGGATGTGCCATCCGCTCCCATCCGCTTCCATCTGCTAGGCTTCTGTTCTGCATCCGCTTTCCATCCGCTCTGCATCCTCCCCACATCCGTTCCTTTCCATGTTGTCCGCTCTGGTTATGCAAATTTTTGCCCCTTTTGAGAGTGGATAACAACGGATGGAACATTTTTCTCATCCGTTGTGTCCTTTTTACTAACGTTTTGCATCCGTTGGGCAGTGTGACAGGGCCTTAAGAATTTAGAGAGTTTAGCTCACTAAGCAGTCTCCAAAAGATAGATAATTATGTTAAAGACAAACTAGTGAAAAAGGCAATTTTCTGTTTGGAAAGTAACCAAATAAGAGGCCAGATTATAAAATTACCAATTCCATTTTAATCATCAAAGGGGAACCATGTTGCTGTTTCAGAAGAGAACAACTGTGCATTCCAGTTCGATTTTGTTCCATAAAAAGTTCAAGCTATCCTTTAAGGATAGTTTTGCTTGACTCCTCAAAAGGGCCCCTGAAAATACGAAAACAAATTTGTTCGTAATGAAGGTTCTTTAACCCACAGAAATTAGATGATACAATTCTGCTACCCATTTGTGCAAGCAATGATAAACAGAATGATAAAAGACATATAATAAAAGCAAATGAGGTTGTTTTGTTCTGTACTTTATGTTATCAGACTTCTGCACATATTTTAGTTTTTCTATTCATTATTTTAGTTTATTAAATTACTCCCTCATGATGTCTGAGATGTGCCATTGTCTGCCAATGAGAAAGAATAAAATACCAAGGCATTAATGTTAAATTACAATTATTAATGATGTAAATAGTAAAATAATTATTGCCTCATATCATGTAAGTTCATCATCATAGTCCTTGCAAAGCTTTTGTTTTCTTCTTACAATTTCCACTTTATTTTGAGCTATTTTATTGTTTCATCAGTATTTTATAGCAGTTACACATCCCATTTAATCCTGCTTAAAGCTTCACTTAAAAACCTCCCTTCTAATACTTAACTGCCTCGCCATATTTTTCATTTATGTCCCAAAGCTCTCACAGTACACAGAGAAAAGAAAGAGGCATTTATTATAAAATATTTTTCAAGGAAAAATAATTTAGTGAAGTTTACAAATCTGCTTATTTGTTTTTTCACATTTTAGTAATTTTGCTATAGAAGCGATCAATCTCAATTACTACCGGAGCCCGTAATTTTAAATTCGAGGAACTTGTCCAGCAAACACCATAGCAGTTTTATCTAGATGTCTATTTATTATGGTGCAACCTGTAACTTTCCTGCAAAACTGCTAAAAAATCAACTCACCCATGTCCAACCAACCCCGCCTTCAGAGGTTACTAGTAACAGTTCAAAATGATCACTGCTGTTTTGAGCCTCAGATCCTATTTTTCCAACTTCACTCCATTATCTTGATGGGTGTCAGCTCTTCATACCACAAAAGCATCTTCGACGCTTGCAGATATACACCTGGGTATACCGGAAGAGACACTGTACATCAAAGTAGAAGAGGAAAAGCAACCAATTTCCGGATGTCACCCCAAATTTCGGACTCTTAAGTCGATACCAAACTTTAAAGAGCCCTTAATTGCGTGGAGGATAGGGTGCAACTAGTCTAGCAGCGACTTTGTATGATTCTGTGCTCTGGAAACACGCTACCTAAACGGGAACCGCTAAGAAATCCTGCGCAACCCCAGCGTCTCAAAAGTCGGATGACCATCTGCCGCCCGCTCCAAACTTTATTCTAGCTCGCCTCTTGTTCCGCTGCTGCTGCTGTTGTAAAAAGACCTATCAATCCCGGAATATTACTGCTCAGACTCCGACCTGCAGCACCAGCATCACCACCCCGATTTGTTTGCTTGCGCTTCCACGACGCTCTTTACAAAATGAATGTCAGAATTTTGGAATTCAAACCGGTTATCTAGAGTGAGTTACTCTTCCAGTGGAATGGGAACAGGACCGTTTTGATTCCCTGTCGATCTAAGCTTTCCCCCCACAGGACACAATGGAGTTTCTAGACAAAATAAGTAGGGGGAGTAGACGAACAAACTGCATTTCACTCTGCAAAATAAAGTGCTTGGGAAGTTGAATTTCATGCCAGGAAGAGGTAGTGGGAACCACAAGTAAAGCTGAAGAGTATCCTCCTATCGCTCTCACTTTTTCTTTGCTTTCTTATTTATTTCTTGTACATTTAATTAACTATGCTGTGGGATGAAAAAATACAAAAATAAATGCAAGTACAAATTATACCCTAACCACCAGCAAAGCGTTTACAATACCTTGGCGGATGTACGCTCACCGTCGCCTCCTGCCAAGAGTACTCCCTGCCTCTTCCCAGATCAAGAAATAGCAACAACTGAATCTCAGCCGCTGCCCCTCTAGCCAGTCCACGTGCCGTCCTGCCACGCGTTCCGCCGCGGTCTTTAAGCTGTTTGATTTACTTCATAGCTGCCGGTGCGTCTCGTTAATGACTTCTACTTAAAGTTCTGCTTGATCAAAGCTACTCTAAACGGCGAGTAGGCAGAGGAGAACTTGGACGCTGAACAGTTTCCCCTCAAAATTTGCTTTCTCGAAGAAGGCAAAAGGTATGCATGAAATCCTATGCTTTTTTCCCCTCCTACTTCGTCTTCAGATGCTCGGTTTCAAGACTCTGGAAGGTTATTCGAGAACGAGAGTGAGGAGCAGTGAGAAAAGCTCACTTCCTTTCTCCCCGCACACAAGTCTCTTAAGTGGTGCTAAGGCCGTGTCACACTGCCCAACGGATGCAAAGAGGACACAACAGAAAGGAAAAATGTTCCTTCCTTTGTATCCGCGCTCAAAAGGGGCGAAAATTTGCATAATTGGAGTGGATGAAACGGACACGGGGAGGACGCAGGGCGGATGCAAAGCGGATGCGGAACGGAAGCCCAGCGGATGCAGAATGGATGGCGCGTTCGCAGGGCTTCGGTGGGGGTCTCAGGAGAGCGGACACAGAACGGAAAAAACGGATGCACAGTGGATGCACAGAAGATGAAGCGGATGCACAGCGGAAGCGGAACGGATGTCGCGCGTTAATTGCGCATGCGGGGGGGATGCATTGCACAAGCCCCCCGGATATAAAGGGAGCAGCTCGCACGAGGCCAGCATTCCGAGGGAAGACCTGCTGCTGGACACTTCGAGTTCCTTGCCTGCCCTGCCTGCATGCCTGCCTCCAAGCCTGCCTCCCAGCCTGCCTCCCAGCCTCCTGGGCAGCCTCCTTGCCAGCCTGCCTTCCAGCCTGCGTTCCAGCCTTGCTGGCAGCCTGCATTCCAGCCTCCCTGCCAGCCTTGCTGCCAGCCTGCCTTCCAACCTCCTGGGCAGCATCCTTGCCAGCCTGCCTTCCAGCCTCCCTGCCAGCCTGCCTTCCAGCCTCCCTGCCAGCATTTCTGCCAGCCTGCCTTCCAGCCTCCCTGACAGCCAGTCTGCCTGCCAGCCTTGGTGTCTGCTTTCCTGCCAGCCTTCCTGCCAAGCTTCCTGCCAGCCTTGGTGCCAGCCTTCCTGCCAGCCTTGGTGCCTGCAAGCCTTCCTGCCAGCCTCCCTGCCAGCCAGCAACCCCACAACCATGGGGAAGAAGCGAAAGGCTCAGCAACCTGCCGCCATCCCTGGACAGGGCCACCCTCCCGCCCCATGTCCGTGACTCTGCTTCTGCTGGGGCTTCTGCTGCTTGGGCTCCCTCTTCTCTTGCTGGACCTTCTGCTGTGGCTGCTCCTGGCAGTGGGGCTTCTGCTGCTGTGCACTCTGCTGAAGCTGCTCCTGGCGGTGGTGCTTCTGCTGCTGTGCACTCTGCTGAAGCTGCTCCTGGTCCTGCTGGTCCTGCTCGTTCTGCTCGTGCTCCTGCTCTTGCTGGTCCTGCTCGTTCTGCTCGTGCTCCTGGTTTTGCTGGTCCTGCTGCTGGTGCTTACTCAGCTGCTGCTCATCCTGGTCTTGCTGCTGCTGCTGCTGCTGCTGCTGCTGATTCTGATTCTGATTCTGATTCTGATTCTGATTCTGATTCTGAT
>BLBF01000019.1:27059642-27085544 GCA_015471245.1 Laticauda colubrina
GCTGGCAGCAATGCTGGCAGGGAGGCTGGAAGGCAGGCTGGCAGCAAGGCTGGCAGGGAGGCTGGAAGGCAGGCTGCCAGCAAGGCTGGAAGGCAGGCTTCCAGCAAGGCTGGAAGGCAGGCTGGCAGCAAGGCTGGAAGGGAGGCTGCCCAGGAGGCTGGGAGGCAGGCTTGGAGGCAGGCTTGGAGGCAGGCTGGCAGCAAGGCTTGCAGGCAGACATGCAGGCAAGGAACTCGAAGTGTCCAGCAGCAGGTCTTTCCTCGGAATGCTAGACATGCGAGCTCCTTCCCTTTATATCCGGGGGGCTGCACAATGCATCCCCCCCGCATGCGCAATTAACGCTGTGCATCCATTAGGCTTCCGCTGTGCATCCGCTAGGCTTCTGCTGTGCATCCGCTTCATCCGCTGTGCATCCGTTCTGCATCCGCTCTTTCCATTCCGCGTCCGCTTCACTGAGGCCCCCCCGAAGCCCTGTGGATGCACCATCCGCTAGGCTTCTGTTCCGCATCCGCTTTGCATCTGCCCTGCGTCCTCCCGGCGTCCATGTTATCCACTCCAATTATGCAAATTTTCGCCCCTTTTGAGCACGGATACAACGGATGTAACATTTTTCTCTTCCGTTGTGTCCATTTTGCATCCGTTGGGCAGTGTGACACGGCCTTAAGGAGATCCCAGCCTGCTTGGAATGCTTCCTAATCATTGGGAATCGTTTGAAAGTCTGAATGCATTCTGATTATCCAAACTTTAAAAACCAATATGCTGAACCAAAATAATAAGTTAGCAAGTTGCAATAGCTGCTGGCTTTTCATCCTCTGCAAAACTAAACCAACCAAATTTATGTGAGCTTGGTGCATACCACACGCTAAAACATGTTTTGTTTGGTTTTAGTTTAGCAGATAATTGCCACATACAAGCATAGACTTAGCAAACTTGATTTTGTGAGAGTATGTAAAACTCTCCAAAGAGGCCAAAAAATTGTGGTTTCAGAATTCCAGTAACTGAAGTGAGACCTAGAATAGACTGAGACAGTAAAACCAGAAAGTTCATACATTAGACAAATTCTGATATGACTTGGTAGGAGCTTGTTTGGCTATTATTGTTCCAGAGAGTGCTTTATAAGCATATTTATGGCTTCCAGTTATAAACCATCATTATGCCATAAATTGTGATTTACTCAAACTATGATTTGATAGACAATGGTTTCATGACTTTTACTAAAATTAAAGACTGATTCTGCCCACATATTTGAGAAAGAAATTTGTGATAAATTCCAAGTTAATCATAACCAAGTTAACAATTCCTTCCATATAAAATCCATTCATCATTCTTCTCCAAGCATGCTTTTACATAAAAATGCAGAAAAGAATATTTATCTTTTGCTGATAAACAGAAAACTAAAGGCTGAATATTTTTGTCAGAAATATATTATGACACACCACATAGGTCATCAAGTTCTTCCTGCACTGTCTTTAGTAACTGCACTTAATTTAAAATCAATTGCTTTTTTAAATATTAATTTGCTAAACGTATTAGGAGATTCCTTCTAATATATTGTTATAAAAATGCAGAAACTAAGTTTTGCTCACCTAGTCATTCTAGAAAAATGAGAGGCAATTTGCAGTGCAACAACCAGACCTTGAAAATGTCAAAAGGATTTCAGAAGAGGAAGGATAGGTTCATATAGCACATTTGCAAGAAAGCAAATAAAGTTTTAACCATGTATGAATGTACCCAGAGTAATTAGTTTACAATTCAGTATGCCATACCAACCAAGTAATTATACCAACTACAGTAATTATAGATCTTAAATAATTGGTATGTAGGTCATGCAAACAAAGTGGCCTTTCCATGCCCAATTGAAATAGATACAGATTAATAGGAATGCCTTTGTAGCCATTTTTATATAACATAAATAGTTAAGACTGTATGTTTCTTGAGAGGTTTGAGGCATCCTTAACACCTATGGGAAACTTCTTAATTAAAGCACATGCTAACATGGGCTTCTCTGTACATATAAATCCTTCTTTTCCTTTCAAATCCAAATTGCTGTACAATTCTATTAATAATGATACACATTATATGTAAGCTATACATTCTATCACAGTACTGCCAGAACTTTATCTGAAACAATAATATCCAGCATATAAAGTCCTTCACTTTCAATTGTTCAAAATTTGTTTTCAAGAATCAACAAATATCCCTAAAGCTTTTATAACATTGAAAGGGTTGAATGGCTGAAGAAACACAGGCTCAAGTCTCTACTTGGCGATGGAGCTTTTCAGTGAATTGTTCAAGATTCCTACCTTTAGTTAAATTATTTTTCAAGATAGCTTTGAGGATTAAAGATGATTTAGGCTTCCCTAAACTCCTTAGAAGAAGGGTCAGATAAAAATGATACAATATATAAATATGAAAGACTTTGAGAAGAGTTGAATAAATGGAACCTCATACCTTTTTCTTCTATACTATATTCTACTCTTGAGCCATAAATGTTTCAAAATTAATAGACTGGAAAATCTATAAAAAAAATGTTCCATCATTAAGGAACTGTGAAAAAATAGAACTAATAAACCTCAAAGGGACCATTGCTGTTGTTGAGATGCAAAAGAAGAACAGCTTTCAAGCAGTTAGATTTGGCCCTGTGAGACCTCAGTTATAGTTCCATCCTGAATGCCTTTGGGCAAGTCTCTATTGCTCAGCAGAATAATGAACTGATTGAGTTTAAATCTACAGGCTATCTTTGTGCGACATACTTACTCGTAGTTAACTTAATTATGGAATTAGCCCAATTTCCTGAGTTCACTAAATGCACTGTCAGGATTTGTGCAACAAAGTCTGTTCTGTATGTAAAGTGGAGGACTCCAAATCTACAAACCTGATTGGCTAATGAGGGGAACACTGGATTGGTTCACTAGGAACCAATCCAAAGAGCTGCCAAAAAGGCGGCAAATCCAAATAACTGCCATTGGCTGCAAGCAGGCAAGCCAGCCTGTATAAAAGGCTGGCCCCGGCTTCAGCCGGTGTTCCGTTTTACTGACTAGTTATAATAAAAGTATTTGTTGTTGGAACCCGGTCTACCTCGTGTGTTTTCCGAACAAAACACTGGCGACGAAGGTGGGATCGTCCTGAACAGAGAGACCTGCACGCGGTGATAAGATGTCTGGGAACAACGCACCGCCCGCACCCTTCAATCCCAATGAAGAGGATTGGGATTCCTATGCTGATCGCTTCCAAATGTACTTGGAGAGCAATGAAATGGAAGGCATTTCCGAGCAACGCAAGAGAGCCGTGTTCCTGACGCACTGAGGACCAACAGTGTTTAAAATGGCAAAAGCCCTCGCGAAGCCCCGGGATGTTAAACAATTAACGTGGACAGAATTGCAGAGACTCCTCAAAGCACACTACGCTCCGATGGTGTCTAACTTAATAAAGCGACACGAATTTTACCGAAGAGACCAGAGAGAGGGAGAAACCGTCGCTGATTTCATCGCTGCCCTCAGACAAATAGGGGGTGAGTGTGAATTCTTAAACATAGACGAGGCAATGAGAGATCGCGTGGTGTTGGGCCTGAGAGACTCGACTGCACAGAGTAAAATGCTCAACAAGCCCAACATCACCGTTACCGAAGCCATCGCGGAAGCTACAGCCGCTGAAGCCGCGAAAAAATCTGCAGTGGCCCTTAAAAAGATGAACACACACAGCGATGAAACACCAGCCAAAGATAGAAAGCATCCTGCCATCACGACCCACTATGAAGAGTCGGGCGAAACAAATGAATCGAGCGAAGAGGACAACGAGGTCCACCGTTTGCTCACAAACAAAAAAGAGCGTGAAAGGAGAAATTGGCGGGAATGCACTGGCTGCGGAGGAAACCATCCACGAGCCGAATGCAGATTTCTCGATGCCATCTGCCGACATTGCAAAAAACGAGGGCACATCGAGAAGGTCTGCAGAAACAAAAAATTCTACAGACCGACGAGACGCAGAAATTCCCCAACACGAGCCGAGCCTAAACGAGCCGAAAGAAAATGGCAACAAGAGAAGCGAGCCAATACACACCAAACTGTCATTATTCAGAGCTCCCAGACGGAAAGTGGGAGAAAAATTAAAATCATCGTGGAAATCGAGGGAAAACACTGCAAGATGGAAGTGGACTCCGGGTCCTTCCTCTCCATGGTATCGTGGGACACAATTAAACAGTTAGTCCCAGGTATCAAACCCAAAGACTTGAAGAAGCAGCACCTAACCCTCAAGGACTATCAGGGAAACCAAATCCCTGTGATTGGCATGGGACATTTCCGAGTCGCTTACAAGAATCACATCAAGGTGCTTCCACTGACCATAGTCAACCAAGACAGACCAAGCCTCCTGGGCATCGAGTGGTTCGCGCCATTGGGCATCGGGATGACCGGGGTCGATCGAGTAACTACAACCTCATCCGACGACCTCATCCGAGAATTCGACCTCATCCGAGAATTCCAGGACGTTTTTGACGGCTCACTGGGCAAGTACCGGGGAAACCCCATTTCTTTCAATTTAAACCCCCAAATAGCCCCACGAAGAATAAAAGCCAGGCAAGTTCCTTTTGCACTAAAGGCAAAAATAGAGGAACAGCTGGACAAATTAGTAGCCCAAGGGGTGTTAGAACCTGTGGACCATGCCAAGTGGGAAACGCCTATCGTCACACCCATTAAACCTGACGGGTCCATCAGAATCTGTGGTGACTATAAGGCTACCCTGAACCACGCATTACAACCAAGCGCATACCCGGTGCCAGTAGTCCAGCATTTGCTTCATTCCCTGGGAAATGGCAAAGTTTTCGCCAAACTCGACTTGGCACAAGCCTATCAACAACTCCCAGTGGACCCAGAAACAGCAGAAGCGCAGACTATAGTCACCCATAAGGGCGCATTCAAATGCCACCGGCTCCAATTTGGAGTAAGCGTAGCCCCTGGCGTCTTCCAGAGTCTGATGGAACGCCTTCTAAATGGCATACAAGGAGTCGTTCCCTATTTCAACGACATCCAAATCTCGGCCAGAGATGAAACACAATTAAGGAACAGACTGAAAAAGGTTCTGACTAAATTTAGGGAATCTGGCCTCAAGGTTAAAAGAGAAAAGTGCTGTTTAGTTAAGAACAGCGTCGAATTCCTGGGCTACTCAATAGACGGAGAGGGTATCCACCCCACAGATAAAAAAGTTAAGGCGATAAATGACGCTCCTGAACCGAGAAATAAAACAGAACTACAAGCGTTTTTAGGATTAATTAATTTTTATAATGTGTTCCTGTCAAACAAAGCCACTATAGCAGAACCGTTACACCGTCTGCTAGACAAAAAGGCAACTTGGACTTGGGGTTACAAAGAAAAAAAAAGCCTTCCAAAATATTAAAAGATTGCTAACATCAACAAACGTTCTCATCCAATTTAGCGACACTCTGCCATTAACAGTGACCTGCGACGCCTCACCATATGGAGTAGGTGCCATCCTGAGCCACCAACTACCGGATGGCAGAGAAGCACCCGTCGCATATTATTCTAGGACTCTATCAAAAACCGAGCTGAATTATAGCCAATTGGACAGGGAAGCTCTCGCAATTGTCGCTGGAGTAAAACGATTCCACGAATATTTATACGGGAGGACCTTTCGAATCATAACGGATCACAAACCGTTAATGGCGATTTTGGCGGGAAACAAGCCAACACCTAATATACTGTCCCCAAGAATGACGAGATGGTCAGAGTTCCTGGCAGCTTATTCCTACACTCTGACACACCGACCAGGGAAACAAATTTCCCATGCGGACGCTTTGAGCAGAGCGCCCTTACCAGCAACCGACGCAGACCCGGCACCAGCGATGACAACGCTACAAATTGAGACTTGCCCCGATCTACCCATATCAGCGTATGATGTCGCCAGAGCCACCGCGAAAGACTCATTGACTGCCCGCGTTCTTAGCTGGGTAGGTAAAGGCTGGCCGGAGAATCAAAAAACTGAAAACTTTAAACCTTTCCGGTCCAGACAGACTGAACTTTCTATCCAAAAGGGGTGTTTGTTGTGGGGTGATCGGGTAGTAATCCCTGCCAAATTACAGCCCAGGGTACTTCAGCTGTTACATGAAGGGCACCCGGGAATGGTTAAGATGAAAAGCCTTGCCAGAAGTTATGTGTGGTGGCCGGGTATTGATAAGGACATAGAGTATTGGGTAAGCTCATGCCACAAATGCCAGGCAATTAGACCATCCCCACCAAAGGCACCCGTTAAGGACTGGAAAACCCCTCGAGGACCGTGGTCAAGAATACACATTGACTTCGCGGGGCCTACCAAGGGGCATACCTTTCTGATTGTCATTGATGCCTATTCCAATTGGCTTGAAGTAAAAATTATGCCATCAACGACAACAGAAGCTGTAATAAAGAAACTAGACAGCCTGTTCGCCACCCATGGCATACCGGACATTCTCGTCTCAGATAACGGGCCACAGCTAACCAGCATACCATTTGAGCAATACCTAGCCTCCCTAGGTATAAGACATGCACTAACCGCGCCGGCTCACCCGGCTGCAAACGGCAGGGCTGAGAGAATGGTCCGGTTTACCAAAGAAGAGTTGGAACGAATGGACGCTGGAGACATCCAACAAAAAGTAAACCGTTTGCTCACACTCCAGCACATAACGCCCAGTACTATTACAAATAAATCACCAGCAGAATTACTCATGGGGCGAAAATTAAGATCTCACCTGGATAGGTTACACCCAAATTTTACCCCAGAAAACCCCCCTGACTCCTCTACACGGTTCAGACAATTCGAAACAGATGATTTGGTATACGCCAAAAACTTCACCGGGGACCCGGTATGGCTACCAGGGCAAATTATCCAAATTACAGGCCCCAAATCCTACCGAGTAAAATTAGACAATGGCAGGGAATGGAAGCAGCACATAGACCAGCTTCGATCTCGAATTATAGAAAGAACCACAGACTTACAAACATTCACAAAAAAAACCGGCGAAATGCAAACCACGGTGGGGGGGGAAAGGCGAGAAACAAATAAAGAACTGTTTAAAACTAAACCTAACATTCAATACGAACAAAAAGAGCCAACAAAAGACTCACCGTTTGAAGAGACTCGCGGAAAGAGATCATCGAAAGGGGCCAGCCAGGCCAGCTCGACCTGCCCCGGCAAAACTGCCGGCCTAAGAAACTCAGGCGGCGGTAAAATGGCTGACTCACCCTTCCAGACGGTTCCAGGGAGAAGGACGGACGACACAGCAGCCCCATCCGAACCGGTCGAAGTCTTCACTGAGAATGAACCGCGCAGGTCAAGTCGAGTCCGGAAAAGCCCCACCTACCTGCGAGACTACGTCACCACGTAGGACTGAACTAAGGGGGGAGGGGTGTTCTGTATGTAAAGTGGAGGACTCCAAATCTACAAACCTGATTGGCTAATGAGGGGAACACTGGATTGGTTCACTAGGAACCAATCCAAAGAGCTGCCAAAAAGGCGGCAAATCCAAATAACTGCCATTGGCTGCAAGCAGGCAAGCCAGCCTGTATAAAAGGCTGGCCCCGGCTTCAGCCGGCGTTCCGTTTTACTGACTAGTTATAATAAAAGTATTTGTTGTTGGAACCCGGTCTACCTCGTGTGTTTTCCGAACAAAACAAAGTCAAAATGGCTTAGTTTATGATTCAGTGTCATCATGTATGTACAGATATTTATGATTGAGTATATGAACTTACTGAGCCTTCAAGCATGGAAACAAGGCCTATTCAGAAAAGGAAAAACTTGTGGCCAACAAAAGTTCCTGACTGATAGCTCTGAATAGCTGTAGCTCACATGTTAACTTTGTTGTTCATTAACATATAGCAAACATTGATCTTCCATGAAGCACTAGCAATTGCTCCATAGAAGTGAACAGTCAATTTGTATTGCTTTTAGAATTATGTATTGCTCTAGTGTTTACATTTGCTAACACTTGTTCTGCTTTGCTATCTTTCTGGCAAATAAATTGTGTCCAGATCAACAGTTTTTTTAAAATTTACTGGTCAGAAAGGTAGCAAAACAGAACAAATGTTAGCAAATGTTAGGAACTGGAGTGCTCTCTTCATATTTTTTTTTTTTTAAAAGACATGTTATGTTTTCCAATGGTTTACAATATACTTTGGGGATTACATTAATAGTCTGAATTATAAATTAATTACATGAACTGGATTCAAGCTATGTACCAGCTTAAAATGTTGATATATCATTTCCCCTTTTTTAAGTTCTTAGGAACACATAATACCTAACAAACAAAAAGTACATTTTATAAATGATTAGAATGAAATTTAGAGATATATAATGGAGCCTATCTGATAATACTCTTATAAAAAACTGAGACACTTTATTTCAATTCCTCAACTGAGGAATTTCAGTGAATAAATAAACACATTGCAGTCTGGATGTATTCACTCAGCATATTAACTATACTCATTTGTCTGATTTTATGCAACAGTAAACTATTAGCTAACTATGCCAATTATATTCACACAGCTTATATATTGCTTATATAAGCTATAAACAATCATATTTAAACTTTCCTAGTTTTACAGAGCTAGTCTATTAATTGTCTTTCTTAGAAACAGGCACTCTGTTCATGTGCTGTATTTCAAAAGTACATAACATGTTGCTTGAGCCAAGTTCCAAACCGAGTAATAGAATTTGTGAATGTTAAGAAACTATTGTGTTACAATTTTTGGGCTTCTCCCCATTGTCTTTAGAAATGTTGAAAAAAAAAAAAGGAAAATGAATGTGCATTTTTATAAACCAAGGAAACAAGGCACTGAGAATGAATAACTTGAGAAAATGGAGTTGTTTCTTACAGCTGTTGAAGAAATAAAATAGCATGTAAAGGCCTTTATAAGAGTTTACCTGAAACATTTATTCAGCATAATTTTAATTAAAAATCCATCCAGTGTAACTTTTTACATAACCAAAGAACTATCAACTGTCAATAACCAAAGAACTATCAACCTTCTTTTTGACTGCATAAGATTTGTCTCTGCATTGTTTCAGCTTGTCATTTACTTTCTTGTTACTTGTTTCACCTGTTGAAAATGCTTCATGAGCAGAGAACAGGCAATCTTAATCACCTCATTTAAATCAAAGGACAAGACTGCTTCTCTTGAAAGTGGGCAGAAATTGAATTTCAGCTCATTATCCTCTGAAAATTCATTATTTTCAATGCAGAAATTGTTCTTATTGCTAAACAATACAAAGCCAATTTTTAGTTAATAGACTTATTTGCCATGAGATACAAATCTTCTTTTATCTGGTTTATTAGTTTATTATGTTAGAATAAATCCTTTCTTCCAAGGTTTCCTTATCTATTGTAAAATAAACTTTAAAACAACAAAGTTCTTATTAGCTGTTGTTTTAAAGTTTATTTTGTTGATTTGGATGCTTTCAACGTTTTCATTATATTGCTTAATTCTTGTTTGAGATGATGTAAGAGTTTTGTTTCTTTTCTTGGATCAGGAATCAACAACTCTTCCACAAATTGAAGCTCATCAAATCTCCTATAGCCATAAAAGGTTATTTATCTTGGAAGACAGACTCAATGATCTGTTTTATATATTCCACTAAGTTTCAAGCCAGGGTTTTGTTTTGTTTTGTTTTGTTTCTGATACTATCTGAATTTAACCTATGATTGAGTTAATTATGGTTTGGTACCAGTGTGAAAACACAAGACAACAAAATAATTTAGTCTTTAAGCTGTTGAGGTTTCCTAATTAAAAACAATGGTATATCCTTAATTTGTATGATATTTAGACAGTAACTTAAACAATTGAAGAAACTTAAAATATTTCCCCCAAATTCTATTAAATAAATATTACAAGGCAGCATGGGAAGCAAAAAAAAATTAAATATTGAAAGAAAAAAAGAATCCTGGCAGATATTGAAATTACAAAAAAGAAAACTCTTAAATGCATTTATATGAAGCCTTGGATAGAGAAATACTGTAGTACAACTAACTTTAATATTGAAAAATATTGTACATTTCAATTATAAATAGACAATTCAATAATGACAACTAAAATAATTCTTGAAAATATTTCATTATATAATTATAATAAGAATAAATCAAATAAAAAAGACCATAGACTGTGACGTTCTCTTCAACCCAAAGTGATTTTCTGTTGAATTTATATTGGGATTTTTTTTTTATAAAGATATGATTTGTTTTTCAATGTTAGTAAAGTATACACAATATATTTACTCGAGGCATCTTATCTTTAAAAAAGGGGATCTTTTAAGAAGAAATAGTTTATGCAATATGCTGTAAATTTTATGTTTTCTCCTCTCCTCTCAGGCAACTGGCTTATTGGTTTGTTTGTCCTTCCCCCATCCACCCACCCATTAACTAGATTTAATATAAACTTTATTCTACTTAAATTAGTGTATCTATTTAATTAGTTGGGGGCTCAATGGCTAAATGCTTAAAGACACTGAGCTTGTCAGCTAGAAAGCTGACTGCCAGGTTTAAGACTGCTGCATGACGGTGTAAGCTGTGTTACTTGCCATAGTTCCTGCTAACCTAGAAGTTCGAAAGAATGCAAATGTGAGTAGATAAATAGGTATCACTTTGATGTGAAGATAATAACTTCCATTCCCTTCAGCATATAGTCATGCTTATTACATGACCACAGAAATGTCTTGGAACAATACTGGCTCCCTCAGCTAAGAAATGTAGATAATCACCATATCCTAGAATTTAACATGACAGGAAAAATCTTTACCTTTATCTGAGTTGAACCCATGTTTATGATATGAAATGTTGACCGGCCTTTTTTGCCTACCCTTCTACTCAGGAAATAGAAAGAAAAGGTTTAGACCCAGATATTTCAGATTGGAAGCCATATTTATGTTTTAAATCTTTATTTGTTAAAGCCCCTAACTGTCTAACATTATAAAATGCTTAATTTTTCTTCTACTTTTTGTTTGACCAGTCCAGATTCCACAACCTAGACTTTGTCCAAAATTTATGCCAGCTGGTATCTAAAAGAAAGAGACAATCATCTTGCAGAGGTAAGATTTTTGCCTCATTCCCTTTCATATATAGGTTACATGATTATTTAAAAATTGCAATTAAAATTATACTGAAACATGGAAATATGCCATCATTTTTTAAAGCAATTGCTGGCTTATGAATAATTAAAGTAAAAAATTGCCAATGATACCTGCAAAGAACTGTGAATCAATTAAACTGTCAAAATATTGCTACTCAGTGGCCTCAAAGAAATTTTACTCTTGAAGTGTGTATTTATGGACAATTTCATTGTATTACTGCATAATTAACAATTATTTCATATTCACCTTCCATAATGATTTTGAAAATCAGCCTATACATGAACATGATAATATCTGAGTCTGAGGAAACAAGCATGCTCTAATATCCATGGAAAAAGCACTTTTTCATCAGTTATTCCTCATTGAACATCTCTGCTTGACTTTGGAGTCATACTCCTTGCCTCAGTGTAAAACAAAATGAGTTTATAGTTCTATAGGGATTCATAATAACGAAATCTCTTATTCCTCATTTATGACAGTAAATGTCCAAAAGGAAATTAATTTGATGATCCCAAGTTAATATATTGCAAGCTGTGATTCTTCAAATAGGACATGATGGTGATGATGCAGTAATTAAAACATTTGTAATTGTTTTGCTTGATTTAATTCTAAGACTACATTTATTTTTTATACCAAAAATATGGCAGACTACTTCAGAATAGCCTTCTTTAAGCTAGCATTCACTAAATACATTGGGACTACATTGAATAGTAATTTCAATGGTTTCAGTGCATGCCTACAATTCCCAAAGGGTTGAATATGTCAAAATATATGGTAAAACTTGCTCCTGAAAAACATTGCTTGTGAGCCTACCCTTTTAATCATGGGATTCTTGAATGTACTATTAAACTGTGGAATATTCAGTATTACGTTTAAAGAAAAGATTCACTTATTTATTAAGAAAGAACTCATAATCATTTATTAAAACTAAAGACCTGACTCATTTTAAGAAAGTCTATTTCTGTAGAGTCTTAAGAGTTGGCATCAACTTGATGATACATAATCATCAATCAGAGATCTGATAGAAACAATCATTAGAAAAGAATAGACCTTATAATAATATTCTTAGTTCTGTTTATGCTGTTACTTCCCTAGATTGTTTTTTCCATGATGCATTAAGGAAACTGCCTTATCAACAGCCATTCATATTATTCTTTTTTCTTTTTTTTTTCCAGGAAATTTTCCTATCTGTTTCTTGGGTTCAGGCAATTTAATAGCTATTGGCTTGTGTTCAATATGCCTGCATTTGTCCTGTTTGTGGAAATATTTACTGAAGGAACTGTTAGATACAGGATAATCTTCATAATGGCCAATCTAGGAATAATTGCAGAAACTATTGCGAACACTTTATATATTTTTTGTTGGTGATCTCTATCAGGATATGGAAATGGAAATTGACTCATTTGATCTTTTAGAACCCTCAACAATTAACCACACTTAGCCACTATTAATCACAATATGTCACAGAAGCACTTTAAGTACAATTCAGATATTATTTGGTGATAATGATGGTAAATTGTTTTTCTGACAAAACCCCCCCAAAATTGTCCAATCACTTTAATATTTATTTCTCATGTTATTTAATAACATATTTTAAATAATTTTAAAATATTTTAAAATAACATATTTTATGTCCCCAATGTTCCCAATGTTGTATCTAGACAATCTGTCTAGACCTGTTAGGAAATAGCATTCATGAATATCATGTTAAATATCAACTATATGCCAATTCTACAAAGTTATGCTTTTTCTTTCCTGCAAAACATCATAGTCTCTGTATTTATTTAACTGTAAAGCACTGAACCTGTGAAATAAGGCATTGAATTAAAGCAATATAGGTAATCCTTGTTTAACATCTATTTGTTTACCAATAGTTCAAAGTTACATTAACACTGAACAAGGGGAAAATACAATCAGTCCTCAAAGTCCCAGCCATTTAAGGGACTTAAGGTCCTGGAAACAAAGTTCATCCATAATTTACAGCTACCTTTTAGCCACCAGCTGTCCCCATTGCCTGTTCCTGATTGCAACATCATGCAATCCTACTGTGCCAGCCAGGGACATCTCTTATGCCAATACTGCTTTGTCTCGCTCATGGTCCACCCAGGGCCTTGTTCATGCTCTGTCTAGGGTCTACTTCAGAGGTGGTATTCAGCATGTTCTGACCAGTTCTAGAAAACCAATAGCAGAAATTTTGAGTAGTTTGGAGAACTAGCAAATACCACCTCTGACTGGAGATTTTACATTATTCTTCCACTCCCATGCCCACCAAGCCACACCCACAGAACCAGTAGTAAAACAATTTGAATCCCACCATTGGTCTACTTACAGATGTCTGGCACATGAAAGATTCTGGCTATACTAGCACGAAAAACATACCCTTTGCAGGGTCTCTGCAGCTGTACATGGTTAAGAGTGTGTTTATTTAAATTTGTAAATATGTTGCACCGTGTTCTTGACTAGGAGTCCCTAGTCACTTAAGCCTTAATCACTTTATATATGGACTGATGCAATGGAATTTATTTGGGGGTGCTCAGAAATTGCAGCTGAGCCAGAATGCAATGGTGTTGGTAGTATGTATGAGCTGCACAACTTGAAACTAAGGCCCTGTCATATTGGGCGACGGATGCAAGAAAGTATGTAAAAAGGACACAGCAGACAAGAAAATGTTCCATCTGTTGTTATCCGCTCTCAAAAGTGCCCCAAATTTGCATAAACAGAGCGGACAACAATGGAAAGGAACGGACAGGGGGAGGACGTAGCGAGGATGTTAAGCGGATGTTCCACGGAAGCCTAGCGGATGGAAGCAGATGGCATATCCGCAAGGCTTCCGGGGGAGCACAGCGAAGCGGACACACAGTGGAAGGAGCGGATGCAGAGCAGATGCCTAGCAGATACAGCGGATGCATCACGGACGCCTAGCGGATGCCTAGCGGATGCCTAGCGGATGCCTAGTGGATGCAAAGCATTCACTGCACATGTGGGGAGGATGCATTGCATCAGCCCCGCGGATATAAAAGGATGCAGCTCTCAAGCAGGTCCCCATTCAGAGGAAAGACCTGCTGCCAGACACATCTCCAGCCAACAACCATGGGGAAGAAGAGGAAGCCTGTGCCTACTCCTGCCAGCCCTGGCAAGAAGGCCAGGGCCACCATCCCAACCCTTGGCGCTGACTCTGCTTCTGCTGGGGCTTCTGCTCGGGCTGATTCTGCTGGTGCTGGGGCTTCTACTGGTGCTGCTCCTGGTGCTGGTGCTTCTGCTGGTGCTTAATCTGCTGCTGCTGCTCCTGGTGCTGGTGCTTCTGCTGGTGCTGACTCTGCTGTTGCTGCTGGTCCTGGTGCTGCTGGTGCTTCTGCTGGTGCTTACTCTGCTGCTGCTGCTCCTGGTACTGCTGGTGCTGCTGCTGTTGTTGCTGCTGGTGGTGGTGGTGGTGTGGTGGACCAGCCCCTAGAACATCAAAACCCTTCTGATGAGGGCTCAAGGCCCTGCCAGAGGAAGGAAGAGGCAATCGCGTGATAGGGAGAGGAGACAGTACTCCATCAAAGAGGAACATGAGGATGAGGTGCTCGAATGGCTGAGGGAGAACGAGTATCTCTGGCGGAAGGGACACAGGCTCTATCGAGATACCAAGTGGAAGCAGGCGTCTTGGAGAGAGAAGATGGAGAGCCTGGGCTACACTTCAGAGGTCCTCCTCGGGTGGTGGAAGCACATGCATACCTGGTATGGGAAGCTGCACCTCAAGAAATCTGGCCAGGCCACGGTCAAGCTCACCGACCGGGAGACCTATGTGATGGCCAAGTGCAGCTTCTTGGAGGGTGAGGTCCATCACTGAGGAGCAGCCCCTCTGTCTACCCTATCTCTCAGGCAGCCCACAGAGAGCCAGTCCTCTTCTGGCCAAGAGTCAGCTGCTGTGTCCAGGCAGGTATCTGTGGAGACACCCCCAACAGCTGCACTCCCTGTGCCGGAGTGTGTGGAGGACCCCCTGATGCAGTTGGAGCAAGGAGAGGGCACTGACACCAGAGACCAACCCACCCCCAGCTCCACCTCCACAGAAAGCAGGCAGAGAGGCAGACCGGTGGGGCAGAGCCACACTGTCCTGCTGGAGATCAGGGACACCATCAAAAGCAGTGTAGATCTCCTCTCTCAGATGGTACATACCGACATACCATCCTCAAACCAAAAGTCCTTCCTCACCTACGTCAACCCGACTCTCATGGACATGTCCGAATCACAGTACCAGGTGATAAAGGAGAGGATCACAGGTCTTCTGCACAACCCTCCAGGCCCAGCTGAACCTGCTCCGACCCAGTCCAGGTCTGCTCCTCCACCCCAGGTGATGTCACAGCCCTTCCAAGGCTTTCCACAGGCCCTCACCTACCAAGGCTACGGCTACCAGGAGTTCCAGCAGCACAGGCAGCCCTTCCCAGTCCAGGCACAGGTTCATCATATGCCACCGGTGTCACTGATGCCACCGACGCTACCGATGCCACCGACGCCACAGATGCCACCGACGCCACAGATGCCACCGACGCCTCACCTCGCTCACCTGCAGACCAGACAGCCCCACTACACTCCTCCTTCCTCCACCCCACAGCCAAGCCCGGCCTCAGAACATCTCAGGTCATCAGTCTTGGGACTGACACCCCATGTCATGGAGGAAGGGGCTCTCAACATCACAGGACTGAGCTAGCTCTCTGAGAGCTTCCTCCACACACCATTCCCTGTTGTCCTCTCGGGGCCAGGCACTCCAATGGCACCTCAGACCAGCACTCCAGCAGCAGCCACCTCCACAGCACCTGGACCCTTCACCCCTGAGACTATGGGCACGACTTAGAGTGACTGAGAAGAGTGCCAGAGACTGGGTTGCTACCTGTTGACTTTATCTTTGCTTGGGACACTTGGGTCATTTTCTTTTACAGTTTGTTATTAATAACGATTATCTTTGCTTCACACACTTGCTTCATTTATTTTATTAAATAAAGTCTTGGTGGAAACTTTTAGAAATGGTTTAAGCCTTTGCATGCTTGTGCGATGGGTAAGGATAGCAGTGGGATGGGCAGAGATACCTGTGGGATGGGTAATAGCTGTGGCACTGATAAATCTCCAGTGCAAGCATAGTGGGACTGTATGGTCCACCCTCCCAGGTGCCACACCTATGGCCCTTTATTATCAATAACAATTTAATCATTCATCAACACATTTCAACATAAACACAATTCTTTATTAAATGCCCTGTTCATTGTAGGGCCACTCAACATACATGGCACAATCTCATCAGTGTGATGAGACAGGCTGAAGGAAGCATCCATTAAGCATCTACCATCCTGTCTTGCCACTCCAGTGCTCCAGCTTGGGAGTTGCACCAGTGTTTCAGGAGGTTGCGCTGCTTCTTCCCTTCAAGTGAAGCTCTGTTGGGGCCTTGCACATCCACAGTATCTATCAGGTTTTTCCCTTGCCTCCATTCCCCAGGCTCCATGTCCCCATTGCCTTGTTGGAGGTCCACGAGCCTGTTCTGCAACACTGGGTAGCGGGTGTGCATGAGATTGTGCAGGATGCAGCAAGCTTCCACAATGTTCCTCACGGTCTCTGGGCGATGCTGCATGGTGGTGAGAAGTACTTGGAACCTGTTGGCCAGGATGCCAAAGGCGTTCTCCACCACCCGCCTTGTCCTGGACAGCCTGTAGTTGAAGATCCTCTCTTTACGGGTGAGGCATCTGGAAGTGTAGGGCTTCATGAGGTAGGTTCTGAGGGAGAAGGCGTCATCCCCCACGATGAAGTAGGGCACATTTTGTGTGTCGTTGGGCAGGGGGTCTGGATCTGGGAAGCCCATGATGAGGTTGCATTCCAGCCCCTCCTTGAGGTGTCTGGCGTTGTATACCTGGCTATCTGAAGATGACCCGTTGCCTGAAGCATCGATGTACATGAACTTATAGTCAGCATCGACCATGGTGAAGAGGATAATGCTGAAGAAGCCCTTGTAATTGTGATAAGTGGACCCTGAGTTGGCGGGAGCTTTGCAGGCCACGTGCTTGCCATCGATGGCTCCAATGGTGTGGGGGAAGTTCCACTTCTGATACCACTGCTCTGCAACTTTCTTCCAGCCTTCTTCGGTGGAGGGGCACTGGAGGAGCACCTCCAGGTATTCTTCGATGATGGTCTGCACCACCACTCTGACCGCAATGCTGATGCTGTTGTGTGGCACCCTCCAGGCGTACTGCATGCTCCTGTATGTGGTCCCTGAGGCCAGGTGGCTCTGAGCCAGTGCCACCTTCAGCCCAGGGTCTAGGCTGGGCCAGAGGTTGGTGTTTGCCTTGGTCAACCTGGGTCTCAGCCCCTACAACTTCATCAAACATGGCTGGTGGCATCCTCATGAAGTTCTGGAATTCAGAGTGTCTTTGTTCCTCAGCTCCACCATCAGCTTATTATACAGCCCGTACTTGGCTCTTCTCGCAATCCATCTTCAGACCCAGACACTTCTTGGACACCTCCTTTTTTTCCCGTAGAACAGGTGAAAGAGCCTGTAGAGGGCTTCGCACTGTTGTAGAATGATGGCTACTAAAAAGAGTGTGCGACGATCCATGGTGGAGGTGACTGGATGCTGTGGAAGAGCAAGAGGAAGATGAAGGCTGAAGAGGTCTGCAGAACAGGGATACTGTTCTGAAAGTGAAATCCAGGTGATTTTTCCCCCTTTTTATAGGAAATATAGGTTTTCCGCTAGGTGTCCTTTTGCATCCTGCAGGCATCCTTCAGACATTATAAATATCTGAGATAAGTCCCCTATACAAACGTTTTTTCCGTTTTAATGCTTTATATGCGAGCTGCATCTGCTTTCATCCTTTCTACGTCCATGCTACTTATGCTGCGTGTCCATTCCGCGTCCGTTTCGCTTCCTCCCTGTGTCCGTTTTCTGCTGGAGCGGATGTGAATTGCGCGGATGTGCAGCGGATGCCTAGCGGACATAGCGGATGCATAACGGATGACAACAGACTTATAACGGATGTTCCCCGTCTGCGTAGTGGATGTATAATGGACGTGTTGGATACTTTATCCGCTCAAAAAGTTTTATGCAGCTCAAAACTTTTTGAGCGGATGAAATCACAGTAGACGGATTCTGGACGGATAGAGAATATGAAAAATGGACGCAATGAGTACAGAACGGATGCATCGTGTTAACCATCGGATGGCAAGTGTTTCTCTCTGTTTTACATCCTCTTTGCATCCGTTGGTACGGTATGACATGGGCTTAACGTTCTGCCTGCAGTCCATTTTGCTGTTTGATGTCTATAAAGCTTTCTTAAAGACTGCCTTTCTACCATTGTTTTTGCCCATCTTCTAAGATCTGATGCTGCAGGTTCAATCTTAAAAGCATCTTATGGGACCTTCTCTATCAGGGCACTTGCCTTCTGGAAGAGTTCCCATAAGAGGCTTAAATTGGTCCAAATTGGTTCTGCTGTCCTTTAAATGACCCTTGAAAACCATTTTTTCCTTTAGGACCTAGATTAAATGGAGAATTTAATTGCTCTTTACTATTGGAAGCATTGGGGAAGAGGATGGTGTTACCTCTTTTTTGCTTGATTGTAAGTTTTAATTTACCACATTGCTCCTGTTTCAGATAACTTCTCTGATTGTTTCCAATTACTTAGCATGGTTGCTACATTACACACCACTCTTGGCATACTACATCAGTAGGAAGAAGCCAGGTTCTGCCCTGCTCAAAGTTGCACTGGCCAAGTGCTTTCATTAACAACCTATAAAGAATTAACAAACTATAAACAACCTATAAATATTAGGCAAAACAAAAAACATCAGCTTCCTTTCATAGATCTAAATGCAGCATATGGTACATTATGGAGCTATTTGATTGTTATGTAAATTAATACAAGTATTATCATGCCAAAAAGTATTAATATACTCTCTGGTAGAATATTTTGACTATGGGAGAGAATATTAGTGTCCCTAAAATGCTAAACAATGAACTACCACAAGGTTTGGTTCTTGTATCCCTTCTTCTCATCTTTATACATGGCTGATATTTTTCATACAAAGACCAGAAAGTTTGGCTATGACTGGGCTTTAGTCACCTAACATAAATCCTTTGAGATAGCTGAAGATATCCTCACTTCAAACTTAGATATATTAGATAAGTACTTCTGCAAATGGAGATTGTAGCCTAATCCAACCAAGACAGAAATAACATGCATTCATTTTTGTAATAAATCAACAAGCAACAGTTTAATATATATTTCAAGGAAGACAGACTCAATCACAAATATCTTGGGTTACCTTGGACTGGACACTTTCCTATAAAGAGCAGTTGACAAAGATTGCTGCCAAATTGACAAATAGAAATAACATCCTGCACAAATTGTGTGATACTAGTTGAGGTTTGGCAACAGACACACTGCAGATATCTGTATTCAGCTTGATTTATTCAGCAACAGAATATTGTGTCCCAATATGACTTAATAACCCATACCCAAATAGCAATGATGCACAATTGCATCAGGCAATGCATATTGTTAGTGGGACAATTCAAACTATTCCAACATATTAACTGTATTTTGAGTCATATATTGCCCTCAGAAATAAGACCAAAAAAATGCCATCCTCCAAAACACCTGAAGATTATTGATAATTACCAATTACCAGTATTGAGCATCATTGTGCTTGGAGTAAAAGAGATTGAGATCTAGACATCCAGATATTTCTACCACTAAAATACATGTAGAGTGTTCTATATTTAAAGTGGGTGACTCCAAATCTACAAACCTGATTGGTCAATAAAATGAAATGAAAATAAAATGATGATTTTAACATACAAAATACGTGGAAACAACATTGGATTAAGAAACTGCCTTTCCCCAATCTCTATGTCATACAATGAATAAATAATACATAATATAGCTTGTTTGTGAGATTTAGATTCTATTTTTCTTTAAGGGGCTTGAGGTATTACTCCTACATCAGAACTCTCAACATCAAAAATGTAATTTTATCACATTTTTGAATTGTAGACCAAAAAAGCTTAAGTGGATGAATAATTTTATTTTTACATTTACAAGTGATAGTATTACATTCTTTTGGATCCTCTAAATGATGTACCATATAATATTTGTAGAAATGTTCAGTCCAACAAGTACATAGCCATCTTCTCTATCATGTTTCTTAACATAATTATAGAGATATTAATGCTGAAGTCATAGATTTAATTGTCATCAAGTTGCAAATGCTGTATTGTTATATATTCTGGTTATTACATAACCTTTATTACATAACATTTTCATATGCTTATTACATACCATTTATTAGTTATTGGACCTTTGCACTGTGAATACAATCTATTGTCTCCCTTCCTTTCTTATTAAATATATTCATTTGACCCTCTAAAATACATCTGTGTATTGAATGATAGTACTAGAAATGCCAAGCCACTACAAACAGGAACAGGTTAAGGAAAATATATAGGCCAGCTGCATTAGTTTGAAAACTTTCCTTACTGTTCATCAACTCTTGGAGCAGATTTGTCAAGATGCTTCAGTATTTCTCTATTCAGTCAACTAAAAGAGATGCTATTCAGCAACATGATTATACAACAGCAGAGCTATCTACAAAACAAGATTTAAAAACTTGTTCTCCAATAGTTTTAGATGATTACAATAATCCCTGATCCTTATACTATTTGGGATTTAAGGGACATACTGTCCTATCCTGGAGGATACCAAGAGCTCTTTGCTGCTATGGAACATGGAGAAAGAACAACAATGAGAGTGAATATTTTTTTATCTGACAGAACTAATACCAAACCACTTTCACATTTTTCATTTCACAGAGATAGCTTACACAAAAGTAACACAAATGCAGGCTTAACACTTTGGAGGCATCATATGAATGGTTATTTATTCTATAAACATTTCTAGCTCCATTCTGGGGAAAAATGTAGTTCTTACCACACATTAAATCATACCCGTGTTTTACAAATTGGGCATTTTGGTTCATAAACCATAGCTTTAATTTAAAAAGCAAATTTTAGCAGGGGAATTTTATTTAAAGAAATCATGGCTTGGTGTAGAATTTTCCAAACTCTATTTCTCTTGGAGAAATTCAGACATAATCCAGAGAGGTATGAAGAATCATTAATTTACATTACATAAATTATATACACTTTCCCCAAAGTTTCATTGTATTCTTTTTCATTGTTTGTTTGCCCATTCTTACCATAAACCAAATATTTTAAGATACGTAACATAGTAAGCCAAACCAGATTATGGTTCAACACAGTGTGTCAAAAGCAGTGTATATCATGAACACTGTCTTCTTACCATTCCAATGATAAATAATTTTCTGTTAAATGAGCAGTATTACATTTTATAATGCAAATGTTCTTTGCAGCTTGTTGTCATACAATGCTTTATAAATGATACTGGATAAACAACAGCTGTGTGAAATTATGGAAGTATTCATCATGCCTTACATTCATTAGCAGTAAATCATTTTTGACTTGAAAGGTTCTAGCGGCTGGCATGTAATATTTTAATGGCCTATGATGCCTACTATTGAACAGTCAATTGAAATTACACCTCTTGTAGTTGCCCAAACATTTAAGCAAATTATAAATAAGCCATTTAACAACTGCTATCAGCAGTTATGTCAGACATGGCAGAAAATAAAGTAAAAATCTTATTTCCCTTTTCTGAACAAAGGCCAATTTGGGTTGGCTGGAACTGATCTTCGAGACCTGCAATAGAATTTTGATGGTTCAGGTGCAAAATCTAGGAAAGCTATAATGGATTGAAGTGTGGAAACTAATAACAAAAGTTAGTGAAATAACAAGGCTAATTAATCTCAGCCTCTAAAGAGGTTTCCAAAGCAAAGCTGTGTAGACTTGAGATGATAGGCACTGTCAGTGTCATCGCAGACATTATCTGGTTTGGTGTAAGACGTCAGCGGGAGTTGCACCATTCCATTCCACTTTTTATATTGTTAGAAATAGTGTTGTTATTGTTATTGTTGTAAGTTATTGACAGTTTACCACTTGAGAAGTGGTTGGGGACGAGGAAGAGAAGATAAAAGAAAGAACTGGTATTTGAGGGTTGTATCCCCATTTGCCCTCCATTTCAAATTGAACCTGCTGAGTATGTTACTCCATCATCAGGATAATGTTATTGAATGCTGGGTCTGTCTATAATAAAATCAGCTTCATTCACAATTTAATTGAGTATACTATTACTGAGTTCTGAATGAAAGGCAGAGAGTCCCTTTCCACAACATGGAAGACAAATTATGTACTGACAGTCTCGAGCTATTTTGGGTGTTTTCAACCTTTTTTCCTTCCTGGAATAAAGAGTGATTTGGAAATTAATGGATGCCATGATTTTTATGGGCTTCTATGTTACAGGTTAACATTCTCTTGACTTTAAATCTATTGTTTATTTATTTATTATTTTGATTTGTCAATCTCTTACAAGATAATAGGTATAAGTACATATACATAGTTATAAATACATGAAATGGGTACATATAAGAAAAATAAAAGAAACAATAGGACTAGGACGGTAAGCACATTGGTGCATTTATGCACGGCCCCTAGACACCTCTTAGGAAAGGGGTGAGGTCAAAAGTAGATAGTCTAAGATTAAAGTTTTTGGGGTTTGGGGAAGAAAACAGAGTCAGATAGAGTATTCCAGACATTGACCACTCAGTTGCTGAAGTTGTATTTCCTGCAATCAAGTTTGGTGTGGTTAACCTTGAGTTTGTATCTATTGTGTGCTTTTGTATTGTTATGGTTGAAGCTGAAGTATTCATTGACAGGTAAGTCATTGCAATGTATGATTTTATAGACCATATTTAGATCAGACTGAAGAAGCATAATTCAAGGTTTTCTAGGTCTAGAATTTTCGGTGGCATAAGGTATTCTACAATGAGTAGAGGAGTGAAGAACTCTTCTTGTAAAATATTTCTGGACTTTCTTAACTGTGTTAATATCAGATACGTAATGTGGGTTCCAGACTGATGAGCTGTATTTGAGTATTGGTCCAGCAAATGTTTTATATACTCTAGTTATTAGTGTGATATTACCTACGTAGGATTAGGTTAACAACTCAATGCCTTTTTGGCTATGTAGTTACAGTGGGCTCCAGCACTTAGATCATTAGAGAGCTTGGATCATCAACAAGGTCTTGACTATTTAGTTTGTATTTTATTTTCTGATTTTTTTTGCCAATATGTAAGACAGAGCATTTATTTGTTGAGATTTGAAATTGCCATTTTGACCATTCTGATACAAAGTCAAGATCTTTTTGAAGGGTAGCAGTATTGTTTGTGGTATTGAGCAGCTTTATATCATCAGCGAAGAAAATGCAGTAGCTCTTAATATGATCACAGAGGTCATTTATGTAGAGTATGAAGAGAGCTGGTCCTAGAACACTGCCTTGGGGGACACCACTATTGACAGGTACAGAATTTGATAGCACACTCCCAATTTTGACCATTTGTTGTCTATTTGACAGGAATGCTTCTGTCCAGTTATGCAGTTGTCCAAAAATACCAAAAGATTTTAGTTTTATGAGTAGTTTGTCATGTACCACTGAATCAAAGGCTTTACAGAAGTCTATGTAGATTGAGTTTATTATTTTGCCCTGATCAAATTGTGTAGTCCATATGTTTTTGCAGTGTAAGAGTTGCAGATTACGGGATATTTTTTTCTGAAACCAAATTGTTTATTAGAGAGTAGGTTGTTTGTCTCGAAGTGGAGGATAATGGATTGGTTAATAATTAATTCCATGACTTTACAGGTGACACAGCATGTTGTAATGATGAGGCAGTTGAGTTGTTTGATCATGAACAACTGAATTATGATGATGATCTTTATTGGAGTATAGTCTTTACATTTAAATACATTTTTAGTTATCCTCCATCATTGGTTAACTTTGGTTACTATTTAACTTTCGTTACTGTTTAGTACAGTAATCCATACAATTAATTATCTCTAGTTAAAGTCTAACATATGTCTACTTTCCCTCTCTAATCCTCCCTTATCCATAGATTAGTGTCTTTATTTGCCTGAATTGTATTTGCTTGGAAACATTCTTTATCTGAGGTTTGCTATCCGAGATTGGAACATTCCTGCAATTACAACTCTACTTATCCTCGTTTTTTATTTTAAATGGAGGATTCAAAGATTTATAAAAGTATCATCATTGAAGAGGGTTAAGAGAGGGGGTGTAGAAAATAGCCAGGAGTGTGAAATAGACTGTAGTTGTGAGACAATAAATGTAGAAGACATGATCAGGTTAGGGGTAAAAGAAATTTTTTAAAAGAAATGCCATTGGGGGCTCATAGTATAAAGTAATATTTGTGCCATGGATCATAAACTTGTATTGGGCATGACAAACCCACAAATTATGGTTAAGATTGTTAGGGATAACATTGTTCACCCTAACTGGTTTAGGTGAAATAATAACTATGAATCATAGTTAGTGTATGTTAGAGTGTATACAGCTTTAACTGGGAAATAGCAATTAAAGGAGTGGTTAAGAAAACAATATAAAAGTAGCAAGACTACGGCTTGCTCTCACTCTCTCTGGCTTTGATGATCCCTGATTACTGCTTGGAATCAAGACTGCATTACTCGAACGGGAGAGACAACAAAGGACTGATTTTGTAAGTGAACTGACATAGGATATTCCACATGGACTTTGCCAAATGAATACCCCTGAATGGACTGACTACATGGTAAATGAATATTGGACTGTTATTTGACTATGCCATAACCTTATACTGGAATAAAATATATTCTTGATAGCACAAGCGTATCTGTTATTTTTAGTGTATGTTAATAAACATACAAGCTTAGCTCACTCATTTATCTGTGTGCCTATCTGACTAACGCTGAAAATTCTGTTTAGCTTGTCTACCTAACCCTGGTTGGGGAACCCAGGCTCAACACTGGTTATGGGCCCAGAGGCTGCAAAGTCAGTTTAACTAGGTAAAACAGATTTATGTAAAAAGTGAGAGTTTGTGTTGTTATACATTACAGTAAACAGACAGCTGTGTTTTATTAATTATATTTTTATATCCATATAAGAAAACATGGCACAAGTCAATATAAAAAGTTTGTCCCTTATATCCAAGCTGGATGGAACAAACTATGTATCATGGTCTACAAAATGTAGTCTACTTCTACGAAGAGAAGGTCTGTGGAACATAATTGAAAATCCATCAAACGTAGAAGAATGGGATCCAGAGGATGAGGAAGACAGACTAAAGATAGAAGAATTTAAGCATAAAAATCAACAAGCCATTTGTATAATTGCGTTAACCTTAACTGATCAACAGCTTGTTTATATCCACGGAGAGAAAACGGCTTTTGGATGTTGGCAGAAGCTGAAGAGAATTTATGTTCGAGATAATATTGGTGCTCACATAAATCTAACACGGAAGCTTTTCAGGACACATCTCCAAACAAATGGTGATATGCAGAGTCATTTAAAAACTATGCAAAGCATTTTCCAAGAATTACATGAGAAAGAACTTATTTTCTCTGAACAACATCAAGTTTATATAATTCTATCTTCACTTGATGAAAGTTATGATAACTACGTAACTTCACTTGAAATTTTGCCAAAGGAAAATTTACCTTTAACTGATATAACTGGCAGACTGATCGAAGAGGCCAGAAGAAGGCATGAAAGAGATGAATTAAGGAGGAAGCAACCTCAAAAAGAAGATAATAAACCTACTACTGCACACGCAATTAAAAAGTGTTTTAATTGTGGAGGAAGAGGACATTTGGCA
>BLBF01000019.1:27099722-27124625 GCA_015471245.1 Laticauda colubrina
TGTGGGATGGGCAGGGATACCTGTGGGATGGGTAATAGCTGTGGGATAGATAAGCCTCCAGTGCAAGCATAGTGGGACTGCATGGTCCACCCTCCCAGGTGCCACACCTATGGCCCTTTATTATCAATAACAATTTAATCATTGATCCACACATTTCAACATGAAAAAAACTCTTTATTAATGCCCTATTGATTGTAAGGCCACTCAACATACATGGCACAATCTCATCAGTGTGATGAAACAGTCTCAAGGAAGCATCCATTAAGCATCTACCATCCTGTCTTGCCACTCCACTGCTCCAGCTGGGGAGTTGCATCAGTGTTTCAGGAGGTTGCGCTGCTTCTTCCTTCACGTGAAGCTCTGTTGGGGCCGGGTACATCCACAGTGTCGATCAGGTTTCGCCCTTGCCTCCATTCACCAGGCTCCATATCCCCATTGCCTTGTTGGTGGTCCACAAGCCTTTTCTGCAACACTGAGTAGCGGGTGTGCATGAGATTGTGCAGGATGCAGCAAGCTTCCATGATGCTCCTCACGGTGCGTGGATGATGCTGCATGGAGGTGAGAAGTACCTGGAACCTGTTGGCCAGGATGCCAAAGGCGTTCTCCACCACCCGTCTTGCCCTGGACAGCCTGTAGTTGTAGATCCTCTCTTCATGGGTGAGGCATCTGGAGTGTAGGGCTTCATGAGGTAGGTTCTGAGGGAGAAGGCATCACCCCCCACGATGAAGTAGGGCACATTTTGTGTGTCGTTGGGCAGGGGGTCTGGATCTGGGAAACCTATGATGAGGTTGCGTTCCAGCCCCTCCTTGAGGTCACTGGCATTGTATATCTGGGCATCGGAAGCTGACCCGTTGGCTGAAGCATCGATGTACATGAACTTGTAGTCAGCATCGACCATGGCGAAGAGGATGATGCTGAAGAAGCCCTTGTAGTTGAAATAAGTGGACCCTGACTTGACTGGAGCTTTGCAGGCCACGTGCTTCCCATCTATCACTCCACCAGTGTGGGGGAAGTTCCACCTCTGATACCACTGTTCTGCAAGTTTCCTCCAGCCTTGTTCAGTGGAGGGACACTGGAGGAGTTCCTCCAGGTATTCTTCGATGATGGCCTGCACCACTTCTCTGACCACAATGCTGATGGTGTTGTGTGGCACCCTCCAGGCGTACTGCATGTTTCTGTACAAGGTCCCGGAGGCCAGGTGGCGCAGAGTTAGTGCCACCTTCAGTCCAGGGTCCAGGCTGGGATGGAAGTTGGTGTTCGCCTTGGTCAACCTGGGTCTCAGACGCTCCACAATTTCGTCAAACATGGCTGGTGGCATCCTCATGAAGTTCTGGAATGCACGAGTGTCTTTGTTCCTCAGCTCCACCATCAGCTTGTGATAGAGTCCAAACTCCGCTCTTCTCCCGATCCATCGTCGGACCCAGACACTTCTTGGACACCTCCTTTTCTTCCCATAGAAAAGGTGAAAGAGCCTGAAGAGGGCTTTGTTCTGGTGTTGAATGATGGCGGCTACCAAAAGGAGCGTGCGATGATCCATGGTGGAGAAGAATGGATGCTGTGGAAGAGCAAGAGCAAGATCAAGGCTGAAGAGGTCTGCACACCAGGGCTGCTGGACTGAAAGTGAAATCCAGGTGATTTCCTCCCCCTTTTTATAGGAAATATCGGTTTTCCACTAGGTGTCCTTCCGCATACTCCAGGTATCCTCCAGACATCCTAAATATCTGAGATACATCCCCTATATGAACGTTTTTTCCGTTTTAATGCTTTGTATCTGAGCTTTATCCGCTTCCATCCTTTCTACGTCCGTGCTACTAATGCTGTGTGTCCGTTCCGCATCTGTTTCGCTTCCTCCCTGTGTCCGTTTTCCGCTGGAGCGGATTTGAGTTGCGCAGATGCACAGAGGATGCCTAGCAGATATAGCGGACACGTAACAGATGACGACGGACTTATAACGGATGTTCCCCATATGCGTAGTGGATGTATAATGGACACATTGGATACTTTATCCGCTCAAAAAGTTTTGTGCAGCTCAAAACTTTTTGAGCGGATGAAATCTCATAGACAGATGCTGGACGGATAGAGAGTATGAAAAACATATGCAGTGAGTATACAACGGATGCATCGCGTTTTCCAATGGATGGCAAGCTTTTTTAAATATTTTACATCCTCTTTGCATCTGTTGGTGCAGTGTGACAGGGGCTTAAGTTTTGACTGCATGATGGGAGATAGGGGGAATGGAAGAATTCTCAGAGCCAACTGAGGCCACCTGTGGGTCTGTCTGTACCCTCAGAGTCTCCTGAATCAAATTGCAAATAGGTATAGAATCTTCTTAAAACTGCTGAAAGAATTATGCTGGATGTGTCATATGTCTCTCTCTCTCTCTGTTGAGGGCTGTCCAATTTTTACATAGATGGCCTTTTTTATCCATCTTTCAAATCACTGGTCCTTTCTATCCAGAATGTGAATTTTGCTGTCTTCAGAATAGTGACTTTTTTTTTTCAAATGCAGATAGAGCACTGACTCTTATCCTGATGGATTTGTTCTCCTATGTTATTCCGTGCATTTGTGAAGTGGTTGTTTTGTTTTTCCAAAGTACACTGCATTGTATTGCCTATATCACATTGTTTAGTTTCTATCTGAGTGTTTTATCATTGTGGTGGAAAAGTTTCTTCTTTTGTGTCCTCTTGTTTAAAGTGTGCATGTGTGTTGTATTGATTGAAAATTCAAGTGACTCTTACAGTATTAATAAAGCGTAAATGGCTTTTAGAGAGAGTGCTATCAATCAGATAACTGCAAAGTGCAAACATTCAGATGACTGCAAAATTCTTCCATTCCACCACCCTCCCACACACATACCATTCAATCAGAACTGAAGAAACTTATTAGATGAGAATTGAAATGTCTTCTTCAGGAAAAAAAGTCTCTTGTTGCCTTTTGAAAAAGCACTTTTGAGATAACTATGAGCTTGATGACTAAGAATCTGTATAAATGACAGCTGGCTTAATTTTCAGTTCATAAATGGCACTCAATAAAATATTTTTTGGATCACTTACAGGCTAAAAAATAAAACCATAGTGTAGATTACATGTGCAATGGGAAAAACTAATACAAAAATAGAAAAACAATTTTAACATAAAAAATTAAAAATACTGTAATATTAACACAAAATTCTAAAAAATAATAAGAAAATGATTGAGTTCACTTATCATGCTAAGCCATAAGGTGTTTGCAATCTGGAAACAGAGCCATTGTCATCTGCTGATCATGGTTTATGGTAGCATATTTGTAAATTCAGTAAGTGTGGCTTAGTTAATCTTTATTAAACTATGGCTTTGAATAATATCTAACTCACTCAGTATTAGATATCGAAAAGACTGGAACAAAAAATATGCATGGTGCCTAAAAAAGCTGTAACTTAAGTGCCTACAATTTTATAGGAATAAACTTTTTTACAGCATAATGTTAGATATTTTTACTCACATAACCCAGTGGATAAAAAGAACTTAAAATGAGTTGGCATTATATATCACAAATCATCTTTGTTGTGTCTTTCTATACATATCTATACAATATCTCCACAATTAAAATCTGAAAAGTCCTACATTCTAAACTCAGATGACACTTTCTGTTTATAGAGCGTCAGTATTTCAAACTCTGGTTGTGTCTTTTGCTTTGATTTTTATTCAACCCTTTTGACATTTGTAGAAATGTTTCAAATATTATATTTTAGTTCTGTACATCTGTAACATCAACAACAAAATATAAGGGGCCACCACATTTTATTGCCTATACAGTCAAATTTGTAATGTGGTCATTTTCAGACAGTCTATTATTTCAGCTGCTTTCATCCTTTCTGATTAGTTCAGATTTGTAGCTTTCATGATATACTTCTCAAAGGACTTACCACTGAGAATCAGCAGCTCTACAAATCTTTTGCCAGCAAACCTTCATCTTCCCTGCTAATTTGTGTGCTTGTGAAGGAATGAAGACATAAATCATGAAAAACATTCTGGTAAAAAGTGAATGTTACCCTGATCTCAGGCATAGAAATGCAAACCCAGTGAAATGCGGTGGCTAAGAGCTTACACAGTGGTGTACTTAATACTTTATTTGCCATATTACATCTGCTCATTCTCTTCACAATTGCCACTTATACTATGTGGATGATTTGTCTATTTGTCAAAATAATATCTAAGATTTCAAAGAATATATTTAATCAGCAAAAAATAAAAGTGAATCTTTCGCCCATAAAAGAATTTGAAGAAATAGATAGTATACTTCTATACCTTAGAGAATAGCTATATTTTCCTCTATGATCTCAAATAAACACTCTTTTCTGATCTGTTGCAATTTATAGAGAATTATTTTGCTTTTTTTAATTAAGGATAATTAAGCATTGCATAAGTACATGAAAATGTATACACACAGTATACAATACACACATTGTATATTGTTTCAGGTAAAAACTTCTGAACAACAAATTCTACACAAGGACCAAAAAACTATACTCTAGAGATGTGAGGTAATCTTCCCCCCATAACATGATTGTTTAATAATAGAATTGGCAATTTTCCTGACAGCATGGGAAGACTATAGACCTTATATCAGTAAACTGACTTACAAATACAGTACAAATCACTAAATTTCTCAAAGAAATCAGGTTTACATGTCAGACAATTTAATTTGAACTGTAGTCCAGGCTTAAAATCTAAAGAAAATGCCATGCATTTGCCTTAAACCACAGAGAATCATTTTTAATATATGTTTTTGTTTACTATAAGAGAGTGTGCTTATCCCTATCATTTATTTCTTTACAGAATGTAAGTATTATATCTTTTAAGAGTGGCTACGGGAATTATGGTATAAGGATTTATATATTTCAATATTTACCATCAGTCATGAGGTGACTGATGGAAAACATCAACTATGTTTTGAATCCTATATACAGTTTATTGGAAATTAACTTTACTAAAATTCAGTGCAATTATAACAAATTTGGTAAAACCTTCTATTTTAATCTGCTTTTTTAATATTAAAAATACAATACATTCATGTACCTGTCTTTAGTATTCTGGGTTTAATAGTAAAATAGTAAAGCTGTTTACTAATAAAGCATTGCAGGAACTGTAGAGTAGATTGAATTTCGTCTTTGAAAAACCACATTTTCTTTCTTTTGAATATTTGGTCAACTACCATTTATTTATTTATTAAATTTATATGCTATCCATTTAACTTTACAACGCAATACTGGGTGAACATTGGAGCTCTAATGTTTGGAAAGATGGAAATCAAGATCATATACAGTATGAATTAGAAAGCAGTTGTAAAGAAGTGAATTGTTGGATCATTGTTTAGTTTCTAAAATTCCATTAATTGGTTATGGTTTAGATAAGTGGTAGGAGACAGTATATCTGAAAGAGGCTTCTATTCTTTATTGTTCAATACTAACATGAGTAATTTAAAAAAACTTTTATCTTTTCATGGGTATGGAATAGATTGTATCCCCTGAATGCAAAGCTAGCATTGTCCTGTTACAAGTATATTTTAGCTGGGAATATATTGTTAATTTCAGAGGGAAATATATATTTATTCTGAGTCCTATTTTAGCTGCAATATAACTAGCACTATCCATTACCCTATTTTATAATTTCAGTTAACGTTTACATTTTTTTTACATTATGCTGCAATCCCTCTACTATCTATGTTTCATGAACAGGATGTCTGGTCTCATTCCTTTTTCTAGACATTTATTATTTTTATTGCACATAATTTTTAAAGGGAAGGAGTTATATTAAAAATATGTTATTTTACCACTCTGAAAATATACTGAGAAAAAGTATGCTATTTATAAAAGAGATTATACTGCTGCCTCAAATACCTTTTACTTTCTCCAAGTAAATTGATATATCTGTATATTTTGTATTTACTGCTATGTAAAATGAATGAATGAATGAATGAATGAATGAATGAATGAATGAATAAATAAATAAATAAATAAATAAATAAATAAATAAATAAGTATATAAGTAAGTAAGTAAGTAAGTAAGTAAGTAAGTAAATAAATAAATAAATAAATAAATATTAGCTTTCTTCCTTTTTGTTCATTTTGGAAGACCTTAAAAATATAGCTTTTCCAGCAGTCCTGGAATCCCACGGGGAGCATGTGTTTAAATAGATGTTCTTCTCCAGCAGTCTTGCTTTTATTTATATTGCTATATTTTTAAGAGGTGTAACATTGTTTAAATTGTTGGTTGTTCACTGCTCAGAGTTGTGTTCAGGCAGCCATATAAATTTATTAAATAAATATAAATTTATTTAATCAACAATGCATTGCTCTACTAGTACACTGTATTGTTTTATAGGATCCTAGCATGAATGTAATTATGGTTTATAATCTTCAGTAATAAAATCCCTTTTATACTATTGTCTGAAATAAAATAAACACATTTCTAAATTAATGTAATTTAACTAATCAGAATTTTTTTTCTTTGTATTGCTTTTTAGTATCATGAAGAAAGGGTGACATGTTTGTTTTGCTTAAAATATGAGGCATACTGGTGTACTTCTATATTTAGAATACTCTAGACTAGGGTGCCCTCGCAGGAGTTTGCTCTAGGACCCTTCTGTAACACTTCTGTAATAATTGAGTTTTACTAGGCTCAAGTAAACAAAATTAAATTGTGTTAGGCAAAACAATATACATAAAATATTCCAGTTTTCAAAGGTGTCTTTCATGTACTTTGTTTTTCCAGTTCAATGGGTTTATTTTATTTAATTTTTGGATTAAGAAAGCATAAATGATGGAAATTATATAAAAAACAATACACAAAACTGAAGGCTGAAAACATGAACTAAAAATCCTGAGTGAGTGCTAAAATTAGACAGGGTAAGAAATGTCTTCAACAATAAAGTTTGTGTAAATGAAACAGTAGCAACTCAATAACTGACTAATAGTTTATGACTAGTAATTGCCAATCAGATAGGGAGAAGGTACCAAATAATTATTCTCCATAAGCAACACACCAACCTGAATTTCAATAAGCATTTTTTTTAAAAAAAGTTATTTGTCTGATCAAAAGTTTGGAAATAATTAACAATAACAGAACAGACACATGAAGATAATCCCATTTATATATTTAAAAGATATAACTGTAAGTCAGGGAAACAAACAAACAAACAGGCTAACACACTTTTTTCTAGCAACCAACACACAGTATGGAAAACAGTATTAGATGGACAATTAGGGAACAAACAAGGCCATAATCAGAAAAAAATATAACCTCAGTCAAACTTGATAGAACAAGCTACAGTATGTGAACAACTAGTTAATTTGGATGAAAACAACCAAGTTTACACAACTCTCAGCTACTGTTTTCTCCACTATTGGACACAGCAGAATAAATACTGAAAATGTTAAATATTGTGAAAATTGTAATTATTAACATTGACTTTTAAATGCCACTAATCAGTGAAATGAATATATGTCATTTTAATAACCCTTAAGCAGGTAATTGTGTTTTGTGCCAATTTCATATATATTTTGTGTCTTTTGATTAGTTGTGACATATTGTACCATATAATAGTGAAATATTTTCATATTTAATTCAGCATTATTTTTTGTCAAAAATTTGGTCCATTCCAATATAAGTACACCTCTACTTATCATTGTTCTGATATATTAAACCATGTAAGATAGTAAAATATTAAGATAGTAAAATTGACCCCAGAATTACAGATATAAATCAAAGTATCACATGGATGGGCCTGATTTTTTGACATATTTTGCTGTAGCAGTTAAACAAATGACATGGTTCTTCAGTGAATGTTGTAGTCATTAAACAGATCCATTTTCCCCAATGGACATTTTATTTTTTACCAGAAACCAGAAATTACTGGAAAAAAAGAAAAAGAAATCACAAATTGCACTCATGTATTTGTGGAACATTGCAAAAATCTGTGAAAGTGAGTTCATTGCCAAGCACTCAATATGATCCCATGACCCATGATATGTGTGCAACTATAATAACTTCAAAAACAGATTGGCCTCTAGAGAGTTCTGTCATAACTTTGAACAGTCATTAAGTTACTGGTGTCAAGGACTATCTGTAACTTAATATAATAATATAATCAAAATCAACTTATTCAAACACTACAGGACAAGCTGTGACAGCCATTGATTCAAATGCTAAAAGAAAAAACAGCATCTTGTTAAGTACTAACAGAAAAACAGAGTTGGAATGGACCTAGGAAATCTTCTAGTCTAACTATGTGCTCATTTCAGACAAATGGTTGTCCAGTCTCTTCTTAAAAACATCCAGTGTTGGAGCACCCACAATTTCTGGAGGCAAGTCATTCCACTGATTAATTGTTCTGTCACAAAATTTCTTCTTAGTTCTAGGCTGATTCTCTACTTGATCCATTTTCATCATTGCTTCTTGTTCTGCCTTCAGGTGCTTTGGAGAATAGGTTGGCCTCCTCTTCTTTGTGGCAGCTCCTTAGATATTGGAACATTGCTACCATTTCACCCCAGTCCTTTTTTTCATTAAACTAAACATGCCCAATTCCTGCAACCTGTTCTTCATATGTTTTTATTCCCACCACCTAATCAATTTTATTGCTTTTCTCTGAACTTTTTCTACAATCCCAACATCTTTTTTATATTGTGGCAACCATTTGGTCTGTGACCGCAAATAAAGTATTATTATTATTATTATTATTATATTGTGCCAACCAAAACTGGATACTATGTTCCAAATGTGGTCTTTCCAAGGCATTAAAAGTGGTACTAGCACTTCCTGTGATCTTGTACAAAAAGGTATGTTGAAATGATTTGGTTATATATAGAGAATGAATGAGGGTCAAATTGTAAAATGTATGAAGAGGGGAAAAGAGATGAGAGAAAAAGTTTTTATTTAATTCAATTAATTGTAACCTCCAAAATACAGAAGATGCTCAAACAAGAAAAATGTAACACACAATTAATATATGCAATGGATTATATGGAAATATATATTCATAGTTTGATATAAACTAGATAATGAGATAGTTTCTTTTCTCTGATGCCTTAATTTCATTGGCTTATTATCTATTGCTGGTATTTATTCATTTTTCATAACCTCCAAAATACAGAAGATAACCTCCAAATACATATTTTGGAGCAACACATATTTATGATCTAATGCATGAGTAGAATATTACACAATTATTTCCAAAAGTGGAGAGCATTCTTAATCACTACCTGCTTGGAGTATTTTTCTTGTGTATCTTTGTTATTGTTGATATAGATTCTTAATCTGGAATAAGTACATTTTAAAATATTTAATCAAATGGATTTTCTGAGACTTTTATTTTTAAAAGGAAAAATTTTCAGAAACATTTTTTTCTGCTAAGCAGAAAGAAACAGAAAGAAACTTCACAATCAGACAATGATGGTAATCTTCTCAGATATTTAGTTGTAGTGCACTACTTCTGTAAAGGTCATCATTTCTTTCCATCACAATGAATAACTGACTGAACAAGAAGTTCATATTGCACTGTGTATTTTCACAAAATGATTCATGCTAATGGTAAATCTCAGGGAATTGATGCAAACAGAAGAACACAGCTAAAGCTTAAAAAATGATTAGCAAAATGGAAGTCTCATGAGCAAGAACTCATGTAGGCATAGCTGATTGCAAACATCAAAGAATAAATACAACTGGAAGTCATAAACTGGATAGACTATAAATCTAACAGTTCAAGACCTTTTGGAACATGAGTTGTAAAATATAAAATTACTTACCCAGACATTTCTTTATTTTTACCATACATCTTTTATAGGATGGCACATGAAAGACATTTTCAGAATTCTGACATGTTGGTGCAACATAAAGAGGCAATTGTGCCAAAAGAATCAAAGGATGCTATTGAGAAGACATTGCTCTCTCCCATCTTAACTATGATCACTTGTCATTATCTGATGCTCACAGGAAATTTATTTCAACATAGCGGTATTTTAAATGGATTTTTTTCACTTGCTAGATATCATTCCATAAATAATGTGAGGGAAAAAGAAGTGACATTTAGGGGATATATTTCACTGGTCCTTTATGAGAAGCATAACCCCATTTTCCTGTATGGCAGTATTAGAGTACAACTCCATTTTAATATGCAGAAAATAAATAGGATGTGTTTCCTTCAAAAACTGTACTACTCTGAGATAATTTATAGATGATTGCAATTTAAATGGCCCAGTATGTCAGAATTCTTCATATGAGAAATTTGTCATACTATCTAATTAAATTAGGTCCACACATCATGAATGATTTCTTTGGTTTTAACCAGTGGTGGGATTCAAATAATTTAACAACTGGTTTGCTCAGTTAGGTTGGCTGTTGTGGGAGACATGACCCATCCCTGTCCTCCAGCTCTGCCACATATGCAGGACAAGATTCCTGCAATGGCCAACCTGAATTGGTTGTTAAATTATCTCCCTGCTATCTGCAATGGAAAAATGGGAAATGGAGCAGCCAGCATGAGGGGGGGAGGAGGAGCAGGGAGAGAAAAGAGGAAAAATGGCCTCCTTTCCTCATGCCGGTCGCTATCTTGCTCTTTCTTCCTTTGCAGTGACACACTGCGGAGCTTGCCCCACCCACCATCAGATGCCCTCGCTTCCCCCAAGAAAGGTAGCCAAAGAAAGAGAAGTCCATCACATGCTAAATGCTGTAATTAAACCATGGCTTCCCAAAATGCCATCTTTGTCATTAAATAAAGCTAGATGGTGTCTCTCAGATAAAGCTAGAGGGTGTCTCAAGGCAGCAAGCACCTCCAATCCTAACAAAGTGAAAGAAGAAATGTGAGAGCACTGCCCGCCTGCATCTCTTTTCCACCTCTAAGCAATATACTTCTCCTAAAGGCCTCTGTTTTGACTCACCCACCCACTCTGCTTCTTTCTGTGGCACCCCACCATGCCCATGTTCAGGGACTGAGCAAGCAACAGAAGAGGCAGAGTGGATGGGCACATCAAACCAGAGGCCTTTAGGAGAAGCACACTGTCCAGGGGTGGAAAAGAGATGCGAACAGGCGCTGCTCTTGCATTTCTTTTTCTTTCACTTTGTTGGGCCTGGAGGTGCTCGCTGTCTTGAATTGCCCTCCTTGCTTTATCCATTGACAGAGATTGCATCCTCTTTCTTTTACCATCTTTCTTGGGGGAAGCAAGGACATCTGGGAGGTGGTGGAAGGAGGAGAGAGAAAGAGAGAGAGGCCCATGGGGTTGTCAGCACTTTCCTCATCAGTGTCTCAAACCTGTGGAGGATGCAGGTTGGCTCCCGGCCTGTGTGGTGGACTGTGGCACCAGGTGAGCCCACACACGAGAGGGGGGCAGGGAAGGAGAGAGACAGAGACAGAAACAGAGACAAAGAGACAGAAACAGAATGGGTACTGGACTTGTGGCTGACAGTTGGTTTCCAGTGGTGGATAGGGCAGGGAAGGGAAGCATCTGAGATTCTGCTGCCTTTCATTGGGGCATGTGGAGCGAGAGCCAGGGTACTCTTACCATGTCTTCTCCTTGCCTCTGCTGGTTCACCATACTCTACAAAAATTTAGCTGCTGGGTCTACTGAACCAGTGTGAACCGGTTGAATCCTAACACTGGTTTTAACTCAGTTTGAACCAGCAATTGTATTAGTTAGTCATAGTTTATAACTTGATGTGTTATATGTCGCCAGACATTTCACTTATTCAACTAATCATAAATAAACCAAGAATTCCTTTTGGACTTTGTGATACTCTTCCAACATTTCTTTATATGGAGTTTGGCATTTGTTCTTATATATATTTATATATATTTATCCCAGTGATAACCTATAGATTATGTAAATCATAGCAGTATCGGACCCACTAAGAGAGGAAAAATGCTTTAAAGCATGCATAAAATTAATGCATTAAACTAAATATATCTTTTGCTAGATTTGTACAGTTGACCTGGGAAAAGACTTAGCTTCTTTAAAGACTTACCAACAGATACATGCAATTCTAACCTGTAATAGGATTGTCTAGACTACAATAAATATGAGTATGAGACAAAGTAATATCTTCTAAGAACTGAAAACTATTGTGTTCAGTGTGATTGATTTACATGTTAACCTCCAGTTTATTAGCAGCTGTGGATTTATATTTCAATGCCCAGAACAAAAGAAATCTCTACCCATTAGATTAAAATTTAAGCAACGATTTCACACCCTTTTTGTTGGATATATATGATGCTATAGTCAGTAATTATTGTGGCATCATACATATGATTACACAATCTTAAATTAGTACATGTAAACTTTATATCTCTGGTAAAATTTTGAGTATATACTTGAGAATTTGATCATTGAATTACCAAAACTAGAAATAGAAATTACTATCGGTCTGAAGGGAAAGGCTTGCTCCCATGTTAAATCTTCCCATATTAAATCTTCCGTTTCAAATACCATCCTTTCAAATTACCTAATTTGCCAAATAAAATGTCATTAAAAACTACAAAAGACTGTTTGTATGGCATTAATTGTTTGTTCCTTGTTTCAAGGGCAAAAATGTATTTTCTGTGTCAGTGTTTTAACCAGATTGCAGAAGATTATGAAAAAGTGGGCTGATAGAAAATTGCTGTTTACTAATATGATGGGTTTCCCTTCTCAATATGCTTTTCCAAACAGCAAATCAACACTGACATCATTTTCTTCTTGATATTCTAAACGCCCCAATAAAATACTAATCTTATTAAAATTAGAATTCATTAGAATTAGAATAAAACTTTGTCAGTTTAAATGTAACTAATCATCATACATTAAAATGAATTTTGTTGCATTCAGTTCTCAAAAGACAATATTATGCATATACCCACATACACACATATATTCTGGAGTTCTTAGTTCAGCACAGCCAAATGAAGATTCAGATGAGATCACCAGGTGAAACAATGAAATAATTTGGATATATTATGTTGCTGGTTGCAAGAGTTTACTGAAGTCATTGCAGTGTGGTCCTTCATGAGTCAAATGTAAATGCTATTATTATTCTGCTTCTAATCCAGATGTCACCTGATAGTGACATCACAGGTGCACAGCCTGAAGTCTTTCTTTCTTTCTTTCTTTCTTTTTTATTATTTTATTCATTTATTTGCTGACTATCTCACATCAAATGTCTTTGGGTGGCTTCAAGCATGAAAACATTATAAACTTAACATAAAAATCTCTTTAAAAGGATAAGAATAGAAATGCCAATCAGTTTATGTAGACTTTAAATACTCTGGCCAAAGTCCTTCTAAGCTGCAACTGTTGGTCTGACAGAACTGCTTTAAATACATGTGATTAATATATAATCTGTTAAATATTATGTAAATTACTGTAACTTATTTTTTAATATTTTTCAGTCCCTGTCCAATTTGTTGTTCACAGTAGGGAACTTGGCTCGGGGGGAAAAAGTTGGGTACCACTGATTGAGGTATACAAGTGAAAATAAAACAATATTCCCTGTTTCATCAAGAGGACCGTCACTTTTGATTAAAATCAGTTTCTAATCCATCCCTTTACTAAGTGTCTAAACAGAACAGAAATTTTAAAAAATACAACTGGAGTGATGTAATTAGGTCAAAATAACCAATTAGAGAAACATGTTTCTAATATGAGCTTTAAAAAGGAAAATATTTTGTGCGTATCTGTACAAGCAACAATCCAGTGAAATTATAGCTGAGTAAACAACATATTCTGTGTGAACTAAAGCCAATGCCTGCTGTGCTAAGTCTTTTCACAGTTCCTCAATCTCAGCGTTTCAATTTATTGTACAATAATTAGATACTATTGTTGGTTGAAATAAAAGAAGCATCCAGTAATTACTTCACTGTAAAATGTAATGAGGTTTCAAGTACTGGCTTACTGTAAAAATTTCACAATAATAAATACTGCACAGTTTTCCAGCAATAAACTTGCATTGAATTCTCTTAGTGTATTTCTTCATGAAACATGTTTATGTGATAGTCTTTCAATTTTATGGCTGAAGTTTATCACTATAAGGTGCATTTCATGACAGCCGAATAACTACATTCAGTTAGACTTGTCACCATGTGCCTTCAGTATCAAGACACATGCTGATTGTATCAAATACTATTTACTGTCTTAGAGCCTCAAATAGAAAAGATGATTACATTGTTCTTTGTAAATATGATGTAATGTCATTCACATTGCATGAAAGTAAAGGTCAAGGTTGGGAGTATTAGAGGAATATTAGATAAATTACCTGAAGAAAGGTTTGCAATATATTTATAATACATTGGTTCAAAACTGGTTTTACATGAATGCTTTTGTATCTTTTTTATGCAAGAAGCAGTATTTGGGTAAACCAAATGAATCATTACTCACTTCTATAAAGAGAGCAAAGCAATTAGAGCCAATTAAAATATTCATTGATTTACCACAGATTGAAAAGAAAACCTTCTGTGAAAATATATAACATGCAAAGAGGGTCTTGTTGCATAGACAGAATGTTGGAAAAATCAGTTTGATTGATTTGTGTACAAGTAAATTTATAGTAAAATTCATTGGAGTGAAAACAGAGAATAGTAAATTTTCTAGCACCTGGAAATGGATTACCAACCTCACATAATGGGCATAAAATAGAAAAAATTCAATGGATCAGAGTCTTAGCTTAGAATCCTTTTTGCTATTGCTTGACAAAGCAGTCTGAAAGACGATATTGTTCAGCCTTTGGAAAGTATTCCTATCTGCCTCCTCAGATTTAGATTTGTGGTATGGTAGCTACAAGGTACCTTATTTGCCAGGTAATCTTACAACTAGAGCAGATATTTCTCAGTGTTAGTAGTGTTAAGACATTTGGACTTCCGTGCTGACTGGGGAATTCTGAGAGTTGAAGTCCATATACCAACAGATGGGATACAGCTTGAAAAAGGCTGTCAAATGACCAGACTTATCCATACTGCAAGGAATCCGCTCCCGTGAATTTTGCAATGAACTCAAAAGACATCTAGACAATGGAAAGAAGGGTCTCTACATTGACTACTGTGCTGATTGTATCAAAAGTAAGTCACACAACCCACAACTCCACATCCAACCCTATCTCATCCAACCCTACCTCATCCAACCCACCATCACTCAAAACTAGGCACACATGCTCCTAACTACCTCAATTCCAATACAACTGACCTTAAATGCAAGCTACTCAATGCAAAAAGCCTTGTGAATAAAATACCTGAATTTCTCCTCTTACTAAATATGGTTAAATTTGACATCATATTTGTCTGTGAAACATGGATTAATGCATCTCCCTGACTTCATTACCACAGTAAGAGACTATCATGTTTACCAACCAGATCGTGAAATCCGTAGAGGAGGTGGTGTTGCTATCTTCTAGAAAAAGTCCTTACATCTAAAAACCATCCAAGTTACCCAAGAGCTTGCTCTTCCTGAGACCATCGTCTGTGAACTGTCCTTAAATATCACATTTCGATTTCTACTATGTTACAGAGCCCCTGATTATGACATCAAACATGTAAACAAGCTAAATTCACTACTAACATGGGCCCACACACTTTTATCTTTCTTGGTGACTTCAATCTACCTCATATTAACTGGACCCGAAACAAATTTAAAACTGAACCCATACATGTAACCTTCTACAATGCTGTAACAAACCTGGGACTGGAACAACTAGTAACCAACAATACTAGACTTAACAACTGCCTTGATCTCATCTTCTGCAATAGTTTGAATTCAATTTACAGAATACAAATTAAAGAATCCTTTTCCAACACTGACCACAACATGATTGACTTTTGTCTCATCAAAAAATCCACAAAAAATCAACACAATGATGTGATCCCCAATTATAACTTCAAAAAAGTCAACTATGATCTTATAGACAACGATCTCTCATCCCTTGATTGACAATTTCTATTCACTGGATGCAATACTGTTGAAGACCATTGCAACATATTTTTATTTGAAGTCAAAAGAGTCATCAAACTATATGTACCAATAACAACTCTGAAACCCCAAAAAAACAGATTACCCACAACAATAAGGAAGCATCAGTCCAAAAAGAGATCACTTTGGTGGAAAAACAAATCTGCTCACATTGCCAACTTCAAAAGCCGACACAAAAATTTATGCCACCAGATAAAAACTGAATGCACCAATTATCACATTAAACAAGAGGAAAACCTTCTATGCACCAATTCCACCCGTGCTTTCTACAATTTTGTAAAAAAAAAAACTAAAGGACTGAAGGTCCATCCCAGCCCTGAAAGGATCTAATGGTAAAGACTGCAATGATGACACCATTAAGGCCAATCTCTTTAACACATTCTTTGGCTCAATATTTGTAAACAGCAATGGATCATGCCCTTTATTTCCTAGTCGAACCACAGACAACTACAATGATCTAATGCATATTGATTTTACAGAAGACAATGTTGAAAAAGCACTATGCAATTTAAAACCATCTCTATCTATTGGAGCAGACAGAATATGTGCCTATTTCTTTAAAAAGCTACCCATGCCATAGCAGAACCTCTAAGCATAATCTTTGGAAAAATTTTCAGGACCAGCTCCTTGCCAAAACTGTGGTCACAAGCCACGGTCATTCGCATCTTCAAAAAAGGGAGACCCCAGCCTAGTTGAAAATTACAGACCAATCTCTTTATGCTGCGTCACCTGTAAAGTCATGGAATCAATTATTAACCAATCCATCATCCTCCACTTAGAAACAAACAACCTACTCTCTAATAAACAATTTGGTTTCAGAAAAAAACTATCCTGCAATCTGCATCTCTTACACTGGAAAAACATATGGACTACACAACTCGATCAGGGCAAAGCAATAGACACAATCTACAAGCCTTTGATTCAATGGTACACAACAAACTACTCCTAAAGCTAAAATCTTATGGTATCTCTGGACAATTGCATAACTGGATAAAAGTATTCCTGTCAAACAGACAACAAATGGTCAAAATTGGGAACGTCCTATCAAATTCTGTTCCTGTAAAAAGTGGTGTCCCCCAAGGCAGTATTCTAGGACCAACTCTCTTTATACTCTACATAAATGACCAAATGATAAACAACTGACAACTTCAAATCACAATAAATAAATGCTCTGTCTTACATATTGGCAAAAAAAAAAATCTGAAAATAAGATACAGGCTGAATAGTCAAGACCTTGTTGATGATATAAACTCTGTCAAGGATCTTGTAGTACTCATCTCTAATGATCTAAGTCAGTGGCTCCCAAAGTGGGCGGTACTGCCCCCTGGGGGCAGTGGGATGCCTTCGGGGGGCACTGAGAGGCAAGGCAGCTGGCAGGGGGGACATTAAGAGGTGGCAGGGGGACACTGGAGGTGAGCGGCAGGGCACAATGAGAAAAAATGCCACCGCCACCATGTTCAAGGCAAGGCCCTACAGGATCATCACACTGACTTGTACGCTTTGGTGCAAGGAGCTCTGCCTTGCACAGCATTGAGAAAGGAGAGCAAAGCCACAGTGGCTTTGCTCTCCTTTTCAAATATGCCACTGCCGTGTTTGGGGCGGTGGGGCAGTGCCCCGAATGCAGCGTTGGAAAAGGAGAGCAAAGCCAGAGTTGCTTTGCTCTCATTTTCAAACATCCTCTTGCCGCCACGTTCTACCCCATTGAGCCCCTTGCACTGGAGGCACCTGCCCAAGCAAGTCCGAACAGAGCAGTGCACGAAGTCAATGGGGTGAGCCTGAGTGAAGTCAATGGGGTGAGCCTGAGCCCAGCCATTAAGTGAGGATCACTTGTATTTGGTTTGCCACTCACCAAAACACACCCAGTCATGTGACCAGCAAGCCACAACCTCAAATTAGGCCATGCATAAAAATTTGAATCCCGCCCCTGAATGGGAGGCATTGAAGATGAGTTTGTAGCACCAAGGAGGCGGTGGACTGAAAAAGTGTGGGAACCACTGATCAAAGTGCAAGAGCCCACTGTAACTACATAGTCAAAAAGGCATGAAGAATTGTTAACCTAATCTTACGTAGCTTTTTCTCTCGTAATGATACACTACCAACTAGAGCATACAAAATATTTGCTAGACCAATACTCGAATACAGCTTATCAGTCTGGAACTCACATTACGTATAAACACAGTTATTATATTAACACAGTTGAGAAATTCCAGAAATATTTCACAAGAAGAGTTCTCCACTCCTCTATTTGTTGCAGAATACCTTATGCCACCAGTCTCAAAATTCTAGACCTAGAAAACCTGGAACTACACCGCCTTCGGTCCAATCTAAGTATAGTATATAAAATCATACACTGCTCAAAAAAATAAAGGGAACACTTAAACAACACAATGTAACTCCAAGTCAATCACACTTCTGTGAAATCAAACTGTCCATTTAGGTAGCAACACTGATTGACAATCAATTCCACATGCTGTTGTGCAAATGGAATAGACAACAGGTGGAAAGCATAGGCAGTTAGCAAGTAATCCCCAATAAAGGAATGGTTCTGCAGGTGGTGACCACAGACCACTTCTCAGTTCTTATGTTTTCTGGCTGATGGTTTGGTCACTTTGGAATGCTGGCAGTGCTTTCACTCTAGTGGTAGCATGAGACAGAGTCTACAACCCACAAAAGTGGCTCAGGTAGTGCAGCTCATCCAGGATGGCACATCAATGCGAGCTGTGGCAAGAAGGTTTGCTGAATCTGTCAGTGTTGTGTCCAGAGCATGGAGGAGCTACCAGGAGACAGGCCAGTACATCAGGAGACATGGAGGAGGCCATAGGAGGGCACCAACCCAGCATCAGGACTGCTACCTCCGCCTTTGTGCAGGGAGGGACAGGAGGAGCACTGCCAGAGCCCTGCAAAATGACCTCCAGCGAGCCACAAATGTGCATGTGGCTGCTCAAATGTTCAGAAACAGACTCCATGAGGGTGGTATGAGGGCCCAACATCCACAGTTGGGGTTATGCTTACAGCCCAACACCATGCAGGACGTTTGGCATTTGCCAGAGAACACCAAGATTGGGAAATTCACCACTGGTGCCCTGTGCTCTTCACAAATGAAAGGTTCACACTGAGCACATGTGACAGACGTGACAGGTTCTGGAGAATGTTCTGCTACCTGCAACATTCTCCAGCATGACTGGTTTGGGAGTGGGTCAGTAATGGTGTGGGATGGCATTTCTTTAGGGGGCTGCACAGCCCTCCATGTGCTCGCCAGAAGCAGACTGACTGCCATTAGGTACCAAGATGAGAACCTCAGACCCCTTGTGAGACCATATGCTGGTGCGGTTGGCCCTGGGTTCCTCCTAATACAAGACAGTACTAGACCTCATGTGGCTGGAGTGTGTCAGCAGTTCCTGCAAGACGAAGGCATTGATGCTATGAACTGGCCTGCCCGTTCCCCAGACCTGAGTCCAATTGAGCACATCTGGGACATCTTGTCTCGCTCCATCCACCAAGGCCACGTTGCACCACAGACTGTCTAGGAGTTGGGGGATGTTTTAGTCCAGGTGTGGAAGGAGATCCCTCAGGAGTTCATCCACCACCTCATCAGGAGCATGCCCAGGCATTGTAAGGAGGTCATATAGGCATCTGGAGGCCACACACACTACTGAGCCTCATTTTGACTTGTTTTAAGGACATTACATCAAAGTTGGATCAGCCTGTAGTGTTTTTTTCCACTTTAATTTTGAGTGTAACTCCAAATCCAGACCTCCATGGGTTGCTAAATTGGATTTCCATTGATAATTTTTATGTGATTTTGTTGTCATCACATTCAACTATGTAATGAACAAAGTATTTAATAAGAATATTTCATTCATTCAGACCTAGAATATCTTATTTTTGTGTTCCCTTTATTTTTTTGAGCAGTGTACATTGCAATGTCCTACCTGTCAATGAATACTTCAGCCTTAACCATAACAACACAAGAGCAAACAATAGATACAAACTCAAGATTAATCGCCCCAGACTTGATTGCAGGAAATCCGACTTCAGCAACAGAGTGGTCAATGTCTGGAATACTCTACCTGACTCTGTGATTTCTTTCCCAAACCTCAAAAACTTTAACCTTAGATTTTTTACTATTGGCCTCACCCCTTTCCTAAGCGATCTGTAGAGGGCGTGCATAAGTGCACCAATGTGCCTACCATCCCATTTCTTTTATTTTTCTTATGTTTATCTATGTATTCAAAACTATGTTTTTACTTATACCTATTATCTTGTAAGCAATCGACAAACCAAATAAATTAAATAAAAAAACAAACAAACAAACAAACAAACAAACATAAATAAATAAATACATAAATAAATAATATACAAATGGATGTAGTAAAACTATCAATGATGCCAGTTTCAACTGATATCAATTTAACTGACACACTTTCCTGTCAGTCAGTGTATTGAATAGAAATTATAATATCATTGTACATTTCGTGGTATAAGAAAGCTCTATGAAACATCATTTTTTTCCAGTGCAGTTGATTCAGTGTGACTTGTCTTTTTCCTCAATCCTATATTATTAAGACTGCAGTCCTGTATAAGTTAACCTGATAAAACATCACATTGAACATAATTAGTTTTACATAATGAATAGATAATTAGACATTTGAAAATATAGTCTCTATTTCTTAAAATCATTACCTACTTATATTGGAGCTAGAATGGCCATTTTATCATGCTGGATTCATTTAGTGAATAAACTATGATAATCATTATTTATTCAATAAACTATAATTGGCTGAGTTCACCTCACACACTAAGCCATAAACCATGGTTTATAAAAATAACTGAGTGTTTACAATTTCCAGTTTTCATAGTGGTACACAAAGTTTTTTTCTCAGATAACTGCTAACATGAACAAAATCATGTGTTACTGTTAAACTAGAGTTAAATTGTAAAATGCATGCAGATTTTGTGATGGACATTGATACTAAATGTTTCCAGAAAACACTTTCATTGTCACATGAAGAATCTCATCCCATCTCGTGAACTTTGAGTGTTAAAGTACATTCCATTTTGTAACTTATTTACCATTAATTCTGTTTTTTACTGGATTTTCATTCTATTTTGTAACTTATTTACCATTAATCCTGTTTCTTACTTTCTTTCAACCAAGACAGCATTTGTTGTAGTGAATACATTGTCTACAGAGCTTAGTCAATATTGATTATTGAAATGGAGACAGATACTTAAATCATATCATTATTTAGATCTGCATGAGTTGTAAAGAAGCCAGAAAAAAGTCAGTGGATTAAAATAAGATAGCTGATGAATGTTTGTGGGGTGCAAATTTCAATTGTTTTTGGAAAAGAACTGCAGCAACCTGATCAACAGTACTAGTGTCTATTAATTCTTGTGCCAGCAATTTTGATTTTATTCAGATGTGCCAATGTATTAAACTTAAATGCATTAAATGCATGTGTCTATATCATAAACTGAGGACGTTGTACATCTCATTAAGCTGTTTCTAAGAAGATGCAAGATTAATTAAGGAGATTCATCCAGAGCATGAATCAGTGGTTTGAGAATTATACAGGTAGTCCTTGACTTAAAACAATTCATTTGGTGACTGCTAAAAGTTACAATGGCCCTGAAAAAAGTGACCTGACCATTTTTTACATTTACAACCATCGCAGCATCCCCATGGTCACAAATTCAAAATTCAGGTGCTTATCAACTGCTTCATAGTTATGGTGGTTGCAGTGTCCCAGGGTCATGTGATCAACTTTTGAGACCTTCTAGCAAGCAAAGTCAATGGGAAATCTAGATTCACTTAACTATGTTACTAATTTAACAAATGCAATGATTCACTTAACAACTGTGGCAAGAAAAGTCATAAAATGGAACAAACTCATTTAACAAAAGTTTCACTTAGGACATAAATTTTTGGGCTCAATTGTGATCGTAACTTGAGGACTACTTGCATATTCAGAAGTCATTGTGCTCTATAGCAAGCAATTGAGTTTGCCACTATCAATTAAAATAATATTGAGGCAATTTTTACTGTTGACATTACAAATACATTCCTAATTGCTTTTCCTTCTGTGAGATAGATTTAGTATAAATTAAAAAATACTTTCTCTCTTTGTTTACATTGAATAGCATGCCTTGGTTCATATTTCAGTGAAGATCAGAGATTATTATAAGATATTGTCATAGGCATGTTAGTAATTATAATTTGCTTTAAAACATTTATACAAGCAAGCAGGGGTGGGATTTCTTAACTGGTTCTGTGGGCATGGCCTAATTTGTAGGTGTGGCTTGATGGTCATGTGACTGGGGGGACGGCTTGTTAACTGAGCATGGCTTGGTCTTCATGTGACTGGTTTGTATGTAAATATTGTAAATATTAATGTAAATATTGAATTTTTTATTTAAAAAAAGAGCAACTTTTGCTCAAAATTGGCAAAGCAGTCAGATTGAATTGCTCACAGAATCAGAGTCATTCACAGCACCTTTCTCCAATCTGCTGCCTGAATCTGTCAGATGAAATTTGCTTGCAAGCAAACAAAATTAACAAAATTCACGTCACACTATGTAAATACTGAATTTTTTTATTTAAAAAAGAGCAACTTTACCCATAATCAGGCAAAGCAGGCAGGCAGATTGAGTTGCTTGCAAAATCACAGATTCACTCACAGATGGACCTTCCTGCAATCTGCTGCCTGAGTCTGCACTGAAAAATAGAAGCTTCAGTCCTAAGGAAGGTTCAGTTCCACTCAGGCCACTTCCCCACACCCCAGCCCTCTGAATACCATCCCTGACTAGGCCTCAGGAAAACCTTCTGGGCAAAGGTAAAGCAGTACAACAGAGATTTAGTTTAGCTAAAAAGCAAAAAATCTGACGATTTCCAAATAACCCAGCACAGCTAATGGCTGGAACAGCTGATCGTCGGGCAAAAAAAAAGGAAAAATAGCAACTTATCAAAAATTAGACAAAGGCAAAATGCAGGCAAGTTGGATGGCAAACATGAGATAAGGAGTGACTGGGTGGGATAGGGGGGGGTGGGGCAAGTGGAGTGTGGAGGGGCGAGCCAGTGGCACGATTTGCCAGTTCTCCAAACTGCGCTGCACAGAATTGTAACAACTGCTTCTTAGAACCAGTCCTAATAGGTAGAATCCCACCCATGGAAGCAAGTCTTTTGAGTGTCATTAGTGAGGTTATGGCCCAAATAGTTATAGTGTATAGTTATGTCCATTGCCTAAGTATAAATTTCTAGAAACAGTCCAAAGTATGTTCCCTCAATCACTTTTCTATGTACCTAAATGTACGCCAAATGTATCACTAAGGCTGGAGATACTGAATGCAGAAAATTTGTAGGCAAAAACATTGGATTAAGTGTCTCTTTCCACCTGCATGAAAAAAGTTGAAACCACTAATTTCATCAAAGCAATGATAATACCATATACTAGTTGTTAGGGATAACATTGTTCACCCTAACTGGTTTAGGTGAAATAATAACTATGAATCATAGTTAGTGTATGTTAGAGTGTATACAGCTTTAACTGGGAAATAGCAATTAAAGGAGTGGTTAAGAAAACAATATAAAAGTAGCAAGACTACAGCTTGCTCTCACTCTCTCTGGCTTTGATGATCCCTGAGTACTGCTTGGAATCAAGACTGCATTGCTCGAACGGGAGAGACAACAAAGGACTGATTTGTAAGTGAACTGACATAGGATATTCTACATGGACTTTGCTAACTGAATATCCCTGAATGGACTGACTACATGATACATGACTATTGGACTGTTATTTGACTATGCCATGAACTTATAATGGAATAAACTATATTCTTGATAGCACAAGCGTATCTGTTATTTTTACTGTATGTTAATAAACATACAAGCTTAGCTCACTCATTTATCTGTGTGCCTATCTGACTAACGCTGCACATTCTGTTTAGCTTGTCTACCTAACCCTGGTTGGGGAACCCAGGCTTAACACTGGTTATGGGCCCAGAGGCTGCAAAGTCAGTTTAAATAGGATAAAACAGATTTATGTAAAAGGTGAGAGTTTGTGTTGTGATACATTACAGTAAACAGACAGCTGTGTTTTATTAATTATATTTTTATATCCATATAAGAAAACATGGCACAAGTCAATCTACAAAGTTTGTCCCTTATATCCAAGCTGGATGGAACAAACTATGTATCATGGTCTACAAAATGTAGTCTACTTCTACGAGGAGAAGGTCTGTGGAACATAATTGAAAATCCACCAAACATAGAAGAATGGGATCCAGAGGATGAGGAAGACAGACTAAAGATAGAAGAATTTATGCATAAAAATCAACAAGCCATTTGCATAATTGGGTTAACCTTAACTGATCAACAGCTTGTTTATATCCACGGAGAGAAAACGGCTTTTGGGTGTTGGCAGAAGCTGAAGAGAATTTATGTTCGAGATAATATTGGTGCTCACATAAATCTAACACGGAAGCTTTTCAGGACACATCTCCAAACAAATGGTGATATGCAGAGTCATTTAAAAACTATGCAAAGCATTTTCCAAGAATTACACGAGAAAGAGCTTATATTCTCTGAACAACATCAAGTTTACATAACTCTATCTTCCCTTGATGAAAGTTATGATAACTACGTAACTTCACTTGAAATTTTGCCAAAGGAAAATTTAACTTTAACTGGCAGATTGATTGAAGAGGCCAGAAAAAGGCATGAAAGAGATGAATTAAGGAGGGAGCAACCTCAAAAAGAAGATAATAAACCTCCTACTGCACACGCAATTAAAAAGTGTTTTAATTGTGGAGGAAGAGGACATTTGGCAAGATTTTGTAAAAAGGCAAAGCGCCAGAACGCTGGCCAGAATACTAAAAATCATCAAAAGATAAATAAACATTTAGAGTTAGCCATGTATACTAACGGAGCTGTAAAAAATAATTTA
>BLBF01000019.1:27129625-27150425 GCA_015471245.1 Laticauda colubrina
AGTTAGCTACTAGTATTGCTGTAAAAACTAGATCAAAACATACTGACCTAAGATATTTGAATGTAAGAGAATCAGTGAAAAATGGATTAATTAAATTGGTATACTGCATGTCAGAAGAAAACATTGCAGACCAATTTACAAAAGCTCAAGGAGCAATTAAGTTTAAAGAAAGTTGCGAAAAATATTTTCTAAAGATGTAAATGATTCATAGTTATTATGTAACCTAAAAGGGGAGAATTTTAGGGATACTCATTTACTTGTTGATGTCCCATCTCGTCCAAACATGGCCTGATACTTATTATTTAAAAAACTTTTAATGCATTCCAAGTTTGTTTAGATGTTTTAATGCACCAGCTTTTATTGAAAACGTAATCATAAGAACTAGTTATGTTTTCAAAAATGTTTTCTACAAAGGCAGTGATGGCAAACCTTTTTGCTATCATACATGCACTTTTGGTACACCACAATGCAATGTGTTCCACCCCCCATGCATGCGCACACAATACCCCCACCTTCCTCCCTTACCTGCACTGCACATGCGTGCTCCTCCCAGCTAATGTTCGGCCAGTTTGGGGAGGTTTTCACCCTCCCAGAGGCTCAAAGGAAGTCTCTACAGCCTCCGCAACCAAAACAATAGGCCTGGTTCGGCACTTCCAGTATTTCCAGAAGGCCCATTTTTCACCCTCCTGAGGCTACAGTGGCTTCCCTTGAGCCTCCTGGAGGATGAAAATGGTCTCAAACTGGCCAAAAATCATCTGGGAGGCACACACATGCACAATGCAGGTAAATTTAGCTGGGGCTCACATGCCCTCACAAATGGCTGTGCATGCCACCTGTGGCACTCGTGCCATAGGTTCTCCCTCAAGGCTCTAAGTAGCACTTCATGAAGCTTTTTTCAGAAAAGATTCAATGGTGGTGGATTTCGGATCAAATAATATTTTTTAATCAAGGTGAACCTATTGTTAAATTGAAACAAGTGTTCGAATCAAAAGGATGTGTCTGTCACTGGTTTACATACTTGCAATTAAAAGAATTTATAAGATTTATAAATTATTAACAAATTTGAATTTGGACTATTACATAAATGAAAATGTTTATAAAATGATGTATGACTGGTATTTAATACCCAATAATTTTTCAAAGATGTATAAAGGTATTTCAAATGTATGTTAAAAATATAAATGTAAAACAAGACACTTTTTACCATCTTTGGTAGACTTGTGATGAAGCAAAGAAATACTGGGGTAAGATTCATATTTAAATATAGAAGATTTCCAGAATGAATATAAAAATCAAACCATCAAACCAAACTTTTAAGCTAAATTGATTTTAGGCTTAACTTGAAAAAAAATCTGGAACTTTGTTATTATATACTGAATATTGAAAGCTGCAAGAATGCTTTCTGCACAAAAATGGAAAGGTACCCTAATTCCTACTATAAAAGAATGGCTGGAAAAACTGATGGAATTAGCCGAGATGTCTAAATTAACTGCTTTAAATATACATTCAACTTCTGGATTTTATGATTGTGATAGAAAAAAAAACCCTTTGACTTTGGATTTTGCAAATTAGATGTGTTTATCGATATGTTTAAGAAATAGTTATTTAATAAATATGTAAAAGACTATAATATCATTATTTTATTCTGCACTAAAACAAGTTGGAAATCAATGCTTTTCTTTCTTCTTTCCCTTTTATACTTTTCTCTTTCCTATTTCCCACTATTTTCATTTGTATTTTAGATTCTGGTAAGTTTAATAAAAATATTTAATATAGAACTAGTTGTGCTTTAATAGGAATCAACCAGCAGGAAATTGGACTCTATGTTAGCCCTTTGAGATAGGCAAGGAAACAAGCATCATTGGGACTCTTAATGTAATGCAGTTAGGATATTGCAACACTCTTAAAAGCCTGCTAAAGTTCTTCTCTACTTATACCTAACACAATCCAGATGGAGTTCTTTTGAATTTCTTTCTGTTTTTACTTTACCAGGAATCTTTTCTGTAGTGGTTTGGCATACACCTCCTCTTTCTCTGACTGAAATCTACATTCCTTCTCATTTATGTTACTTAGTGGGGAGGGGGGATCTTGGCATCAGGCATTCATATTTATAGCAGCAAACATGCATCATGGCAATGTTCATCTATTTGAGCATCTGAATGTTCTTAGTGTTTCAGCTACCTTACATTACAGGCATTCCTCGACTTACAGCCTGACAAAATTACAACAAATCTTCCCAAAAGGTTATTTACAACCCAGCTTCAGTTACAGTATCAGCAGCACTCCCAGAGTCATTCACTCTTATGACTGATCACAGGAATACTGCACCCCTGCTTACCTCTACCTTATCAGGGTCGCACAGGTTTTGAGCCTACTTTCCATCTAGCCATTCATCCAGCCAGTGACAAGCCCCCTACCCCTCAGGAGCACTGTTGTTCAGCAGCGACCGATGCCTCCTTTCATCTAGCATCAGCCGCTGTCCTGCTGATCATGGTGGCATTTTCCAAGGGGCTGGCTGTGTGATAGAAGGCTGCGAGCAGCAGCAAAAGGCTCCAGAAGCTGTTGGTGATGATGTGGTGCATTGCAATGCCCCAGACGGACGCTACAATGGTGTCTGCTAATGGCCTTGTTGGGACATTAAGGATGGGGAGAGGCAAACAGGATGATTGTCTCTGGGACTGCAATAACGCCTCTAGGTCTGTAATTGCTGTTAATTGCTCAGGGCTCATCATGGGAGAGGGAGGGGATGCTGATATAATGAAGCTCAGTACTACCAACAGTCTGAGTGGAGTTGAGATAATGCTGGCCAAGATTGCATCAGCAACCTTTTTGGGTAATTACAGAGAGCATCCGGAAGATGGGTGGTGGGAGGATATGGGATTAATGAGGTAATAATAACATGGGTGTGTATAAAGGGGGAGAGGAATTGTTACTCTGTAAGGTTGTTTTTGTGAGGGCATTGTTTCTACTTGCCCCATTTCAAACCTGTTGCCTGACTGTAGCCACCTTTGACAATAAACTTTCATCACTACATCTGGTGTAGAGCATTACTTGTAAGTAACTATGGTTCTGGTCCTAAGGGCTTTGAGAGCCAGGAGAGCCTGAATTGGAGAAGCATCTCCAATTAACCAAACATGGCTGAATGTAGTTACAGGACACCTCTGCTTTAAATGAACATTATACTTCATAGCAGTGGAGGGATTCAATATTTTTTACTACTGGTCCTGTGGGTATGGCTTGGTGGTCATGGTGTGGCTTGGTGGGTATAGTAGGGGAATGTTACTGCAAAATCCTATTCCCTTCCCACCCAATTAATCTTCTTTCCAGCTCCTTTCTCTTGTGCAGAGTAACAAAAGAAGACCCAGCCAATCAGCTGGGACTCAGGAGGCAGAGAATAAATGCAGCGGGGCCAGTCAGAGGTGGTATTTGCCAGTTCTCTGAACTACTCAAAATGTCCACTACCAGTTCTTCAGAACTGGTCAGAACCTGCTGAATACCACCTCTGCTTCATAGCTTCCATATTCAAGTTCATTTTTAATCCTTTTGGTCAAATATAATAGAAATTATTAACTGTGAATTAATAGAGAATGATTCAACAGGATAAAATACAACCAGAAAAGAATTTTAAGCTTAGTACCAATTAAAATGAAGAAAAACTGAGAAAAAAAGAGCTATAAAATATTAATACAGAGCTCAATCACTGAACATAAATCTAGACCACATAGAAAAATATGATTCCACCTTTAATTTTTATCATATAAATAATTGAATCTACTCTTTAAATACAGAAATATGCATTTATTTTATCTAAACAAGATTTGCTGAGGCCCAGACATGATGCAGCCAGACTTCATATGATATAAATTCCATCTTTTTGGAGCATATCTCAGTCTCACATGTACCTATTGAACTCCTATATTTTCTTCCAGAGTGATAATGATTTCAACTGGCTAGTTCCCACAAACCAAAAAGAAAGATCATGAGAATCAGTGAACCTGATATCTCACAATGATAACAAAAATAGTTAGATATTATCCAAATTTTAAATTTGTATTTGAGAAGATCAATGCACATGCAGTAAGGTTTTCTGATGAACACATTTTCAAATGCCCTCATTCTCTAGGATCTGGAGGAGGCTGTGCAAGGTTATATGCCCTTTTTTGGGGGGGGGGCACAAGATGGCGGCGCACATGGTCGCAGTGGCTCAATGCTCCTGATGTCTGTTCTTTTTGTATTTTTACTTCTTTTTTTTCCTGCATTTTACTCCATACTGCAATGTACTAACTTACTGTTGAGTCCTATACTTATACTGATAAGTATAGGACAGCAACTCAAAACTGAAGTCACCTATGCTTATACAGAATCCCACAATATCCCATTGGAGCTAGCAAGATCTCCAGGAGCTCCATGGATTGTTGTCAGATTAGGCAAGAGTAGAAGACAGCATAGGGAGAGAAAACTGAAGTGGGGATGCAGAGCGGGCCACAACTCAATTGAAGAAGAGACCACAGAAACAAATGCCAGATCCCTCATAAACAAAGTGGATGAACTATAGCTGCAGATCTCCCACAATCACAATTTGTGAGTGCTGTCTGCTAATCGTCATAGAATTCTGGCTACACCCGCAAATCCCTGATGCTACAGTGGAGCTAGCAGACTGGACCTGGCACTTTCAAGATTGCAATATAGCCTCCGGTAGGAGAAGGGGAGGGGGCCTAATTATTTATGTACATAAAGACTGGTGCACAAACAGAAAAATAACAAACAGCCATTGCTCATCCGATTTAGAGGCCATGACCACGGGAGCTAACAGTAGTTACCATCACCGCTGTATATTTACTTCCAGATGCTAATGTTAGCATGGTGCTCAGTCACATTCAAGACATAATTACCACGCAAGAGAGAGCCCATCCTGAGCCCATCATTGCTGGGGATTTCAACAGAGCATGCCTAAAAACTGTGCTCCCCAAACTTTACCAACATGTTAAGTGCCCAACCAGGGGAAAAAACACACTTGATCATGTGTATTCAAATATTAAGCATGCTTATAGAGCAAAACCTCTTTCCCACTTAGGACAATCAGACCATCTCACCCTGCTTTTACTACCAGCCTATGCTCCCCTTAGGAAGAGAACTAAACCTAGCAGTCAAACTATTAGATGCTTGCCTGAAAATGCCCTCTTCCAGCTTCAGGACTGTTTTGCCCGCACATATTGGAGCATCTTCAAACAACAGGACTTTGAGTTATACACAGAGACTGTGCTTTTCTACATGAAGACCTGTGTAGAAAATGTCACTGTGGACAAACGCATATGTACCTTCCCAAAGAGGAAACTCTGGATGACCAGCGAAGTCCAGAATCTGATCAGGACCCTTAGACCTGGCTTTCAGAGCAGGTGACACCTCACAGTACAGCACTGCCAGAGCTGAGCTGAGAAGGGGCATCAAACATGCTAAGGAAATTACAGGAGGAAGGTTGAGGGCCACTTTACTGACAGTGACCCACGTTAGATGTGGACCATCTAAAGGTCAGAGCACAACAAATAGCGAGAGCAGTAGCACTCTGGTAGAGGAGCTAAACAGCTTTTTTGCACGCTTTGAGACCACCAAGAACCTGGACATACTGCCTCACGAGGACCACAATGCTGAACTTCTTTCTCTTCAGGTGAATGAGGTGAGAAAAATACTGAGAGCAACAAATCCCAGGAAAGCTTCTATGCCTGATGGCATTCCTGGTGCAGTAATTAAAGCATGTGTTGACCAGCTGGCTGAAATACTTACAGAGCTGTTCAGTCTATCTTTAACACATGCCATCATCCCACAATGCCTGAAGGCTGCAACCATCATCCCTCAATGACTATTGGCCCATAGCGTTAACAAGCTCCATTATGAAGTTTTTTGAATAACTAGTTTCACAGCACAGCAGAGACTGCCTCCTGCCCTCATTTGATCAACATCAATTTGCTTATAGAGCAAAGTGATCTACAGAGGATGTTGTGGCCATCACACTTCATAGAGCACTGAGTCATCTGGAGAACAAACAGAGCTATGTGCGGATGCTCTTTGTGGACTACAGCTCTGTGTTTAACACTATCGTCCCAGGTATAGTAGTAACCAAACTGTAAAATCTGCAGGTCCCCACCCCCACATGCTCCTGGATTAAGAACTTTTTGACAAACAGACCACAGTCTGTTAGACTTGGCCCCCACCTTTCTTCCACTATTACACTCAATACTGGTTCCCACTAGGGTTGTGTCTTGAGCCCCCTGCTATATGCCTTGTACACCTTTGACTGCTCACCAAGCCACACAACAAATACCATTATAAAGTTTGCAGACAATGCGACCATGATTGGTCTCATCTCCGGAGATGATGAGACGGCATATAGGGCAGAAGTAGAGAACCTGTCTATCTGGTGTTCACAGAACAATCTGTCACTGAATGTCCATAAAACCAATGAACTGATTATGGACTTCAGGGGATATGGACAGAACCACGCCCCACTCATCATCAATGGAGAATGAGGGGAAACTGTCCCTATGATCAGATTCCTTGGCATCCATATTTCAGCTGATATCTCCTGTTCGTCTAATACCAAGGCCATAGTAAAGAAGGCTCATCAGGGGCTGCACTTCCTGCGGGTTCTCAGAAAGAACAATCTGGATAAGAAGCTGTTGCTGGCTTTCTATAAAGCCTCTGTGGAGAGCACTCTGATACATTGAGGACAGGAAAACTGAGTTGAGGACAGGAAAACTGTATAGAGGGTGATAAACACAGCTCAAAAGATCATTGGTTGCCCTCTCCCCTCCCTGGAAGACTTAGCAAGGTCCTGCTGCCAAAGCAGAATCAAAGCCATTATAGAAGACCCCTCACACCCTGGCAATTATCTTTTTGACCTGCTACCATCTGGACAGTGTTTTAGGTTAATAAAATCCCACACCACTAGACTAACAAATAGTTTCTTTCCCTGGGCCATCCGAATCGCAAATAAATACGAAGTCACTATCTTATTAAGATGTGGAAAGATGTGAAATCTCAATACCCCATTCAGGTGTAGTATAACATATTACACTACAATCCATCTCTTGTGTATTATACTTGGCTAAGCGTTACAGTCATTGTTGGATGTATATTTTGTGTATATTCATAGATATTGTACTCTCAAATTGCAAATGGAGACGTGGGTACTCTATTTTTCTTATCTTCATTTTTAGTGCTTTGGTTTTATTGTATTGCAAACAGTTGCTGGGATGCATCCACAGTTTTGTTGTACAATGACAATAAAGTTCTTCTAATTCTAATTCTATATTGTCCAGAAATATTGCTTGGCTCTGTTTCTGATCTTCATAGCTCTGGAACGTCTGCTTCCTTCTATCTTTGATTCTTTTGTTCCCCTTCCTTCTGTTGACAACTGTAAAATGTGTATAGAAAGTGTTTTATGAGTTGACATTCGGCTCCCTTCATTTCTTCTTTTTTAAAACAAAATTTTTAGTTTTTACAACATACGAACAAAACATTAAAACATAAAACCTTCTTTCAATTATATACATACAGTGTGTCAGTTGGTTACAGTCTTTTGTGTTATCCTTTTTTTTACCATAACTCACAAGTTCTATAAATTCTCACCTTATCAATCTAGCTTGTACTTATGTAATATCAATTATAAAACATTTTTTTGACTAAACTATTTTTTTTCATCATTTTATACGAGATATTCTAATTTTCATTATGATTTAATCTTATACATTCATCCAATGGTTATATATTTTGTATTGTATTCTATATCAATCTATTAACTATTATTGTAAGGCTTACTAATCTATTTCTTTACCATGTCTTTTTATCTAACCATTGAGAAAATAAATCCCATATCATATAAAATTGTTTATTTTCTTGTTCTCTAATTTCAAATGTCAATTTACTCATTTCGGCACAGTCCATGATTTTCTTTATAATTTCCTCCTGCATAGGTATTTTTTCATTCTTCCAATTCTTAGCAAATCCAATTCTAGCCACTGTTAAAACATTTACAATCAAATATTTCAATTATTTACAATATATTTCCAGTACAATTCCCCCCAAAAATCTCAGGTTTAAAGTCTATATGTTGTTTTGTCATTTTTCCCCAACCATGTGTGAATTATAGTCCAATATCTTTTTGCATCTGAGCATGTCCACCATATGTGGTAATATGAACCAGGTATCTGATGACATTTCCAACATTTATCTGATTTATTCTTGAACATCCTCGCAATTCTCGTCAGGGGTAAGTGCCACCTTTAAAACATCTTATACAAATTTTCTTTATATGCAGTTGACATTGTTATTTTATAATTTTGAGACCACAATTTTTGCCATTTATCTAAGTCAATGCCATATCCAAACATTTTCTCCCGTGCAATCATTGTTTCTTTTACTTGTTCTTCTTCGAATTTAAACTCTAGCAAATATTCAAAAAGTTTTTTGATTACTTTTTCATCACTACCTGTCAAAATTTTATCTAAATCAGTCAACATATCATAGATACCTTCTGTTTTAACATCTTTATCAAATCTAGATTGTATTTGCAAATATGAAAACCAATTCATGTTTACATCTTCTTCTTCTTCCAACACTTGCATAGATTTAAGTTCTCCCTTTTCATTCAATATCTCACCATATCTAACTGTTTGTTCCTTTTTATATATTATTGGATAGGAAAAAGCTTCAATACTAGATAACCAAGTGGAATTTTTAAATAATATTGCTTTTTTATTTTCTCCCAGTTTAGAAACAATGCTTCTTGAATATAATCTCTTCTAAAACACCCCTGCGTTTTAGTTTCCTTGTACCAGAGAAAGGCATGCCACCCTAACAGCAAGTCATGTCCTTTAAATTCAAAAGTCTGGCATTCGTTAGTGTTGTCCATTCCTTTACCCACATCGGACTCGTCAATTGGTAGTATATTCCCAATTGGGCAAAACAAGTCCTCCTATTATTCTTGCATCTTGAAGCAATTTAACTTTTATTCCCCTGCCAAATGTATTTTAGCACTATTTTGTTTAAATCTTCAAAAAATTCTTTCCCTAATCTGATTGGAATTGTCTGGAATAAGTATAAGATTCTAGGCAATACATTCATCTTAATTGTAGATATTCTCCCAGTGAGTGATAATTGTAAATGTATGTGAAATGTAAATGAAAATGTATTTTCCCATTTTATCTAGTCTGTCGCAATCTGTTGTTTAAGTTTAAGATAATTATCCTACTTAAGTGTGCTACATCTTGGTGTTATATGTATCCCTAAATACTTAACCTTATTTGTGAGCTGGATCCCCAAAACTTCCTCCAATTCTTTCTTTTGTCTTCCTAATATGTTATTTGCTAAAATCTTTGTTTTATCTTTATTTATTTTCAAGCCCGCTACTTTCCCATACTCTCCTATCTTTTGTATCAGTTTAGGTGCTGACTCCAATGGATCCTCTAATATAAATACCAGGTCATCTGCAAAAGCTTATAATTTATACTCTTCTTTTTTAATTTTCATTCCTTTTATTTCTTTTTCTTCTCTGATGTTCCTATTCAACACTTCCAGTGTTAACACAAACAACAGAGGTGACAGTGGGCAGCCTTGTCTAATCGCTTTTCTTATATCTATAAAGTCTGTTAACTCTCTATTTATCATAACCTTTGCAGTTTGTTTATGATATATCATTTCTATGACTTGAGCAAATTTTTTACCAAAGCCCATTTGGTCCAATTGTAACAGCATAAAACGCCAATTCACATTATCAAAGGCTTTTTGTGCATCTAAAAACATCAGAGTCATCTGTTTTTGGGGATGTGCCTCATAATATTCCAGTGTATCTAAAATTATTCTCCTATTATCTTTAATCTGTCTCTTCAGCAAAAATCTATTTTGATCAGGGTGAATAGTCTTTCTTTTCAGTCTTTCTGCCAGAATTAAAGCAAAAATGTTATAGTCTGAATTTAATAGTGATATTGGTCTGTAATTTTTAACTTGCTGTGGGTCTGTATCCTCCTTCGGTACAAGTGTGATATATACTTCTGACCATGTTTTGGGTATTCTCTTCTTTGTCATAACTTCATTCATAACTTCTAATAAATGAAGATTCAACGTTTCCTGGAATGTCTTATAAAATTCCACTGGCAAACCATCCGGACCTGGTGCTTTCCCAATGTTTTGCTTTTTTAAAGCTTCTATTAATTCCATCATTGTTGTGTTACTTTCTAGCATTATTTCAATATCTTTGGGTATCTTGCTTCCTGTAAGTATTGTTGAATTATTTCTTCCTGAACATTCTCTTGATGATACAGTTTTCCATAATAATCTTGAATATTTTTTTTCTTCTCCACATTTCCATAGCATACATGTCCTTGTTCATTTATCAATTGATTTATCCTTCTCGAGTCTATTTTCTTTCTCAATTTATATGCTAACCATATGCCTGGTTTGTTTGCATCTTCAAAATAATTCTACTTAGCATTTTTATTTTTTTGTGCTATTTTTTCTTTTTCCATTAGCCCCATTTTATGTTATGTCCATTTTAATTTTAATGTTCTTTTTTTGTGGAAATTTCTGTAGTTCTTTTTTGAACTTCTTGTAGTCATCTTGCAATATTTTAAAAGTTTTTTTCTGTTTTATATTTCTTTTCCTAGTATAGTCCACTATCAAGCCTCTTGTATAAGCCTTCACTGTGTCCCAGAAGTTCTGTAATGATGTATCCTCTTTTGTGTTTTCTTTAAAGAAAAAAGTCAATTCTCTCTCAATTTTCTGTTTAAAGTCTTTTTCCTTTAATATCGTATTATTTAAAGTCCATCTAGATCTCCTTTTTTGTCCTTTCCATACAAGTGTTATTGGACTGTGATCTGCCCAGGGACTTGCTTCTATTTCAATGTCTTGTATGTTAGAAAGCAATTCTGTTGACATTCATATCATATCTATTCTAGACCATGATGCATGTCTATTTGAATAAAAGATATATTGTTCATTTTCCGCATTTCTCTCTCTCCATGCATCTTTTAAGTTTATCTCATTTACCATTTGAAAGAAGGATTTGGGCAATGTGTCTCTAGCTTTCTTTGCTGTTTTTTGTGTTTTATAGTCCAATTTGTCATTTATTATTCCATTAAAATCTCCCATCAGGCAGATATTAGCATAGTCAAGTTCAATCATTTTCTTATGGGATTTCCTGTAAAAATCTTGTTGGTTATCATTTGGAGCATAAATTGCTATTAAAAGTATCTTTAGATTATTATCCATTATCTCCACCCTCAAAATCTTCCATCATCATCTGTATATATTTGTTCCTCAGGGATTGTATCTCTAATGTATGACACCACTCCTCTCTTTTTACACTGTGTCAGCGCTGTAAATAATTTCCCTAATTTTTGTTGTTTCAATATATAATTATGTTGTTTTTTAATATGTACTTCTTAGAGACAGATTATATCAAATTTTAATTTCTCTAACTTATGAAATATTTTTCTTCTTTTAGTAGCTGAATTAAGTCCATTTATATTCATTGTAATCAGTTTTCTCTCATCCATTTTAGACTTTATAAGATGGATTTGTTGCTCTGGTAAATCTTGGTTCTTGTTGCTCTCTGGGTATACCACCTGCAGCTCCTTCTTTTTCAATTACTGCTATACATTCCTCTTGAAATTGAGTTAATTACTCTTCTTTTCTTGTATCTTCCTCCCTTCCTCTGAAATATTCCAGATAGAATAACTCAGCTTTTTCAACTGTATTAATTATGTGCCTTTGTTCCTGCCAGGTAAACATGAGACCTTCTGGTATCAGCCATCTGTAATTTATTCCTCTCTTAAGTCACTCTTTGATCAAGAGTAAATATTCTCTTCTTATCTCTCTCACTCTTCTCAGTACCTGTTTCAGTACCACTATTTCTTTACCTTTATACTTTAGTGTTTTTTCTCTTGCCGCCTGCAGTATTTGAGATTTAATTATTTTCTTCGTAAATCTGATATGAACTTCTCTTGGCAGTTTATTTCTCATCGCATATCTTGTATAGACACAAAAAACCTCGTCCGTTCCATCCATGATCCTCTCTTTAGTTACCTCTAATGCCAGGATTTCTGTCATCAATTCAGCAAGGTTTTTACCTTTTTCTTCTTCTGCATTTTGAAATCTAAGATGGAATTCTGATCTATCAATTTCCCATCCCAATGATTGCAGAGATCTGCCCTTGTCTCTTTCCACTTCACTCAATTGGTATCCATATCTATCCATATCCATATCTATCTTCTTATCGCTTTGTACATCTTGTTCTTTAATTTTTTTGATTCTATCCTCATATTGCATCATCATCTGTTGAATATTTTCAATTTTCTCATCTGTTTTTTCAGTTCTTTGCTCACTATTCTCCATTCTCTTTTCAATATTATCTGTTTTACTTGTATCTTTTGAATTCCTTGCATAATCATCTGCATGTCACTTCTTTCTCCTTCTCTTGTTGTAACATCACCTGTATTTATTGTTGTCCTCCAGATGGTGAGGAGAAGAAGCTAGGATTGAAGAAGTTGAGGCTGGTATCTTTCTGCTCAACCTAGAATACTTAATAGGAAAATCGAGAAGAAAAAGCAAGAGCAGCCAACTGCCACTCCAATAAAAAAAAGTAAAAGCAAAAAATAAAAATAAAAAAGGGAAGGGAAAAATCTTCAGGCACTGGAATACCTTAATCCAATTGGTTCCAATTATGTAAGGAAAAAAAGGAAAAAAATGTAAAATGGAAAAAGGATGAAAAATAAAAAAATTGTGAAAAAATTTAAAAAGACAGAAATCTATATATTCCCATTGCTAAAAAGGTAGAACAAAGGGAGGAGGGAATGAAAAAAAAGTAGTCTTATTCCTGCATCGAAGGACTCAAGTCCAAATATAAAAATCCAACTTGGGGGGGGGGGAGTAGAAAAAAAGGGAAAGAGAAAATGCAATTCTGTCAGTAAGCAAAGCACTGCCACTAAATGTTCTCTTTACGAGGCTCTTTACAAAATCAAGAAACAAACTTTCCAGTTTCAAGGTCACTTCAATCTTCTTTCTTCAGTTTCAAATCCAGACTCCAGCTATCAGTAGTTCCACACCTGCAAACAATCGACATGCTCTTCCCACTATCTTTTCAATGAAAAGCCCTTGCATTCAAGTCCTTGAATGTAACACCAAGTGTATCAACAAGAAAGAAAGGAAAACAATGTATCTAGGTGGCAGTGCTACTTATTTCCCTTTCTTTTCCCTTCTCCTCTTATATTAAAACCAGGAATAAAAAAAATAAAAAGAGTTTAAAATTATTAAAGGGAAGAAAGAAGAAAAAAAAAACTTTTCTAAAAAATTATTTTGAAAGGAAAAAATAAAAATTAAAAAGAAAAGACCAGTCCAGTTTAAAAATTGAAATTTTTTTACAAAAATCCAAAGTTCCAATAAAAAGAAAAAAAACCTTCAGGTTTAATTTGTGCTTAATCTCGTCACTTGAGCAGTTTTATCTTCACTTCAATTTTTAGTCTTTTAGTGTGTTCTCTTCAGAAAAAAATAAGTAGAAAATTATCTCACCAAACTGACACACTTTCTTTCCAGCTTTCTTCTCTTCCGGAGCTGTTCCAGCTTCAGCAGCTTTAATGGCTGCCTCTCCACTGCTGGAAAAAAAGGGCTTCTCCTGGATCTACCAGGGACTTTGCAATGTCCCTAGGATCAACAGGATGTGCCCTCCTCAGTCACCGTCTCTACGGGATGATTTAAATCCATTGGGACCGTCCTGCAACAGAGATATCAGCTGTGATCTTAGAGCTTAAAGATCACATGTGTACCACCGCAACGGCAGCTCTGCCTTCTCCGGCTCCCCTCATTTCTTGAAGGTGACCTGTATGACTCTCACAAAAAAAAATATAATTAATGATTGCAGTCATAGAAACTTATACTCATAACCCTCCCCCCCCGCCAGGCTTGACTGGATGTTCCACATGGAACCTTGCTACAAGGTAATCGGCTTGGACATTCTACTCTTTGAAGGGGTAGCCCTTCCACTTGATAAGGGGTAGCCCTTCCACTTGATTAAATATTAGAGTTGTCTCCTTGAATCGAGGATTCGCTACACCTCATAATGGGTTTGGCCTCCTATGGCCACGGGGTCTGGGGGCTCATGAGCTAAGGGCCTCAGCATTGATTTGACCACAGGTTTTAATAACCTACTATGGAATACCAGGTGTATCTTCCCTGACAATAGGGGCAACTGCAATTGCACCATGACTGGGTTGATGATCTTTATTATGGAGAATGGTCCTATGAACTTTGGCCCCAATTTCTTGCTAGGGAGTCTTAAACCCAGACATTTGGTAGAGAGATAGACCTCCCACAATTGGAATGGTCATTGGGGGCTCAGTGTTTGTCTGCCTGTCTCTTATAGGTCTGTGCCACTTTCACCAGTCCTTTTTTGACATTCTTCCAAGTAGTTTTTAGCATTGACATCCAAGTCAGGCTGACTGAGGAGGGGGGGTGTCCCTTGGATATTCAGACATTGAGACAAAGTCCATGTCGCTCATGATCTTGAAGGGGGTTAGTCCCGTGCTACTGTGAACAGGATTATTATATGCAACCTCTGCGAAAGGCAGGAGGTCTGCCCAATTGGACTGCTGACATCGCACCTCAGATACTGCTTTATCATCTCTCTGCTCTCCCCATTGCTACTTGAATGAAAGGCTGAATTGAGATCCTGGAACAACCCAATAGACCACAGGAACTCCCTCCAAAATTTGGCTGTGAATTGGACCCCTCTGTCTGAGATAATTCTCTGTGGTACTCCATGGAGATGATAGATGTGCTTCAGGAACAGGCTGGCTAACTGGCGAGCTGAGGGTAGTCCACTGAAAGGTATGAAATGCACCTGTTTGGAAAATAAGTCTTTTATAGTTCAGATCACTGTATTTATCCCACTTGTCGGCAACTTCACTATGAAGTCCATTGCAATCTCCTCCCATGGCCTGGTTGGCTCCTCTGAAGAACTAGGATGCATAGGGATTCTGGGACATGGAGTTTTGTCCCCTTCCATGCCAGGTTCCCATGGCAGATTGGGTCCCACTGTAGGGGTTTTCCCAGGTGGGCTTTCGTTCCTGGACTCCCTGTCTTTAGGAGGTCCATCATGGGTTTGGCAATCCTTGTGAAGGAGGGGATGAATTGTTGGTAGAAGTTTGCGAACCCCAAGAAGCTTTGTAGCTGTCTTATGGCGGGGAGGAAACACGGTGATCTGGACTGTAATAAATTTATTTTCCAAACTGGTGCATTTCATACTGTGCAGCAGACTACCTTCAGCCCACCAGTTAGCCAAGCTGTTTTTGAAACATATCTACCACCTCCCAATGCCATGGAGAATTATCTCAGACACAGGAGTTCAGTTCATGGCCAAATTTTGGAGGAAGTTCCTGTGGACTATTGAGTCATCCCAGGGTTTTAGCTCAGCTTTTCATCTAAGCACCAATGGAGGTGGCAGAGAGATTGAACACCATGGTAGAGCAGTATCTGATGTATTATGTGAATTATTAGCAATCCAATTGGGTGGACTTCCTGCCTTTTGCAGAGTTCACATACAATAATGCTGTTCACAGTAGCATGGGATTAACCTCCTTCAAAGTAGTGAGTGGCATGGACATCATCCCAATGCCTGAGTATCCAAGGGATCTTCTCTCCTCAGTCAGCCTGACTGATTGGATGTCAACATTGAAAACAACTTGGGAGAATATAAAAAAGGTGCTAGCAAAAGCACCACAGAGCTATAAGAAACAGGCAGACAAACACCAGACCCCACAAAGGCCATTCCAGGTGGGGGAAAAGTTCTACCTCTCCAACAAATACTTGAAGTTAAGGCTCCCTAGTAAGAAGTTGGGGTCAAATTTCATGGGACCTTTCCCATAGTAAAGGTCATCAACCCAGTCACTGTGCAACTGAAGTTGCCCTGACTGTTAGGGAAAATACATCCAGTTACTGTGGAATAGTAGCTTCTAAAACCATGGTGAGATCAAACCTGAGGCCACCACCTCATGAACCCCCAGACCTTGTGGCCATAGGGTGGCAAACCCATTATAAGATGCAGAGAATCTTTGATCAAGATGGCACAGGAGACAACTCCAATATTTAATCAAGTGGAAGTGTTACTCCTTATCAGAGGCATCTTGGATAAAGAGTAGTGACGTCCAAACCAATTGTCTTGGAATAAGGTTCCATGCAGAAAACCCAACCAAACCTGGGGTGGGTTGGCAACCCTAAGTTCTAGACCTGCAATAAATTTGTTTTCTTTTTATATTGTACAGATAACATTCAAGAAGTGAGGGGAGCTGGATGTCAACTAAAAATACTTCTTTTTAGTTGCCAGCAGAAAGAGGGGGGGGGGAAGCAGTGCATTCCTTAAAGGCTTCAGATAATCACTTTGGCAACTGAAGTTTCTGGTGCACAAAATTATTACTGGAGAGCATGATTGATGACTCTTGGCTGTGGATGTGTTCTCATTGGTGAATATATGTCCAGGGGATGGGAGGAAAACCAGAGTCGAGGTAAAATGATGTGTCTGTCTCCAATGTGTCAGAGTTGGCTGCAACTGAGATACGCCAATGTCAACTTCTGATAAATCAATCTTTTTCACTCTGAGGGTTGTGGCTAGAGACTTATGATTTGAATGGGGGTGCACTTTATTTCCTGCTGCAGAATTCCAGATATTCTTTCTTCAGACAACCTAAGATTCATGTTAGCACTTGAATTAAAGTGCTTGACAAGATAATCATATCCAGCATTAATTACAAAAAATGAATGCTTTGTATGTAAAGGTTTCAGCTCTCAACTTTAATAATAACCTGTTGCCAGTTTATCGAGTTCCCTAAAGACTAGGTCATATCGGCCGATGGATGCAAAACGTATGTAAAAAGGACACAGCGGATGGGCAAAATTCCATCTGTGGTTCCATCCGTTGTTATCCGCTCTCAAAAGGGGCAAAAATGTGTATAAACAGAACAGAAAAGAACGGAAAGGAACGGACGGGAAGAGGACGTAGCGAGGATGTTAAGCGGATGCTCAACGGAAGCCTAGCAGATGGAAGTGGGTGGAACCGGATGGCACATCCTCAGGGCTTCCGGGGGAGAACAGCAAAGCGGACGCAGAGCGGAAGGGGCAGATGCGTAGCGGATGACGCGGATGCATCACGGACGTCTAGCGGATGCCTAGCAGATGCCTAGCGGATGCCTAGTGGATGCAAAGCGTTCACTGCACATGCGGGGAAGATGCATTGTGTCAGCCCCATGGATATAAAAGGAAGCAGTTCGCACGTGGCCAGCATTCAGAGGAAAGACCTGCTGCCAGAGACATCTTCATCAGCGACCATGGGGAAGAAGAGGAAGCCTGTGCCTAATCCTGCCAGCCCTGGAAAGAAGGACAGAACCACCATCCCACCCCCTGGCACTGACTCTGCTGCTGCTGGTGCTTCTGCTGGTGCTTCTGCTGGTGCTGCTGGTACTTCTCCTGCTGGTGCTGGTGCTGGTGCTTCTGTTGCTGGTCCTGCTGCTGCTGGTGGTGCTGCTGCTACTGCTGCTGCCACTGCTGCTGGTGCTGCTGGTATGGTGGACCAGCCCCAAGGCCCTCAAAGCCCTGCTGATGAGGGCCCAGAAGGCCCTGCCAGAGGGAGGAAGAGGCAATCGAAGGAGAAGGAGAAGGGGGATAGGGAGAGGAAACAGTACTCCATTGCAGAGGACCATGAGGAGGACATGCTCGAATGGCTGAGGGAGAATGAGTACTTGTGGAGGAAGGGCCACAGGCTATATTGAGACACCAAGCAGAAGCAGGCGGCTTGGAGAGAGAAGGAGGAGAGCCTGGGCTACACTTCTGATGTCTTCTGGGGTGGTGGAAACATGTGCACAACTGGTATGGCAAGCTGCACCTGAAGAGATCCGGGCAGGCCGCTGTCAAGCTCATGGACCGGGAGACCTACATCATGGCCAGGTGCAGCTTCCTGCAGATCTGCCACCAAGGAGCAGCCCCTCTGTCAACCCTCTCCCTCATAGAGCCCACAGAGAGCCATTCCTCTTCCAGCCAGGAAACAGCCAGTGTGTCCAGGCAGGTGTCTGCGGAGCGCCCCATGATAGAGACCACCCCAACAGCTGCAGACCCCATGCCGGAGGACGTGGAGGATCCCCTGACACAGATGGAGCAAGAGGAGGCCACAGCCATCAGAGACCAACCCATCCCCACCCCCAGCTCCACCTCCACAGAAAGCAGGCAGAGAGGTAGACCGGAGGGACAGAGCCACACTGTCCTCTTGGAGATCAGGGACACAATCAAGAACAGCGCAGATCTCCTCTCTCAGCTGGTACACTTCAAGATTCCATCCTCAAACCACAAGCCCTTCCTCACCTATATGACCCAGACCCTCATGGACATGCCCGAGCCCCCAGTACCAGGTGATGAAGGAGAGGATCACTGGACTTCTGCACCACCCTCCAGGCCCAGCTTAACATGCTCCCACCCACTCCAGGTCTGCTCCTCCACCCCAGGCGATGTCACAGTCCTTCCAAGGATTTCAACAGCCCCTCTCCTACCAAGGCTACGGCTACCAGGACTTCCCTCAACAGAGGCAGCTCTTCCCAGTCCAGGCCCAGATTCATCGCCTGCCACAGATGCCACCCACGCCACCGATGCCACCGATGCCACCAACGCCACAGATGCCACCGACGCCACTGATGCCACTGACGCCTCACCTCGCCCAGCTGCAGACCAGACAGCCCCACTACACTCCTCCTTCCTCCACCCCACAGCCAAGCCCCTCAACAGAACATCTGTCATCGGTCCTGTGCCTGACATCCCAGGTCCTGGATGAAGGGCCTCTCAACCTCACGGGCCTGAGCCAGCTCTCTGAGAGCTTCCTCCACACACCATCTCCTGTTGTCCTCTCGGGGCCAGGCACCCCAATGGCGTCTCAGACCAGGACTCCAGCTACTGCCACCTCCACAGTCCCTGTCCCCTTTATACCTGAGACCATGGGCATGCCTCTGAGTGACTGAGAACAGTGCCTCAGAGTGACTGAGTTGTTGTTACCTGTTGACTTTATCTTTGCTTGAGACACTTAACTTGGGTCATTTTGCTTTTACAGTTTGTTATTAATAAAGGTTGTCTTTGCTGCACACACTTGGTTCATTTCTTTTACTTAAAAAGTCTTGGTGGAAACTTTTAGAAAATGGTTAAGCCTTTGCATGCTTGTGGGATGGGCAAGGATAGCTGTGGGATGGATAATAGCTGTGGGATGGGCAAGGATAGCTGTGGGATGGATAATAGCTGTGGGATGGGCAAGGATAGCTGTGAGATGGATAAAACTCCAGTGCAAGCATAGTGGGACTGTATGGTCCACCCTCCCAGCTGCCACACGTGTGGCCCTTTTTTATCAATAACAATTTATTCATTGATGAACACATTTCAACATGAACACAACTCTTTATTAAATGTCCTGTATTGTAGGGCCACTCAACATACATGGCACAATCCCATCAGTGTTATGAGACAGGCTCAAGAAGCATCCATTAAGCATCTATCATCCTGTTCCGTGTCCGTTTCGCTTCCTCCCTCTTTCCATTTTCTGCTGGAGCAGATGTGAGTTGCGCGGATGCGCAGCGGATGCTGAGCGAATACAGCAGACATTTAACAGATGACGACGGACGTAGAACGTTTGTTCCCCATATGTGTCGTGGATGTAGAACGGACGTGGCAGAAAGTTCACCCGCTCAAAAAGTTTTGTGCAGCTCAAAACTTTTTGAGCGGATGAAATCTCAGTAGACGGATGCTGGACGGATAGAACGTATGAATCACGCACGCAGTGAGTACAGAATGGATGCATCACGTTAACCAACGGATGGCAAGTGTTTCTCTCCGTTTTATATCCTCTTTGCATCCGTTGGTGCAGTGTGACATGGGCTTTATATTACTTTCTGATATAAGGCTGCACTTATTGGAATGTTTTTGAAGATACTTCTGCAAACTTGAATGAACTCACAGATACTGTAACATCAACATACAGTCCCAAAGTCAATTGTCCCACTAGAGGAAGAATACTTAACACCATTGATACACATTAAAAGATGCTTATCGGTCTTTACCATGAGTAGCTGTGGGATACTCTGATCATTGTATGATTCACCTTGTACCTGTTTACAGACAAAAACTTAAAACTATGAAACCAACAATTAAATCAGTGAAAACTTGGACTGAGGAGGCAAAGCAAAAGCTTCAGGCTTGCCTTGACTGCACTGATCGGAATGTGTTTGAAGGCACTGTTGCAGACTTGGATAAACTCACAGATACTGTAATATCATATGTCAGTTTTTGTGAAGACCTATGTGTGCCAACCAGAAACCTGAGAATATACAGTAACAATAAACCTTGATTCACAACTAAATTATTATTAACATTAAAGTTATTATTATTAACTTATTAACAAGGGTGATCAGAGCATCAAAAAGAAACTACTATGAAAAGCTAAGGAATCAGTTCTCAACAAATGAACCAGCAAACATGTGGAAAACTCTTTAAAATATAACTGACCACAGCAAACCTCCTTCCTATGCTGAAGGAAATCAACAACTGGCAGGTGACTTGAATGTGTTTTACTGTAAGTTTGAGAAAAAACTACTGCCATCCATCTCCACAATCCCCATGTCAGACACACCAACAACAACCAAGCCTCCTACAACCTACCCCATTCTATTGGGCCCACTACTCCTGGTTGTTAAGCCTGGGTTCTCCAACCAGGGTTAGGTAGACAAGCTAAACA
>BLBF01000019.1:27188949-27215031 GCA_015471245.1 Laticauda colubrina
CCCCCCCCAGCCAAAAGAAAAAATATTTATAAAAAACTCAAACAAAAAGAAAGTTAAAAAAATAAAAAATAAAAATCAAGTGAAGAATAAAAATATATATAAGAGAAAATTCAATCCGGTTACCTACAAAGTCACATTAAAGTCCTCAAAGAAAATAAAAAAAAAATCCAAGTCTCAATTTGACATCACTTAAACGCCACACATCCAAGATTCAGTCAAACAAAAATAAAGTCACAGATTTCTTCTTTATTCAGGATGTCCTTTCAAGTCTTAATCAATTTATAATGCAAAAGGATTTCTCACCCAACCGATACACGCTCATTTAAATCCCTTTCTTTCCGGAGCTGTCCCAACTTCAGCAGCTTTGGAGGCTGCCTTTCCGCTTCCAGCAAAAGGCTTCTCCCGGATCAAACCAGAGATTTTGCGATATCTCTGGGATCCTGGGACACTGCTTAAGACACTTTACTTGGTTCATTTTGTTTTTTTAATAAAGTCATACAGTTTAGTTAAGACAGTTATTAATAAAGGTTTTCTTTGCTTCACACACTTGGTTCATTTTATTTACTTAATAAAGTATTGGTAAAAATTCTGAAAAAATGGTTAAGCCTTTGCATGCTTGTGGGAAGGGTAAGGGTATTTGTGGGATAGATAAGGATAGCTGTGGGATAGATAAACCTCCAGTGCAAGCATAGGGGGACTGTATGGTCCACCATCCCAGCTGCCACACATATGGTCCTTTTTTATCAACAACAATTTATTCATTGATCAACACATTACAAAATAAACAATACTCTTTATTAATGCCCTATTCATTGTAGGACCACTCAACAAACATGGCACAATCTCATCAGTGTTATGAGACAGTCTCAAGGAAGCATCCATTAACCATCTATCATCCTGTCTTGCCACTCCAGTGCTCCAGCTTGGGAGTTGCACCAGTGTCTCGGTAGGTTGTGCTGCTTCTTCCCTTCACGTGAAGCTCTGTTGGGGCCTTGTACATCCACAATGTCTATCAGGTTTTGTCCTTGCCTCCATTCACCAGGCTCGATGTCCCCATTCCGTTGTTGACAGTCAACAAGTCTGTTCTGCAACACTGGTTAGCAGGTGCGCATGAGATTGTGCAGGATGCAGCAAGCTTCCACGATGCTCCTCACAGTCTGTGGGTGGTGCTGCATGGTCGTGAGAAGTATCTGGAACCTGTTGGCCAGGATGCCAAAGGCATTCTCTACCACCCGTCTTGCCTTGGACAGCCTGTAGTTAAAGATCCTCTCTTCACGGGTGAGGTATCTTGAACTGTACGGCTTCATGAGATAGGTTCTGAGGGAGAAGGCATAATCACCAATGATGAAGTAGGGCACATCTTGTGTGTCATTGGGTAGGGGGTCTGGATCTGGAAAACCCATGATGAGGTTGCGTTCCAGCCCCTCCTTGAGGTCACTGGTGTTGTATACCTGGCTATCTGAAGCTGGCCCATTGCCTGAAGCATTGATGTACATGAAGTTGTAGTCAGCATCAACCATGGCAAAGAGGATGATACTGAAGAAGCCCTTGTAGTTGAAATAAGTGGACCCAGAGTTGGCTGGAGCTTTGCAGGCCACGTGCTTCCCATCTATGGCTCCAACAGTGTGGGGAAAGTTCCATCTCTGATACCACTCTTCTGCAACTTTCCTCCAGCCTTCTTCAGTAGTGAGGCACTTGAGGAGCTCTTCCACGTATTCTTCGATGATGGCCTGCACCACTTCTCTGACCACTTTGCTGATGGTGTTGTGTGGCACCCTCCACGCATACTGCATGTTTCTGTATGTGGTTCCAGAGGCCAGGTGATGCAGAGTCAGTGCCACCTTCAGTCCAGGGTCCAGGCTGGGACAGAAGTTGGTGTTTGGCTTGGTCAACCTGGGTCTCAGATGCTCTACAAGTTCGTCAAACATTGCTGGTGGCATCCTCATGAAGTGATGGAATGCACAAGGGTCACCATTCCTCAGCTCCGCCATCAACTGGTCATAGAGTCCCAACTCCATTCTTCTCACGATCCATCCTCAGACCCACACAGCTCTTGGACGTCTCCTTCTTCTCCTTGCGTAGAAAAGGTGAAACGGTCTGAACAGGGCTTGGTTCTGGTGTTGAATGATCGCAGCTACCATAAGGATTGTGTTATGATCTATTGTGGAGAACAATGGATGATGTGGAAGAGCAAGACCAAGGATGAAGTGGTCTGTATACCATGGCTGCTGGACTCATACTGAGATCCAGATGATTTTCTTCCCCTTTTTATAGGAAATATTGGTTTTCTGCTAGGTGTTCTTCTACATACTCTAGACATACTGTAGACATCCTAAATATCCAAGATACATCCCAGATACAAACGTTTTGTCCGTTTTAATCCTTTATATATGAGGTGCATATGCTTACATTCTTTCTATTTCCGTGCTACTAACGCTGTATGGACGTTCCGTGTACCTTTCGTTTCCTCCCTGTTTCCATTTTCAGCTGCAGCGGATGTGAGTTGCGAGGATGTCCAGAGGATGCCGAGAGGATACAGCAGACGTTTCATGGATGATAACGGACATCGAATGTTTGTTGCCCATATATGTCATGGCTGTACATCGTATGCGGCGGAAAGTTCATCCCTTCAAAAAGTTTTGTGCAGCTCAAAACTTCTTGTGTGGATGAAATCTCAGTGGACAGATGCTGGAGGGATAGAGTGTATGAAACACGTATGCATTGAGTACACAACGGATGCATCACGTTTTCCAATCGATGGCAAGCTTTTTTTAACATTTTACATCCTCTTTGCATCCGTTGGTGCAGTGGGACGGGCTTTACGGTGATAGCAAATGAATGGAGAAATCGGAAAAACCCGTTTTGGCACCAGCAGGTAATTAAATTGAAAATTGAAACTAAGGGGACAATAAAGATTTCTGAGCATTGAAAGAAAAAAAAAAATTTATTGCTATAAGTGGGAAGGGAGAGGAAAAGAACTAACATTAAGATTTTCTTGGAGGAGGCTGCTTGGAATTTACAAGATTAGAGCGAAATTGTAACAAAACTTCTAAAAGATATATTTCAACTGGGGCACTATAACTGAACTACAACCCCAGAAAGAGAAAATATAAAAAGAAGAAAGTGCTAGATGAAACAGACGGTGTGTTTATTATTTGAAGGACTAAAAATATTTGGATTGTTGTTGTTTTTTAAAAAAAACTTTTTACAATGGCACTACTTGTTGATGAACTGAAAATTGAATTTAAAAAGCTAAAAGAAGAGGACCAAGAAGGGAAGAGCTCTTCTGGATCTGTTTTCCACTTTTTAGAAATGGCGATTTATACCTACCAGAAACTACAAGAACAAGAAGATTGCGATGAAGAAGAAGCAATCTTTAATGAACAAACAATTTTAGCTGGGGAAGAAAAGGGAAAGAAGGGAAAGAGAATGGAGATTTAAGATTTAAAAAAAAAAACCAAAAAAGGGAAAAATAAGATGAAAAATCGATATAATGTTAGAAAGCAACAGAAAAGAGAAACACAGAAGAAGATGGAGATTAACAAGATGGAGATTAGGAGACAAGGGGGTAAGAAGACAGGATTGAAGAAGAAAGGAAGGGAAAAAAGGAAGAGAAGTTACAAAGGTTTAAAACAAGATGTAAAGAAACAAGATCTATTCAGAGATAGTGGGTAAAAATATGATTAAAAAAAGATTCTGCAAAGTACATAAGATTGTATTGTTGTATTTATATTTGAAATAATGTTAGAAAATTGGATTTAATAATACAGTTTAATTTGCTATGGATTATTGTTTTAATCATATTATAAACTTATTATTCTTTTCTATTTTACAATATAGCAAGCAACTTCAGAATGCATTAAGTAGACTCAGAATAAAAAGTATATATTATTTCAAATGTTAAATTTAAGGGAAAGATTTTAAGGTATTATATTATAATCTGTGATTACAGGAGAAAAGAGACTGCAAAAGTACATAAGATTATATTGTCATATTTATACTTGAAATAATGTTAGAATAATAAATTAATTTGCTATGGATGATTGTTGTAATTATATTAGAAACTTATTATTTCCTGATTGCAGGAGAAATTTTGTGTTAATGAGAAAAGATAATAGAAAATTGAAATAGCAGAAAAAGAAATATGTATAATGATTTAAATTGAGATGAAATAAATAAAACAGAATTAAGAGAGTGAAAAGAGGGGAGAAGCTATATAGGAAATGTAGAATGGTAAACAAGATATGAAATTGGATAAAAAGTGAGTATGAATTTTGAATCTATGTCTGTATAAAAAGATGTAACCCTGGATTAAGCTGCTTTCCCAAAAAAAGTTTTATGTTTTGATGTCTTGTGTTTTGTTTGTGTATGTTTGTTTATTGAAAACTAATAAAAATTTAAATAATAATAATAATAATAATAATAATAATAATAATAATAATAATAATAAATATAATTTTTGAATAAATCAGAAATCCCTGGGGCAATACAATCCCTACAATACAATGATTGAAGACCGTATTTCTTTTTCCCTAGTTGGAACTATCCTACTAGGAAAGAACAGAACTAGAGGAAAATGTCCCCTCCCCATCCTAATACTTGCAGACAATTCTGAAGGATATTATGGCTAATACTACTGAAGTTTGCTGAGAAATCCAACTGTTTGGTTTGTATAGATTGTATTTTTCCACAGGGAAATCAAACCAGTTGCATGCTTTAAATTTTATACATTAAAATAAAAGGGGAAAAACACCAAATGTGCTTCTTTTTGTAATAATATTCGAATGTTGCCATGTACTCATTATATTTGAATGAGTACATCAAGGAGCAGGACTGAAAAAAAAAAAGAATGGAGGAAAGAAAAAATATTTCTGGAGTTTAGCCTGATGCATTATTGCACAGTGCACATTATTTTTGGAAGAAATTTGAGATACAGATCTTTAAAATTATTCTTGAGTGTACAAATTATTCTTATAAATTATTCTTCCAATTTAATATTGGACAGGAAAATTACTATTATAGTGTACATGTATGTGTATATGTATGTGTATGATATATATTAGTTCGTATCAAAAGGCAAAGCAGATTAGCTTGAACAGATCCAATAATTAATAACTTTTCCTTTTAATAATTTTCTTTTGAGGTTTTTATACTTTTTAATACAAGTTTTTTAAATGAAAAGAGATACATTAAAATGATCTCAGACTGAATTGTCTGAGAGAGGAACATTGTTTATTAACATACTAATGGCTGTGTGAGGAATCTAAGCTATTGGAATATAACATAGATGACCTCAGAGATAGCGATTAAAGACAAGACTAGAGAAAGTTTTAAAAATGATTTGATTGATAAAGAAATAAGGGATTGTTTGGTATAAAAAATCATTTTAAAAATTTGCTACTCATATTTTTCTTCATTTGGAAAAACAAGTCATAGTGCAAAATAAATATTATGTCATACATAATTTATTTCCACAAAATTTGCAATGCAGGCAGCTAATTTCATAGTCTATATATATATAATGAAGTAGCCAGTCAAAGGTATGATGTATCTCTAAGGAAGTGACTGATCTTTGTGGCATTTTAGCTAAAAGATGTAGGATATATTTTAATTAGCTAGTTGGAACACATTCACAACTTTAGTAGTGTTGCATAAATGACCTGTGGAAAAAAGAAATGCAGATAGGGCATTCTTGGGACAGGTTCACAGCTGATTCACCATAGCAATTTTCAAACATTCTTGCACTAATTAAAGGGGAAGCCAGAATATCTGCTTTTCATGCAAAATGTCAGGTTTAATCCTTCAATTTCAAGCATGGCTGCAAAGGCTTATGATTAAAATACTTGAGAGCTGCAACTAGATTTATCTTGAAAAATGTAACACATAAATTCAGGTCTATGGGATCTGAGTTGCAAAAATCTGAATGATATCTGACTGGAAGCCATCTAATGGTTCTTGCTTCATTTATTCATTCATTCATACAACTTAGGTCTTGCACATATACTTAATCAGAGTAATTCAAGATCTAGTGATTGTATTTGCACAACATGGTAAACCAAGAATTAAAGTTAGGTTGTTTTATAGATTCATGTTAGGTGAAGTCAAAAGTTGGATTAAGTCACTAACCAGGGTAAATGTGCAAGCCATTGAGTGCTATAATTGAAGGACTGTTTCTCCTCCCACATTCCAATGTCTGACCATTAGAAAGCTACTTTATGTGCTGCTGATGTGAAGCTTTATTATTAATATGGTATTCAAATGGAATTTTGTCTGAGAAGGATTCATGGCTTTCTAGGCTACTCAGTCTTTCAGATTTTTTTCTGTTCAGACAACCATCTGAGATATTAAAAACCATCCCAGTTTCAGTAATACCTTGTTATGTGACCAGAGTAAGAAGAGAATTTTGAAAAAAGAAAAAAATAAGCTATATAAACAAAATTATGTGTTTGTGAGGTGTATACCATATGTTTCAAAGAGAAAACTGCTCTTGTTTGATTGGCATAATTTGATGTGAATATTTCAGTCCATAGAATTGGAATACAAATTGCTAAAAATAATATGGACTTTTGTTTCATTGAGTACCTAAATGGTTTCTTATATTCTTGTGGAAACAAGTCTTTTTATGATAAAAAAAGGAAGGAAAAGATGAAGAATTGATATGGATTTATTCTTCTCTCAGCGACATTGTTGAACAAAATTCTGTTGAATGTTTCTTCTAGTTAATTGGAATTGGTGCTTTCACTAGTGAATGATCCTCTGCTAAGATACTTTATGAGCACTATTGCTTCCCCACCTTTTTAAACCTCCTTAGCACACCCAGAAGAGTTCCCAATCTGTATCTGGACCCAGTGTCTTGGCTACCAAAGGACATTGGAATTTTCAGGACATTAGAATTTTCTTTTTGTGAACTCTTAAAGTTCTACATTCTCCTAGGTAGTGCTTTTAGAAAAAAAAATTGGATGTCCATTGATTCCCTTGACTCTCACCAATTTTGGCAATTTTGCTGAAAATAGGCAAAAATAATCATTGGATTTCTGGATTTGCTGAATAAAAGGGTTTGTGATTTTAATGCGACTTTGAAGGGGAGATAAATAATAGAAGTTTGGAGGCAGCTTCTTTCTTTTCTCTCTCTTTTTTTCTTTATATGTACTGTTTTTTTCTTTATCTTTTTCTACTTTTTATTTATATACTCTTTCTTATTTATATTTTAGTTATGTAAACTCTCAATTAAAATTAAAAATAGATAATGGAAACTAAATTCCAAATTAAATGATAGATTACAGCCTTCCTGATATTATTTAAATATTGGAAATAGTAATACAATATTTACTTCTCTTCTATAAAGTTCTTATAATACATTAAATAATAAATAGCAATAGGTAGTTTTTTTCATTTTAAAATAAAAAGAAATACATTCAGAAAATATTTCAAAAATATTTTTTCTGCAAAATAAACTATTCTAGATGTTTCTTTTTTTAGGAGAAAAAAATAACCTTTTACTGTGTTATCACATCCTTTTTTTATTTATTGGCAAAATTTCTCCTGACCTACAAGAGACATCTAACTGGAAAACAAACAAACAAACAAAAGGAAGAATTTCAAAGACAGAACACTTATTGTAAGATAAGTCTCAAAATAATTACAGGTTGAACATAAATATCAAATCCCCTTATCTTCTCAGCTGAATGTATTTTGAAAATGTTATGATATCCTGTTAAATTAATTTCAGAGAGTTCCAAGGGTTACTGCCAGAGAAAAGGAATATGTGTTCATATAGAAAAGCTGTTTATTCTGATGAAAATTACTGTGTCCAGCATTGTGGTTCTTAATCTGGTTAATGTTTAAGAACTGATTAGTAAGACTCATTTGATGGAACTAACAATTACAAAGAGAAGGATTGTATTCTACAATGCAATCTAATCTTATTTGAGGGATTTGAGAATGAATTGTCTTAGCTGCTTTTGTGGACACAGACCTACATCTATATTGACCATCTTCTGTGCCAGTACACATTAGACAGGATCAACTTTTATATTTTTGCAGCTTTTGAATAGTTCAGTATGCAATCAGTGTAAAATTCCATCATTTTTTTCAACAAAATTGTCACAGGGTGAATCAGTGTTTATTCTCAGAAAAGCCCCAAGGTTTGAATCAAAGAATAAGATGACCACTTTCTCCCCCCCCCCCATATAGACACGAACATCAAATCCACAAATATCAAAGCATCATCTATATGCACAGGCACTAGACTTACCACCCTGATTAGATTTGTCTATGGAGATTCAACCCATGTTCAAACACTAGTGGCAGATATATAGAGATAATATACTGAAGATACAACTTCAAAGGTTACATTGCATTTCTTTGACCCATAGTAAACTCTCTTCCAATTAAATGAGACATATGCATAGACATGTTAACTAAGCCTATGTTCAGTTTCATTATGTTCTTCTTCCAGCAACAAAAAAATATATGATATTTTTCTATGCCTTTGACTTTTTGTTTGAACAAACTGGAGAAATGTCTTCATGTTATTTAATGTACTTCCATTAGTTCCTAGTTCAGAAGTGGTTTTCAGTAGGTTCTGACCGGTTCTGGAGAACCAGTAGTGAAAATTTTGAGTAGTTTGGAGAACCAGCAAATACCACCTCTGACTGGAGATTTTACAGTATCCTTCCCCTGCCATGCCCACCAAGCCATGCCCATAGAACCTGTAGTAAAATGTTTTGAATCTGACCTCTGTCTTAGTTTTATTTTAATTGTAATTATTTTAGTTTATCTTGTTATCCATCTAAAATATATTTATCAATGAAAAGGTTGCCTATAAACTAAGAATTAACTAAATTGTTTAACTAGGCATTTTGTTTAATTGGCTATGATGACATGCTTAAGGCTAGGTCCCACTCGCCGACGGATTCAAAACATATGCAAAAAGGACACAGCAGATGAGCAAAATTTCGGGGGTGGCTCCATCCGTTGTTATCCACTCCAAAAAGTGGCAAAAATTTGCATAAACAGAATGGAAAAGAACGGAAAGGAACGGACGGGGGTAGTATGTAGCGAGGATGTTAAGCAGATGTTCATAAGAAGCCTAACGGATAGAAGCGGATGGAAGTGGATGACACATCCGAAGGGCTTCCGGGGGAGAATAGCAAAGCGGACACATAGCGGAAGGAGCGGATGCATAACGGATGACGCGGATGCATCATGGACGCCTATAGAATGCATAGCGGATGCGTAGCAGATGCGTAGCAGATGCAAAACATTCACTGCGCATACAGGGATGATGAATTGCGTCAGCTCCACGGATATAAAAGGATGCAGCTCGCAAGCAGTGAGCATTCAGAGGAAAGACGTGCTGCCACAGACATCTTCGAATAACACCATGGTTCGTCAGTCAGGGAAGAAGAGAAAGCCCATGCCTACTCCTGCCAGAAGGACAGAACCACCATCCCAACTCCTAGCACTGACTCTGAAGCTGCTGCTGCTTCTGCTGCTGCTGGTGGTGCTTCTCCTACTGGTGCTGCTGGTGCTTCTCCTGCTGCTGGTGGTGGTGCTGCTGGTGCTTCTCCTGCTGCTGCTCCTGGTGCTGCTGATGCTGGTGGTGCTGCTGGTGCTTCTCCTGCTGCTTCTGCTGCTGTGGTGGACCAACCCCAAGGCCTTCAAAGCCCTGCTGCTCAAGCCCCTGAAGGCCCTGCTGCTCAAGCCCCTGCCAGAGGGAGGAAGAGGCAAGGGAAGGAGAAGGGAGAGAGGAAACAGTACACCCTTTCTGAGGAGCATAAGGAGGAGGTGCTGGAATGGCAGAGGGAGAACGAGTACCTCTGGAGAAAGGGCCACAGACACTATCGCGACATCAAGAGGATGCAGGCAGCTTGGAGAGACAAGGCAGAGATCCTGGGCTACACTTCAGACCTACTCCTTGGATGGTGGAAGCACATGCACACCTGGTATGGCAAGCTACACCTCAAGAAATCTGGGCAGGCCACTGTCAAGCTCACTGACCGGGAGATGTACGTCATGGCCAAGTGCGGCTTCCTGGAGGGTGAGGTCCGCCACCGAGGAGCAGCCTCTCTGACAACCCTCCCCCTCAGACAGCCCACAAACAGCCAGTCCTCTTCCAGCCAGGAGCCAACTACCCTGTCCAGGCAGGTGTCTTCGGAGGGCCCCATGGCAGAGACCCCACCCCCCGACAACTGCACTCCCCATGCCAGAGTACATGAAGGATCCCCTGTCACAAATGGAGGAAGAAGCGGCAGTCACCAGAGACCAACCCACACCCACCCGCAGCTCCACCTCCACAGAAAGCAGGCAGAGAGACAGAGGCAGACTGGAGGGCCAGAGCCATACTGTCCTGTTGGAGATCAGGGACACAATCAAGACCAGCACAGATCTCCTCTCTCATCTGGTCCACAGCGACATACCATCCTCGAACCTTTCATCACCTACGTGAGCCAGACCCTCATGGACCTGCCCGAGGCCCAGTACCAGGTGATGAAGCAGAATATCACAGCACTTCTGCACAACCCTCCAGGCCCAGCTGAACCTGCTATGACCCAGTCCAGGTCTGCTCCTCCACCCCAGGCGATGTCACAGCCCTTCCATGGCTTTCAACAGCCCCTCACCTACCAAGGCTATGAGTACCAGGACTTCCCACAGCAGAGGCAGCCCTTCCCAGTCCAGGCCCAGGTTCATCGGATACCACTGATGCCTCACCTCGCCCAGCTGCAGACTAGACAGCCCCACTACCCTCCTCCTTCCTCCACCCCACAGCCAAGCCCGTCAACGGACAATCTGTCATCAGTCTTGGGCCTGACATCCCAGGTCCTAGATGAAGGGCCTCTCAACCTCACGGGACTGAGTCAGCTCTCTGAGAGCTTCCTGAACACACCATCCCCTGTTGTACTCTCAGGGCCAAGCACCCCAATGGCGCCTCAGACCAGCACTCCAGCCACAGCCACCTCCACAGTCCTTGGCCGCTTGACAGCTGAGACCATGGACATGACTCAGAGTGACTGAGAATAGTGCCAGTGACTGAGTTGTTACCTGTTCACTTTATCTTTGCTTAAGACACTTTACTTGGTTCATTTTGCTTTTTTAATAAAGTCATAACAGTTTACTTAAGACAGTTATTAATAAAGGTTTTCTTTGCTTCACACACTTGGTTCATTTTATTTACTTAATAAAGTATTGGTAAAAACTCTGAAAAAATGGTTAAGCCTTTGCATGCTTGTGGGAAGGGTAAGGATATTTGTGGGATAGATAAGGATAGCTGTGGGATAGATAAACCTCCAGTGCAAGCATAGGGGGACTGTATGGTCCACCATCCCAGCTGCCACACATATGGTCCTTTTTTATCAACAACAATTTATTCATTGATCAACACATTTCAAAATAAACAATACTCTTTATTAATGCCCTATTCATTGTAGGACCACTCAACAAACATGGCACAATCTCATCAGTGTTATGAGACAGGCTCAAGGAAGCATCCATTAACCATCTATCATTCTGTCTTGCCACTCCACTCCTCCAGCTGGGGAGTTGCACCAGTGTTTCAGGAGGTTGCGCTGCTTCTTCCCTTCACGTGAAGCTCTGTTGGGGCCTTGTACATCCAAAGTGTCTGTCAGGTTTAGTCCTTGCCTCCATTCACAAGGCTCCATGTCCCCATTCTCTTGTTGACGGTCCACAAGTCTGTTCTGCAACACTGGGTAACGGGTGCACATGAGATTGTGCAGATGCAGCAAGCTTCCACGATGCTCCTCACTGTCTGCGGGTGATGCTGCATGGTGATGAGAAGTACCTGGAACCTGTTGGCCAGGATGCCAAAGGCATTCTCCACCACCTGTCCTGCCCTGGACAGCCTGTAGTTGAAGATCCTCTCTTCACGGGTGAGACATCTGGAAGTGTAGGGCTTCATGAGGTAGGTTCTGAGGGAGAAGGCGTCATCACCCACGATGAAGTAGGGCACATCTTGTGTCATTGGGTAGGGGGTCTGGGTCTGGAAAACCCATGATGAGGTTGTATTCCAGCCCATCCTTGAGGTCACTGGCGTTGTTTACCTGGGCATCTGAAGCTGACCCATTGCCTGAAGCATCGATGTACATGAACTTGTAGTCAGCATTGACCATGGCAAAGAGGATGATGCTGAAGAAGCTCTTGTAGTTGAACTAAGTGGACCCTGAGTTGCCTGGAGCTTTGCAGGCCATGTACTTCCCATCTTTGGCTCCAATGGTGTGGGGGAAGTTCCACCTCTGATACCACTCTTCTGCAACTTTCCTCCAGTCTTCTTCAGTGGTGGAGCACTGGAGGAACTCCAGCATGTATTCTGCGATGATGGCCTGCATCACTTCTCTGACCACTTTGCTGATGCTGTTGTGTGCACCCTCCATGCATACTGCATGTTTCTGTATGTGGTTCCAGAGGCCAGGTGGCTCAGAGTCAGTGCCACCTTCAGTCCAGGGTCCAGGTTGGGATGGAAGTTGGTGCTCTGCTTGGTCAACCTGGGTCTCAAACACTCTACAGGTTCATCAAACATGGCTGGTGGTATCCTCATGAAGTGCTGGAATACACGAGGGTCTTCATTCCTCAGCTCCACCATCAGCTTGTCATACAGTCCAAACTCCACTCTTCTCCCGATCCATCGTCGGACCCACACAGCTCTTGGACGTCTCCTTCTTCTCCTTGTGTAGAAAAGGTGAAACAGTCTGAAGAGAGCTTGGTTCTGGTGTTGAATGATCGCAGTTACCATAAGGACTGTGTTATGATCCATGGTGGAGATCAATGAATGATGTGGAAGACCAAGACCAAGGGTGAAGAGGTCTGTACACCACGGCTCCTGGACTGATACTGAGATCCAGGTGATTTCCTCCCCCTTTTTATAGAAAATATCGGTTTTCCACTAGGTGTCCTTCCACATACTCTAGGCATACTGCAGACATCCTAAATATCAGAGATAAGTCCCATATACAAATGTTTTGTCCGTTTTAATGCTCGAGATGCATCCGCTTACATCCTTTCTATTTCCGTCCTACTAACGCTGTGTAGATGTTCTGTGTAGCTTTCGCTTCCTCCCTCCTTCCGTTTTCAGCTGCAGCGGATGTGAGTTGCAAGGATGTCCAGAGGATGCCAAGAGGATACAGTGGACGTTTAACGGATGACAACGGACGTAGAACATTTGTTGCCTGTATGTGTTGCAGATGTACATCGTACATGGTGGAAAGTTCATCCCTTCAAAAAGTTTTGTGCAGCTCAAAACTTCTTGTGTGGATGAAATCTCAGTGGACGGATGCTGGAGGGATAGAGCGTATGAAACACATATGCAGTGAGTACACAACGGATGCATCACGTTTTCCAAAGGATGGCAAGCTTTTTTGTCCGTTTTACATCCTCTTTGCATCCGTTGGTGCAGTGGGACATGGGCTTTATTTTTCTACTATTTTGCTTTATTTCAAAGTTGACTGAAAGCTGATTTTCAACCATTCCTGCTGTTCATTTTAGGGAGATAGGGCGGAGAAAAATATTGGTTAGCTTTCTACAACAGCACATTCCTTTAATTATCCTGGTTTTATGCCATTCTGTATGAGATTAACTTTTATTAAACTGGTTTTCTGAATACAGTCAATGAGCAGGAAACATGTCAATAAAATGAGAAAACAAGCAGATAAAAAGAGAATTCAGTTTTCTGCAAGAGAGCAACTCAGTTTCATAAAAAGAAAGAATTTGTTTATAATTTGGTAGCTGACTAAATGATCACATAGAAAGTTGATACAGTCCTTGTAAAGTAAAGTAACACATCCTTTTTGTAATGTGGTGACCAAAACTGGATTCAGTATTCCAGGTGTGATCTTACTAAGGCTTTATAAAATGGTACTAATACTTCATGTGATTTTGATTCTATGCCTCTGTTTATCCAACCAAGGATTTTATTTGATTTTTTTGGGTGCTGCCTCACACTTCTGATTCAAGTTTAAGTCATCATCCATTGGATGATGGATCATCCATCATCTCTGTTGCTTTTTTGAATCAGTTTTCACCTAATCTGTACTTGTCCTGCCCAGGTGTAAAACTCTGATTTTCTCCACATTAAATTTAATTTTGTTGGATAGGGTCCATTGTTTAAGTATGTCCAGATCCATTTGGATCCTGAGCTTGTCTTTTAGGGTATTGGCAATTGCATTTAAATCATTTTGTCACAGGCCTTTGCTATTTCTCTTAGATTCCTGGTTTACATAATTGTATTATGTAAATCCTGGTCAAACATTATCTATCTGGTAACTACTGGTAGTTATTACTTTATCCAGCTGCTTTCTAGTCATAAAATAAGTGCTTTTTTAAAATTGGAGGAGGGAAAAAGGTGTGTAGGCTAGAACTGATGTGGACTGGGGCAAGAGTGAAATAGAACATCATTTCTGATTTCCAAATCCATCAAATTTCTACACTGGATTTGTACACTTGTAATAACCAGGGGCGGGATTCAAATTTTTTAACAACCATTTCTGTGTGTGTGGCTTTATTTGTGGGTGTGGCTTGGTGGTCATGTGATGGGGTGGATGTGGCTTGCTGATAACGTGATCGGCTGGGCATAATTCGGTGGTCACATGACTGGCTGGGTGTGACTTGGTGATCATGTGATAGTGGGCATGGCCATGTGGCCATGTGACTAGCAAACCAAATACAAGTGGTCCTTGCTGTTTGTTGCTAAGCGAGTGTTCTAATTTATGACTGACCTTTTTCCTTGTTTTTGGAATTTTGACAGCCATGCACACACACTTCTAATCCAGGGGGTTGGACGAAAAGATGACCTCCAAAATCTCTTGCAGGGGAGGCCTAGATTGTTGTCCTGTTTCAAAGAGTTTTCTTAAGTCAGGGTTTGTGTCCTTCCTTCCTTTCCTTTTTTTCTCTCTCTCCCTCCCTCCCTCCTTCCATGTATCTATTCATCCATCCATATATATCATTCATGTACTCCTCCCTCCCTCTCTTTCTTCCTTCCTTCCTTTCTTTTTCTTTCTGTCTGTTCCTTCCACTCCACCTTTCTTTGTCTATCCCTTTTCTTCCTTTCTCTCTCCCCTTTTCTTTTCCTTTTCTTTCTTTTCTTTCTTGTCTCTTCCTTCTCTCTCTTTCTCTCCCTTTCTCTTTCTCTCTCTCTTTCTCCTCTCCTTCCCTGCATATATCGCATTCACTTTCTCCTCCCTCCCTCCCTCTCTCCTCTCCTCTTTCTTTCTCTCTTTCTTTCTGTCCCTTCCTTCCATCCCCCCTCATTCTTTGTCTATCCCTTTTCTTCCTTTCTCTTCCTTTCTCTCTCTCTTTCTTTCTTTCCCTTTTCTTTCTTTTCTTTCTTGTCTTTTCCTTCTCTCTCCTTTACCCTCTCTTTCTCTCTTTCCCTCTCTCTTTTCCTTTCTCTCCATCCCTTCCCTTCCCCCTTCCGTCTCTCCTTTTAAAGCTAGTAGACCCACCTGAAACAATCACACACACACACACACACACACACCCAACAAAGTACCTGACCAGGAGCGTCACTCATGACAAGGGTTCTTCCTGGCCACTCTTCCAGAGTCCCAGGGACCGGGCATGATTGTCCATTCACACTTGATCCCACGTTGCCCGGAAAAGCTGGCAGGCAAGGCTTCCGGGTGCAACAAAGGAGCTGCAGGCAGGACTTCCTCCCCTCCTTCTTTTGGGGAAAGGGCTGGAAACTTCAAGCAAAGTGAGACGTGTACTGCAGCCTTGCCCATCCCAGCAGCTGCAGGGTGGGCTCACCTTTCCCTCTGCCACCAGCTGCAGGAGAAAGGTAAGTTTTCAGGTAGCCAGGAAAGCCCAAACTGCTGCCTAGCCCAGAGCTGCTGGAGGTGTGGGTGAGACTGCAGCACACATACTTGCTGGTCATGTTCCCTGGTCATCCCACCCCTGTTCCTTGCAGGCAAGGCCCAGCAGCTGCAGAAAATCCAGGTGGGAGGCAAGATGCAGACTGGTGGAGATCCAAATGGTGATGGGGCAGTCCTGGCTTGCCTTCCCCTCTGCCGCCAGCAAACCAGGTAAGCTGGAGGCTGGGGACAGTGGGGGGGAAGCTTGCTAGGCTGTGAGTGCTGCATGCCGCAGTGCTGATGGCTAAGCAAGCCAGACAGCCAGGATGGTTGGGGGGGGGGAAACTAGCTAGGCCATGATTGCTGCAGGTGGTGGCAGCATGGCGGTTGGCCCGGGAGTTGGGACTCATCAGGGCTTATGGCAGTAAGGGTGAGGGCGGCAATGGTAGCTTGGTGGCGGCAGCCTAGACTGGCCAGGAGTCAGGATTCAACTGGGGCTGGCAGCAGCAGCAGCATGTAGGCGACCGGGGTTGCAGAGCCTCACTCACCTAGGGAGATCATGATGGTGGAAGGCAGACTGAGGGCTGGTGGGCAGGCAGGTGGGCAAAGACGGACTGCAGGCAGCATGGCACATGGCCAAGATAAGGAGGGGCAGGGTGGACAGGGGAAGAATGTAGTCAGTGACTGTCATGCAATACAATGTCACACATGCTCAATAAGGACTGACTGGACAAGGAAGAAGGTGGAGAGAGGCAGGGACAGCCAGGGGACCAATTTACCAGTTCTCCGAACTACCGGGAATCATAACAACCAGTTCTACCAAACCCGTCTGAACCTGTAGAATCCCACTCCTGATAATAACAGTCTTTACGGTCAGCACACAAACCAAGCAGTTTTGGGAAAGAGTGATAATGCAATCTGCCTCTTGTTTTATATTCAGTGTATTTTCATACTTGCTACCAAGGAACAAAGATACATTTGTAATAGTCAGGGAGAATATGCTGTTGGTTTCCTTAGTGCCAGAAAATAATTCCATGCACTTGTCTCGTCAATTGGTGACTAGGTCAATGCTCAAGATTATAACATTTACACAAAGATACAGTAAACACATTTGCTTGGCTATGATGCTTCCTTGGAGATGATGGGATTATTATTCAACACACAGGAAAGCTGCCAGATATGTGTGTAACTATTTGTGTATATAAATATTACCAATTATGGATTATTATTCTCCTCTCCCTTTTTGTGAGATATCTGTCTATCAACCTTGAAATAGAAATGATAGAGTAAAGAAGTAAAAGTGTATAGTTTTGCCAAATATAATCCAGTTAAGAAGCAAAGTGTGAATACTGTATTCAAAACAATCACTGGAGACTCTGGTGTGAAATAATTTGCACTCTGCTGTGTAGTGTCTAAATATAACTCTGCAAGCGAAATCAATTATGTTGACACATTGTCAATTATGTTGACACATTGGAGAATATACTAGAGATATTATATAGCTTTCTCTTTCTCTTTTTAAGAGTTTATTTATATATTTTCCTTAACATACGGAAGTGTTTTATGAACACCATGTTGTCTGGGTTAAGGCCCACTCCCACTGCACTTACGGATGCAGAGAGGATGTAAAACGTGAAAAAAAGCTTGCCATCCGTTGGAAAATGCTATGTATCCATTGTGTACTCACTGCATACATATTTCATACGCTCTATCCATCGAGCATCCATCCACTGCGATTTCATCCGCGCAAAAAGTTTTGAGCTGCACAAAACTTTTTGAACGGAAGAACTTTCTGCCGCATATAATGTACATCCGCGACATATACGGGCAACAAACATTTTATGTCCGTTATATCTGTTAAACGTCCACTGTATCCTCTCTGCATCCTCTGGCCATCCCCTCAACTCACATCCGCTGCAGCTGAAAACGGAAAGAGGGAGGAAACAAAAGGTACACAGAATGTCTACACAGCGTTAGTAGCACAGAAATAGAAAGGATGTAAGTGTATGTATTTTGTATATAAAGTATTCAAAATACACAAAATGTTTGTATCTGGGATGTATCTCATATATTTAGGATGTCTGGAGCATGTCTAGAGTATGTGGAAGGACACCTAGTTGAAAACCGATATTTTCTATAAAAAGGGGGAGAAAATCATCTGGATCTCAGTATGAGTCCAGCAGCCGTGGTGTACAGACCTCATCACCCTTGGTCTTGTTTTTTTTTTTTTTTTTGTTTACTTACTTACTTACTTACTTACTTACTTACTTATTTATTTATTTATTTATTTATTTATTTATTTATTTATTTATAAAACATACAAAACAATACAAAACGATTGCCAAAAATAAGCACAAAGCTTGACTATTTGGTAAGCGATAATGAATAACATTACAATAAAAACAAAAGGGTCCAACATAATGCTCGTGGAATAAGGGTTAGGGAGAGAGAAAGAAAGGGAGAGAGAGAAGAATAGAAGGGGAGGAGATGATAAAAACATCCCGATATTAGTCTCGCCAAATCAACTCGACATACCTATATACCTAGACATATACATGCATATACATATTTATGCTAGTAAATATTGTTCTTCAATATCATCAATTGTTCTCCACCATGGATGATGAAACAGTCCATATGATAGCTGCGCTCATTCAACACCAGAACCAAAACCTGTTCAGACTGTATCAAGTTTTACACAGGAGAGGACAGTTTTTACCAACACTTTATTAAGTAAACAAAATGAACCAAGTAAACTTTAGTGTCTTAAGCAAAGATAAACATTATTAAACAAGTAAACAATTCAGTCTCTGACACTATTCTGAATCACTCTGAGTCATGTCCATCGTCTCAGCTGTGAAGCGGGCAGTGACTGTGGATGTGGCTGTGGCTTAAGTGCTGGTCTGAGGCACCATTGGGGTGCTTGGCCCCGAGAGTACAACAGGTGGTGGTGTGTTCAGGAAGCTATCTGAGAGCTGACTCAGTCCCGTGAGGTTGAGAGGCCCTTCATCAAGGACTTGAGATGTCAGGCCCAAGACTGATGACAGATTGTCCATTGACGGTCTTGGCTGTGGGGTGGAGGAAGGGTTGGGAGGAATGTAGTGCAGCTCTCTGGTCTGCAGCTGGGTGAGAAGTGGCGTCTGTGGTGAACCTGGGCCTGGACTGGGAAGGGCTGCCTCTGCTGTGGGAATTCCTGGTGGTCGTAGCCTTGGTAGGTGAGGGGCTGTTGAAAGTCATGGAAGAGTTGTGACATCACCTGGGGTGGAGGAGCAGATCTGGACCGGGTAGGAGCTGGGCCTTGAGGGTTGTGCAGAAGTGCTGCGATCTTCTGCTTCATCAGCTGGTACTCGGCCGTGGGCAGGTCCCTCAGGGTCTGGCTCACATAGGTGATGAAGGGCTTCCGGGCTGAGGATGCTCTGTCCAAGTCGACCAGCTGAGAGAGAAGTTACGTGTTGGTCTTCAATGTGTCCCTGATCTCCAACAGCACACTGTAGTCCTGGTCCTCCAGTCTGCCTCTCTGCCTGCATCCTCTGGAGCTGGGGGTGGGGGGGGGTTGGCCTCTGGTAGCTGCTGCTTCTTCCTCCATTTGTGACAGCAGGGGGTCATCCTCCACGGGATCCTCCAAGTCTGCCGGCATGGGGAGTGCAGCTGTTGGGAGGGGTCTCTGCTGTGGGGCCCTCTGAAGACACCTGCCTGGACAGGCTCGCTGGCTCCTGGCTGGAAGAGGACTAGCTGTCTGTGGGTTGTTTGAGGAACAGGAGTCTCAGAGGGGCTGCTCCTTGGTGGTGGATCTCACCCTCCAGGAAACTGCGCTTGGCCATGACGTACTTCTCCCGGGCAATGAGCTTGACAGCTGCCTGCCCGGATTTCTTGAGGTGTAGCTTGCCATACCAGGTGTGCATGTGCTTCCACTATCCCAGGAGTACATCTGCAGTGTACCCCAGGATCTCTGCCTTGTCTCTCCCAGTTGCCTGCTTCTTCTTGGTGTCACAATACAGTCTGTGGCCCTTTCTCCACAGGTACTCATTCTCCCTCAGCCATTCCAGCACCTCATCTTCATGCTCCTCAGAAATGGTGTACTGTTTCCTCTCTCCCTTCTCCTTCCCTTGCTTTTTCCTCCCTCTGGCAGGGGCTCAGCAGGGCCTTCAGGGGCTTGAACAGCAGGGCCTTCAGCAGCTTGAGCAGCAGGGCCTTCAGCAGCAGAGCTTTGAGGGGCTAGAAGGCCTTGGGGCTGGTCCACCACAGCAGCAGCAGCTTCTGAGTCAGTGCCAGGGGGTGGGATGCTGGTTCTGTCCTTCTTCACCTTGCCAGGGCTTAAACAAGTAGGCACGGACTTCCTCTTCTTGCCTGACTGACGAACCATGGTGTTCCTGCAAGATGTATCTGGCAGCACATCTTTCCCCTGTATGCTGATTGCGTGCATGCTGGATCCTTTTATATCCATGGAGCGGACACAATTGATACCCCCCACATGCGCAGTGAATGCTTTGCATCCGATATACATCTGCGTGGCATCCCCTTTGTTTCCTATAGGCGTACGTGATGCATCTGCTTCATCCACTATGCATCCGCCCCTTGTGCGATGAGTCCACTTCGAAATTCTCCCCCGGAACCCCTTTGGAGGTGTCATCCGCTTTCATCTGCTTTCATCCGCTAGGCTTCCGATGAACATCCATTTAACATCCCCGCTACATACTAGCCATGTCCATTCTTTTCCATTCTGATTATGCAAATTTTCACCAATTTTTGGAGCGGATGAAAACAGATGGAGCCACCCCCAAAATTTTGCTCATCCGCTGTGTCCTTTATGCATACGTTTTGCGTCCATCGGCCAGTGGGACTGGGCCTTTAATTCGCTTACATAATAATATACGAGGGCTATCCACAAAATAGATTATGTTTTCATCTGTAGCAAGAAGGGGTGTAGTTAGCATGGCCATCTTTGATCTCTGCATCTGCTGCTTAGTCTGCATCTAGTTGTGCTAGTGGGAACTTCTTATTGTTGCCCGTTACTTCACAGCAAACATTTGAAATGTGTGCTGCAATTGAAAATCCCACAAGTTTTGAGGTGTGATCAGTGATGAGGTTTTTGTTGGCAAAAAAACATAAACCAATTGAAATTTATTGGCAACTGTGTGAAGTGTACAGGAACAACATCATCACTGAAGGTGGAGTGCGCCAGTGGTGCATTAAGTTTAAAAATGGATGAACTAACGTTCATGATGAACAGTGGAGTGGACGTCTGAGCATTGTGACTGATGAACTGGTCGTGAAAATCGATGACAAGATTCGTGAAAACTGCCGTTTCACAGTGACGGAACTTTCGCTTAGTTTTGCACAAATTTCACGCAGTTTGTTGCATGAAATTGTTTCACAAAAGCTAGGCTACCACAAATTTTGTGCAAGATGGGTGTCAAAAATCCTGACAGAAAACCACAAGAGTCAGCGTATGGCCGCATCATTGACATTTCTCTACTCTTATGACAAAGATGGAGATTCATTTCTTAATCGAATCGTAACTGAAGACGATACTTGGGTCAAACGTGTGAACAGTGAGAACAAATGGAGTTGGGGGCACACAAATTCCCTAAAAAAGCCAATAAAATGTTTGCAAACGTTCTCTGCAAGGAAGATTATGGTGACTGTTTTTTGGGATAGACAAGGTATGCTTCTTATCAATTTTCTGGAACATGGTGCAACAAAAAACTCTGTGGGGTATTGTGAAACATTGCAAAAACTAAAGGCTAGGTCCCATTGGCAGACTGACACAAAACGCATGCCTAAAGGACACAGCGGATGAGCAAAATTTGGGGGGTGGCTCCATCCGTTGTCATCCGCTCCAAAAAGTGGTGAAAATTTGCATAAACAGAACGGAAAAAAACGGAAAAGAACAGACATGGGTAGTACGTAGCGTGTGTAGAACCCTAGCGGATGATAGCAGATGGAAGCAGATGACACATCTGAAGGGGTTCCGGGGGAGAATTGCGAAGCGGATGCATAGCAGAAGGGGCGGATGCATAGCAGATGACGCGGATGCATCACAGACGCATATAGGAAGCAAAGCGGATGCCATGCGGATGTATATCAGATGCAAAGCGTTCACTGCGCATGCGGAGAGTATGAATTGCATCAGCTCCGTGGATATAAAAGGATGCAGCACGCATGCAGTCAGCATTCAAGGGAAAGACGTGCTGCCACATACATCTAGGAGGAACACCATGGTTTGTCAGTCAGGGAAAAAGAGGAAGCCCATGCCTACTCATTCCAGCCCTGGCAAGAAGGACAGAACCAGCATCCCACCCCCTGGCACTGGCTCTGAAGCTGCTGCTGCTGCTGCTGTGGTGGACCAGCCCCAAGGCCCTCAACTCCTCAAAGCCCTGCTGCTGAAGGCCCTGCTGCTCAAGTCCCTGAAGGCCCTGCCACTCAAACCCCTAAAGGCCCTGCTGCTGAAGCCCCTGAAGGCCCTGCTGCTCAAGACCCTGAAGGCCCTGCTGAAGCCCCTGCCAGAGGGAGGAAGAGGCAAGGGAAGGAGAAGGGAGAGAGGAAACAGTACACCATTTCCAAGGACCATGAGGATAAGGTGCTGGAATGGCTGAGGGAGAACGAGTACCTCTGGAGAAAGGGCCACAGACTGTATCACGACACCAAGAAGAAGCAGGCAGCTTGGAGAGACAAGGCAGAGATCCTGGGGTACACTGCAGATGTACTCCTGGGATAGTGGAAGCACATGCACACCTGGTATGGCAAGCTACACCTCAAAAAATCCGGGCAGGCCGCTGTCAAGCTCACTGACCAATAGATGTACGTCATGGCCAAGTGCAGTTTCCTGGAGGGTGAGATCTGCCACCAAGGAGCAGCCCCTCTGACACCCCTCTCTCTCAGGCAGCCCACAGACAGCCAGTCCTCTTCCAGCTAGGAGCCAGCAAGCCTGTCCAGGCAGGTGTCTTCAGAGGGCCCCATGGCAGAGACCCCCCCCCCAACAGCTGCACTCCCCATGCCGGCCAACTTGGAGGATTCCCTGTCACAAATGGAGGAAGAAGCAGCAGTCACCAGAGGCCAACCCACCCCCAGCTCCAGAGGATTCAGGCAGAGAGGCAGACTGGAGGGCCAGAACCACAGTGTCTTGTTGGAGATCAGGGACACAATGAAGACCAGCACAGAACTTGTCTCTCAGCTGGTCCACTTGGACAGAAGATCCTCGGGCCGCCACACCTTCATCTACCTGCGTGAGCCACACCCTCAGGGACCTGCCCGAGATCCAGTACCAGGTGATGAAGGAGAAGATAAAGCACTTCTGCACAACCCTCCAGGCCAGCTGAAGCTGCTCCTACCCAGTCCAGGTCTGCTCCTCCACCCCAGGCAATGTCACAGCTGTTCCATGGCTTTCAACAGCCTCTCACCTACCAAAGCTACGACTACCAGGACTTCCCACAGCAAAAACAGACTTTCCCAGCCCAGGCCCAGGTTCATCGGATACCACAGACTCCAGTCCTCACCCAGCTGCAGACCAGACAGCCCCACTACACTCCTCCTTCCTCCACCCCATAGCCAAGCCCGTCAATGGACAATCTGTCATCAGTCTTGGGCCTCACATCTCAGATTCTTGATGAGGGGCCTTTCAACCTCATGGGACCGAATCAGTTCTCAGACAGCTTCCTGAACACACCATTCCCTGTTGTACTCTCGGGGCCAAGCACCCCAATGGCACCTTAGACCAGCACTCAAGCCATAGCCACCTCCACAGTCTCTGCCTGCTTAACAGATGAGACCATGGACTTGACTTATAGTGAATTAGAATAGTGTCAGAGACTGAGTTGTTTACCTGTTCACTTTATCTTTCCTTAAGACACTTTACTTGGTTCATTTTGCTTTTTTTAATAAAGTCATAAAGTTTACCTAAGGCAGTTAATAAAGGTTATCTTTGCTTAAGACACTTGGTTCATTTTTTTTACCTAAGTAAAGTGTTGGTGAAAACTTTTAACAAATATTTAAGCCTTTGCATGCTTGTGGGATGGATAAGGATAGTTGTGGGATAGATAAACCTCCAGTGCAAGCATAGTGGGACTGTATGGTCCCCCATCCCAGCTGCCATACATATGGACCTTGATTATCAATAACAATTTATTCATTGATCAACACATTTTAAAATAAAGAAAGCTCTTTATTAATTCCCTATTCATTGTAGGACCACTCAACATACATTGCACAATCTCATCAGTGTTATGCGACAGGCTCAAGGAAGCATCCATTAGTCATCTATCATCCTGTCTTGCCACTCCGCTGCTCCAGCTGAGGAGCTGCACCAGTTTCTTAGTAGGTTGCGCTGCTTCTTCCCTTCACGTGAAGCTCTGTTGGGGCCTTGTACATCCACAGTGTCTATCAGGTTTAGTCCTTGCCTCCATTCACCAGGCTCCATGTCCCCATGCTCTTGTTGACGGTCCACAAGTCTGTTCTGCAACACTGGGTAACGGGTGCACATGAGATTGTGCAGATGCAGCAAGCTTCCACGATGCTCCTCACAGTCTGCAGGTGATGCTGCATGGTGGTGAGAAGTTCCTGGAACTTGTTGGCCAGGATGCCAAAGGCGTTCTCCACCACCCATCTTGCCCTGGACAGCCTCTTCATGGGTGAGGTATCTTGAACTGTACGGCTTCATGAGGTAGGTTCTGATGCAGAAGGCGTCATCTCCCACGATGAAGTAGGGCACATCTTGTGTGTCGTTGGGCAGGGGGTCTGGATCTGGGAAGCCCATGATGAGGTTGCGTTCCAGCCCATCCTTGAGGTCACTGGCGTTGTATATCTGGGCATCTGAAGCTGACCCATTGCCTGAAGCATCGATGTACATGAACTTGTAGTCAGCATCGACCATGGCGAAGAGGATGATGCTGAAGAATCCCTTGTAGTTGAACTAAGTGGACCGAGTTGGCTGGAGCTTTGCAGGCCACGTGCTTCCCTTCTATGGCTCCAACGGTGTGGGGAAAGTTCCACCTCTGATACCACTCTTCTGCAACTTTCCTCCAGCCTTCTTCAGTGGTGGGGCACTGGAGGAGCTCCTCCATGTATTCTTCGATGATGGCCTGCACCACTTCTCTGACCACTTTGCTGATGGTGTTGTGTGGCACCCTCCATGCATACTGCATGTTTCTGTATGTGGTTCCAGAGGCCAGGTGGCGCAGAGTCAGTGCCACCTTCAGTCCAGGGTCCAGGTTGGGACGGAAGTTGGTGCTAGGCTTGGTCAACCTGGGTCTCAGATGCTCTACAAGTTCATCAAACATGGCTGGTGGCATCCTCATGAAGTGATGGAATGCACGGTGGTCTTCATTCCTCAGCTCCACCATCAACTGGTCATACAGTCCAAACTCCATTCTTCTCACAATCCATCCTCAGACCCACACAGCTCTTGGACGTCTCCTTCTTCTCATTCTTTATAAAGGGTGAAACAGTCTGAACAGATTTTGGTTCTGGTGTTGAATGATCGCAGCTACCATACAGACTGTGTCATGATCCATGGTGGAGAACAATTGATGATGTGGAAGAGCAAGACCAAGGGTGAAGAGGTCTGTACACCACAGCTGCTGGACTCATATTGCCCAAAGAGCTGCTGATTCACTTCTACAGAAGAATTATAGAGTCTGTCATCTGTCCCTTTATAACTGTCTGGTTTGGCTCTGTGACCAAGCAAGACAGACACAGACTTCAATGGATAATTAGAACAGCAGTTAAAAAAAAACACTTGCTACCAACCTGCCTTCCATTGAGGACCTGTATACTGCACGAGTCAAAAAGAGGGCTCTGAAAATATCTACAGACCCTTCACATCCTGGGCATAAATTGTTTCAACTTCTACCCTCAGAATAATAGGGAACTGCAGACCAGAAGAACTTGACACAAGGACAGTTTTTTCCACAAATACTATCACTCTGCTAAACAACTAATTCTCACAACCCTGTGAAACTAGTAAGAGTGTATTGCTATTATTCTTCTCATCCTTCCTATTATCTATCTCTTCCCACTTATGACTATAACCATATTGCTTGTATCTTTACAATTTATATTGTTTTGTTTCCTAGTATGATTTGATTGCTTATTAGTAACCTATGAATATCACTAAGTGTTGTATCTTATGATTCTTGATTAATGTATTTTATTTTTTCTTTATGTATACTGGGAACATATGTACCAAAGACAAATTCCTTGTGTGTCCAATCACACTTGGCCAATATAGTATTCTATTCTATTCTATTCTATTCTATTCTATTCTATTCTATTCTATTCTATTCTA
>BLBF01000019.1:27215041-27242541 GCA_015471245.1 Laticauda colubrina
TATTCTATTCTATTCTATTCTATTCTATTCTATTCTATTCTATTCTACTCTACTCTACTCTACTCTAATGTTGCTTTCATATTTGTTATAACCATGTATATATTTCATAACTCTTTTTTGTGCTTTATTTAAGAAAATCTTGCTCCTTATGAATTTACTGCTAGAAATAATTGTAATTACATCCCATGATTCTGTTAACTGTCCTGGAGAGCACTATGTTTATACTTGAACCATTAAAATGAATGTAAGTAAAGATAGTCACAAACTCTGAAAGCTGCCTGCCTTTAGGTATATATTTGTATTCCCGTTATTATATTTTTATTCTGGTTTTCCTTTTGGAGTTAAATACAACATTTTTCCTTTTTCATGACAATTGAAAAAAGTTACTGGTTCTAAATCACCAAGGACATTTTATGACCTACAAAAAATTTAAATCTGAGTCCTTATGCTTCGAGAAAAAACATTTAACCCTTTACATTATCTTGTAATAATGCCTTTTAAGAAACTTTTTCTCTAGAAGATAATATTATCTGGATGTCTTTCCCCACAGTAATTATGTACAAGCCTACTATATATGGAATAGGATTGTACAAACTTGGACTGCTTCTGTATAAACATGCTTTGTAATATATCTTCATTCTTAGGAAACATAAGTAAAGCTAATGAAACTTTATATTTTAATTCTCATGAAAACCATTGCTATTAATTACTTTTTTCAAGAATATTGAAAATAGGTCTGGCATGCTTTAAAAGTGGTTTCTAAGGTCTGAAGATGAAAGTGAGGGAATTTTTCTTTATCCAATAGGCATGACAGTGATTTTTTTCTCTTAGATTTTCAATGTAATAAGAAGGAGTGATGGTTATATATCATTTCCAAACTACTTTTGAAGAACTGGAAAGTGAAAGCAGGCATAGTATGGAAGTGCCCAAAGAATAATAAAATGTGGCTTACTAAGGCATTGGATGTAATATCTGATTCACTATAAAGCAGGTATCTGACTTTCCAGCTTCCTGTGATATACTTTGAACTGTTTTGGTAGAGATGCTAGATGGAAATGATAAATTTGAAAGTTTCTATCAGCAGTTTATTTTATTTTTTTTCTATTCTGTGACTGTACTGTAAGAATGATTAATGCTTGTGCTAATCTAGCTTTAGTTCCTTCTTTTGCAATCTGCTCCTTTTATACTTTCTGCTCAGAAAATAGACCAGATGTGTTTAGAACAAAATACGTTTTGAAAGATTATAGAGAAGTACAATTTAAAAATAATGATGCTCATTAATAATGGATTTCTCTTTATATTTGTGACCATTCATAGTTGAAAATATATGCAATGACTCCATGTATAAATATGCATCTGTATATATCTATTATCTATTTACAGAATATGATAAATCTCAATAATTTTCCAATATAAAATTATTTTTTCATGGATACAATTAACAATTTATCTGCTGCTTGTTAATGGTTTTTGATCTATTTACTGGTACCTAAAGAAAGCCAGGCAAAAGAAAATCTCTTATTGTACTTATTGTCATTAATATTTATTTGTTATATTTCTATCCTGCCTTTATTACTCTGTTGGGAAACAATATTTTTATATAATCTGTTTGTTTGAAAAAAGCAAGCAAAAAGGGAACTCTTATGACTGACAACAAAGAATGAGTTTGTTCATTCAAAAGGGGAGGTAGAGAACCAAGCTGCTGTAGGTTCCAAAGCCAAATAAAGGTATTATGACATAAAACTTGTGTCAAATTAGGCAGAATGTAGGGAATTAATGCATGCATGTTTATTTTGTTGTTAAAATCATATTCTTTCAGAGTTATTATCACCACCTGCTGTCATCATATCTAGTGGGGGAGGGGGGAATCACTGAGGCTTTATTCACAGAATTTATGTTTAGTGTCATCCTTGGAATGTGCAAATAAAGATAGAAATCTCTGAATATATTTGAAATGTATTTCTTAGTCCATTACATTTTTACATATCATTCTCTCTTGAAAATATATTCAATTTTCCTTAAAACTTTTAGTGTCTTTGTGGTTTAATTAAATCTTTAATTAAATATATTGTCTTCTAGGATTAGAAAACTGAGCTGGAAACTGGATGGCTGTAGAGAGGCATCAATAGCAAATTATTTTAGAGAAGAAATAATATTGTTGGTATCTGCAGGAGAAATAAGTGAGAAAACATTTTTCACAATGCAGAAATCCATTTTACATGGTTGCTGGTGATATTGTGACACAAGTACAAAACAGCAGAATTTACAGTATGATTCAGTGTGATTAGGAATAGGCTACCTAGGTGAAGATATCTTTACAAAAAAGGGCAGGTTAGGTAAAGGTTTTGAACAATTTGCATGATTGTAATGTCAAACATCTGTTAGGTAATCCAAAATAAATAATTTCCCTCACCAGGTGGCAGCACCTGGCTGAATGTCTCTGAATTTGGAAGATAAACCTGGACTGGTCTCTGTGTATGTAAATGGGAGACATCTAGAAAATACCAAATTTATAGCCTACATTAAGAACCTAAAAAACCCTGCAAGAATACAATTGCAAGCTGTATCTATATTGCTATCAAGAAAACTATATTAACAGACGAATAATGAACAAGAAATGAAGAGAATTTAAGTTCAACTTGGGAAAAAGTGATACTTTTTTCTAATTTGTACAAGATTTTCCTCCATTTCTTTTGTAATTGGAGAAAACAGCAGGATGGATAATCCAAGTAAACAAGAAATTGGCTAGTAAGAGAAGATTGTCTGGGAAATAAGATGCTGTTCCACATCAGATCTTGATATATCTGGTTATAAGATCCACATCTTATAACCACCATAATCTGGTAGTTCACAAACCAACTCTTCAAAGTTGTTCTCTACAATATAATCCCTATTCTCCTGATGATGATTACAGGTTCTCTATCCCGGTTCTAGAATGTCTGCCTAACTCTACAATTCTACTCCTAGACCTGTCTTTACTACATATAATATGGAATGCTAGTTTTCATACTAGCTTTAAAGCATTTGCTTTCTCATAGATTTACTTTAAATATATTTTTCTTCAAAATCAGAGTTAATGTTATTTATTGACCGATTACCATTATAAAATAAAATCATATGCCATCTTTTAAAGAAAAGCCTTCCAAAGTCGTATTACTTTTATGCAACATTAGATATTAATAAAAGCACAATGTTAAAACATTTGGTAATAGTATATGCTATAGTACTAGTATCTTATATTTAAGAATTATAAAATATTTTCAGAGTTCTTTCAAAAGAAAGTAGTTCATAGATTAAGAAGATTATAAGTATAAGCACAAAACCATGGTCTGATTTTCCTGTCATTTTGATAAGATTTCACTGAATATTTCATTTTCAGCAAGACCTCTAAGGACCAAAACAGGACCACAGGTATGCAGAACATCCATTAAATAATATGATCCTAGAATATGGTGTTAATTCTAGAATTCAGGCCTTGACTATATGAAAGAAGAACATATACTGTTTATTGTAGCTTTTTTTTTTTTTGCAATTTTGTGAAGTCATCTAGAGTCATCTGAAGTGAAAGAGGTAGAAATTTAATAATCAAAATCAGTAATCACATAACATCTAAGAACATATGCTAACTGTCTGTTCATTCAATAGATCATGATCACTATATGCTACATGTACTTGGTGGGTTTTCTTTTTTTAATGATGCATTAAAATCATGGCAACCAGTGTCTTTTTTCAAAAGAAAAATAAAACTCTCTAATATGTATAATGCTTATGCAGTACACTGTTAAGTCTGATGGAATAGAAATGCATTAGTTATTGGCAAGTACATCATTCTACTTGCACTTTCTATAGGGAAAGATATTCCTTATTCTTGATTCACCCAGTAAAGGGGGCATATGTATTTTTTTTCCTATCAGAAGTGAGACCCAAAAAGACCTCCCCTTCGAAAGAAAACAAAGTTTAGTGTAGGAGATTATTGCCTCGGTATTAATATCATTTAAAGAGATTGCCAATGTTTTGAACTGTGTTGAAGTTTTGAATTATGTTGAAAACAATTGAGGAACTGAGATATTTCTGCCTATTCATTCAGGAGGAATTACATTTCTAAAAATCCCATTTCCATATTCATTGAGTGCAACCAGATCTGCTGACTCCAGAAATGGCACAACTAGGGCACTAACCCACCCCAAAGTAGAAGACATATTAATTATATGTTTGTTTTAAAATTGTTTTGATTGTACTTTTATTGCTTTTTACCTTGAAATTGTTGAGATTCTGTGATAGAAAGATAGGGGGTAGATAAATTAGAACTTCTAAGTAATAGATCATAATAGTGAATATTTTAACATGATTCTTTTTGCTGATAAAATTGTTCCCCTATGCTTATTTAGAAGCAAATAAACGTGACTTCAGTGACTTCAAACAAGTAAGAATATCCCTTCATTGCATTTTTTATTCCTTTTTTTCTAAAAGGTGTGAAAAATTAGCAGCCTTGCAGGAAACAATTGTATACATATGAATGTGAGGAAAACTGACTTGGGATCACCTGGTGAATACTTTGTTGCTGTGGGTTGGCTCCTTTCTCAGTATTTTTCAACACCCTTAACTGACCCTCAATGACTTATGTACTTTTGTATATTATATGTGGAAAGTGTGATAATTAAGTGAGTAACATAGTGGGACTTGAGAGCCCATTGGATGATTTTGGACCGATCAGTTTCTCAGCTTGAAATATTTCAGTGATTCTTGTTGGGCTAAATCAGTGCTCTTAAACTTTTTTTTCCTCAGAACCCCTTCCCAGTTTCAAAGATTATTTCGTGGACTGTGAGAAGAACTTTGAAAAAAAAACAGTGGGATAGATAATATTAAAAGAGAAACCCCCACTACCAAATAAATCACATGGTACTCTTACTGAAAATTTAAGATATATATTTAAAAAATTCTCCTAATCAGATTAAAGTTTATGTATAATAGTGTCACTTTTGTAACTAGCCAAGTAATAACTAATTAGTTTTCAGTTTTGTATTTTGTACTCCAGTTGAGTACAACTTTGAATTAGAGAGAAAGAGAGAGAGAGAGAGAGAGAGAGAGAGAGAGAGAGAGTGAGAGTGTGTGTGTTTATATATAGACAAAGAAAATGTGATAAAATTGTCTGGTTCTTAATATGGTAAAGAGTTGAGACAAGTAATTTGAAAGGAATGCATGAATTATTGCCCAATAAGAATATAGTCCTGTTCAGGCCTTTTGCTTTAAGGTTTAATGAACACATGACAACAGGAAAGCAAGAAGTAGCATGCTACCTCCATTTAATCTGTTATCATAGCTGGTAAAGCTGGATGTTTGCAGTGAGATAACTTTTTCTATCCTAATAGCTGCTGCCCAGTTTGAGAATCATGGAGTTTCAGTTCCAAAGGAAACTTATTCAGACTTTCTGCTGTAGGATTTCACCTTCATCAGAAGGCACTGAAGTTGGCAACATATATTGTAAGATAAATTAGCATAATTTGCTCTTGTACTCTTCTGCTAGAGCAGAAGGCCTGAAAGAAATAGATTTTTTTTAATATATATTGAAATGTTCTGAATGAGTCCTATCCAAACGTTTTTAATCACCTTCTGTTTTTTGCAGCAATTGCTCTTGACTTTCAGAGTCTTGCTATTTTTCTTCATCACTTTATGTATTTCTTTTTTACTCTTTACTTTTCTTAGGATGCATATACGTCAGATCATGCATCACTGCATGTGGAAAAAGATGTCTATTTGTTTACTGTTTGATAGCTGTGTCCTTCTTGGCTGGCTGGGAGTGTGGCACATTGCCTGTAAGGTTGCCAATTTTTCCTGACTGTGTCTCTGTACCTTCAATAGTGGATAGACAGGAATAACTTCATACAGCAGAATTCTCATATCAAGCACTGCTGCACTGGGAAATAGTTTTCAGGAAGACAACGTGACTGTATCAGTCAAAATTCACTGTAGTGCAAACAACAAAAAAGTTCCGGGCAGTTCCTTAAACGTATTATATCATAAATTCTTTGGTGGAATAGATTCCTAAGTACACCAAACCAAATGTTGGAGCAATCTCAGATGGGGGATGAGAGAAGACACTATTAGTAAAATCTTGACACTGCATTTGCCATGTACCCGTTAGAATAAAAAATAAAAACAAAACACAGTATGGAAGCATTATCCAAAAGAAATATCGACAAATTTATCAACAGCATTTTATAAAGGACTCTTAGATGTGCCAGCCCTACTAACTTAAAATATTTAGGTTGCAAACTCTGCCCAGTTCAATACTTTAAAAAAATAATAAAGGAAACTACTGGAGAGTTAGGTTGACTGCACAACATCCTACACCTCATAAGATCTCTGCATCGGCATTTCAGCATTTATTCGAGGGATGTGCAAAAGCAGGCGCGGAAAGATGAGTAACACAAGTCGGCGGAACTGCAGAGCTCTCGCGCTGTTCTCTGCCCAAGAACCGGGCATCCTGCTACTTTCTGTCACTCACTGGCTCATTCTCTGCCTCCCGCGCTTCCCTCCCACCCAGCCGGGTCATTTCAGGACACAGGCCGCTCGTCGCCGTAGGAAGCCCTGGAGTCTCCTTGGTGTCTCTCTTGGCCTCTGAGCTGGCGCTCGGCAGGTGAGTCCTGCTCCTTAGCCAACTCCTGTTTTAGGAGCCGCCGGTAGCTTCCCTCCCCTTCTTCCTTTCTTTCTTCCTGTACAGAGGGGGAGGCTTCCTCTGACTTTGGAGAACAAACAAGCACAACTCGAGCGGAAAAGGAAAAGATAGTTAGCTACTGGATGTGGGAGGGGGAAGCAGAAGGAGGAAGCTTCACAAAACGGAAACAGGAGGCCAGCGGATGGATAGAAATGGCGTTTAAACTAAACATATGCTACAGGAGTTTCTTGAGTGATCTGAAGGATTTGTAGGAGGACGCACTGCCGCTTCTTGGGGGAAGAGGGAAGGACGACTTCCCCATCTCTTGCACGTGCATCCTTAAGAGCCGACGCTTGCAGCGTCCACAAAAAGGCGGTGTACGAGTGTTTGTTACACATTTCAAAAAATAAAGCAAAACCCCAAGCTGCTGAAGTCATAAAATAAAACAACTAACTCCGAATGACTTCATAGTCTGTGTCCTTTTTGTTGGCAACAACATAGAAATCATTTGTCGTTCTTAAGGTTTTTTTTCAACTTATCAATCTATTTATTTATTTAGAGAATTTATATGGCTGCCCACTCATTCTCAGTGATTCTGGGCGGCTTACCAAAAAATCCCCACCTAATATTACATACAGTAAAAACAATAATCTCCCTGTGCCCTGGCCACAACAATCAATAAATCAAGCACTTGATAAGTTCCATCCTATCCTGCTTAATGGTCTGCTGCCTAAATATAAGCTTGTACTGAAACTGACTGATCCAGTGCAGTTAGCTAAGCGGTCTGAGTTTGAAATTTCAGTTCATTTCCTTAGAAATTGCAATTTGTTTGTGGAGCTTCTTTCTCTCATGGAAATATTTTTAGAACTGCAACCTTTTTCATCAAATAAAATATCCCTCCCCCCTTTGAGGAATATTTCAGTGAGGCTTTACACATCCTACTGATGCTTTTTTAAATAAAATCTGCTTGGTTCTTTTCACAAAATATGTTTAGCCATGAATGTCTGAAATTATCAGCAAAAATTATCAGCATAAATAAATTTGCTTATTATCTGAAAACTTTTAAAGATAATAAATGGTTGTCTACTGTAATTTTTGTAAAGAAGCCATAATATCATGTGCAGATTTTTTTTTACTCTTCCCAGCATACATATTCATCAAATCTTTGTGATAATTGCTTTTGAATTGAATCTTTGGTCTCTTTTTAATGCACTTGGTTTTATTGAAAGGTGCCAAAATGCCTTTCCTTCAAGGATTCGATTCCTGCATCGTCTCTGTATGGATGGCATAAGCATGGTTAACCTTCCCAAGGTGCAGGAGCCATTGGTGGCATTTGCAGGAAGGTATATGTAGGCTTTTAATCCACAAAGGAAAAACTACCCTAGTGGGAGCTTCAAATAACTATATGAAAAGGATATGGTCTCTGTGTAGTTGCATTTTAGTTCTGTGTTGCTAAGACTGGTGCATTCTGTGACCCTAGGTGAGCTGCACCCAGTGACATTAAAGCATCACTCGGAGGTGGTTACTGCAGCAATGTGTAGGGTATACATGGTGTGGTCCTTGGTTTTTGTAGAGTGGCCCCAGCTAAAAATGCTTTCGTAGGTGTCAGGAAGGTTTCTAAATGTAATGTAGTTAAAGATGTTATGTGGCCTAGTTGCATTAGGCATGTGATTAAGATGTCCTTGACTGATTTCCCTCCTGCTAAGCAAAAGTTAGTGGTGTTGAGTATTTCTTTTGCTAAATATTTCCATACGTTCTCTGGGATAAGCTTTGGTTCCAGGAACACAGTTGCTTGTGTTATAAGTGTTACAATTGTTACAGATAATAATACATGGTATATATTGCATTTCATGTTTCCCATTGCTATATTCCTTTTCTCCCCTCCCCCCCCCTTTTTTTTGTACAATGTGAAAATGAAAAAAAAAAGGTATAGGTCAAGTATCAAAAATTATTAAAAGGTATGGTTAAAGTCTCTTCTTTGTTAAAAAAAAATACGAAGAAAAAGGAAAAAGAAAAAATGGAGAAGGTGAGAGAAAAAAAATAAAAAATAAGAGTTTTATAGCTCAGCATCTGGGAGTCCAGTTTTGTGTAATTCAGCGTTTGCACTTGGTTCCATTCAATGGTGTTGAAGAATGCTGCAAGCGTCCATTGATCTGTGTCCAGATTTTTCTTGAGTTTGATGGGTTAATTGTGGATTAATTGGATTAATTGTGGATTAATGGATTAATTGTGGTGGAGTTTGGCTATGGTCTATGACTGCTGGCTTTGCATGTGTCCAATGTATCCAAGAGTCTCATTCTGCAACCTTTATGGCGGTGTGTATAGTTAGTAAGTGTGTGTAGTTAGTTGGTAGGGTCCTTTCCACCTGGGTTGTAGAGGTGAGATTCTAGTGAAGAACTTGATCCACACCCAATCTCCCAGTTCATATGGGTGCAGGGCTTCTTCCAGGGGTAAGGTCTGTGTCAGCGCACTCTGGGTCCAGAGGGTCTGTAGTCTCTTTTGCAGGGCTGTAAGATAAAAAGAGAGAACTCTATCCCCCCTATCTAAGCAAAGGGAATGAGGATCTAGGCCTTTAGGGTATCGAAGGGCGACCAAAAAGGATCTCAAAGAGGGAAATACCTATATCTTGTCTTGGTCTAGTTCTGATATAAAAGAGGGCAATTGGGAGCACTTGTGGCCAGGACAGGTGTGTCTCCTGACAGAGTTTGCCCAGTATGGTCTTCACCTCTTTGTTTGCTCTCTTCTTGGTTCCTGATGATGTCGGAGAATAGGGCACATGGAGGTTTTGGGTAATGCCCAGAGCCTGGAATTTATGTGTGAGGACTTGTGCTATGAGGGGCATGCATGGAGGTGGTCCATGTTTCACTTGGACAGTAACAGGTGTTGCTCCTTTAAGTAGTCCCACTTCTGATGCATCCCAGCCCCATAGGGAGGGTGGCAGGCTTTTTAAATCTTCATGAAGCCTTGTTGCTGGTTATCAGCATGATTGTCTTGTGTGTGCCTTTTCCTGGGATCTCCAATTGCAGGCCATTTGCCACATGTTATGGTAGCTCCCATTTTACATAGGAGATCCCTTCCTAGTAGGGATAGTGGGGACTGGGGGCAAATAGTGAAGGAATGGTCTATTGTGAAAGATCCTAGTTCTACTGTTACATTGTGCGTAAATTCTACAGGGATTATTTTCCTCCCCACTCCCATTATGTTATTCCGAGCCCCTCAGCCACTGAAGCTTTATATGGTGGTTCAGTAATTAATGAGGAGGTGGCTCCAGTATCAACTAAGCAATTGTATTTTTTTTCCTCCTATAAGCATGGTGACAATGGGTCCCCCTTTAGGGCTGTTTTTTAGGGGAATAGCGAGCCCGTTAAAGGGAGCCATGAATTCAGAGTTCTCATTCTCATGTTCTAGTCAGGAAAGGGCCAGGTCATTTTCTCTTCTTTGCTCCCATTGAGGTCTATTGTTATGATTTATTTGAAGAAAAGGAGCTCTGGGTGGTGCATGATGATTAAAGCTTTGTTGTTCAGTGTAATGGACTGGATTATTGCCTGGCTTCATGTTTCTAGGTGGTGGGTGATACCGATTGCGGGAAAGGTGTTGCCTACATTGCCTGCTGAAATGCCCTTCCTGTCCGCACCTATAGCAATGCTGGCATTTGCCTTACGACCAGTCTGCTTTATCACAATGCTAGCATTTCCTTCAATTATAGGGGGTTTTACCTGGTGTCTGTCTGGCATCATGTTGCATTACAGCAAACATTTTTAAGTCTTCATGTATTTCTATCCTTCTCTTTCTAGCTTTCTCTTCCTCTTTCAGTTTGTCTCTTTGATCATAGACAAAGCTAGCGATCCTGCACAACTCCGTTATGTCTAAGGTTGGCCAGTTCGAGACAAAGCGGTGGAAATGCTCTTTGATATCCATGGTAGACTGGTCTATGAAGGCTGAAGCTAAAATCTTTTGGTCCTTCAGGCAGCTAAGGTCTAGATGGGCATATGCAATAGCTGCTTCTGACAGGGAGACCCAAAAGGCATCAGGGTTTTCCTTTGTGTTGTTTTTTTGAAATTCTGACCAGTTTAAAGGCTTTTTTCCTATCTCCTCTAAAGCTTCTAGTAAGTTATTTTTCGCTCTTGTGTATTCATCCCAGTGATTGGTATCATTGTAGTCCCAGTCAGGGTGATATACTGGCCATGCGATGCGGGCTGGGGCTGCCTGTCCAGGGATAGTTGGTAGTTTAGCTATTTGGTCTGTTTTTTCAAATAGTTTTAATAGTTCATCTTTCGTTAGAAAGACTTGTAGCAGCTGGGTCATGTCACCCCAGGATGGATTATGGTTGTCTATGATAGATTTCAGGATTTGAGTTACTGTTTGAGGATCAGCCCTGAAAGCTGGGGTATCCTTTTTCCAGATGACCAAGTCAGAGGCAGAGAAGGGAGTGTGGGTAAAAACCTATTCTAATTGTCCCTTATTTCTGCCTGGCACTGGTTTGCTTAAAAGGGGAGCCATAATCCGTGCCTCAGTCTTTCCTTCCAGGGAATGGATTTCAGGTTTGTTCTGATCTTTTCCCTCGGTCAGGTCTTTGGTCTGAGCCATTTCAGCCCAGCAGTACCAAAAGGGTATTTGGCTGGGTTTAATGCGTGTTCTAAGTGCTTTCAGGGTTTTATAATCTAAAGTACCGCTATCATGCCAGATTTGTTTACCCATGTCACCTCGCAATAAAGCCCACTTTTTGCAAATTCTTTTTGCTTCTTTTTTATTCATTCCAGTAAGGACAGGCACTTGTCTTTCATCCCAAGCCTCAAGTAATTTATCCAAGGGGGTCTCTTCCATTGCCTTCGAGCTATAACTTCCCATATTCCCTACCTGACGTAGGGATTACTTTGGTTTAGCCGGGCTACAGCTGTCAATTTTCAGACAAAAAAGGTCTGGAAAGGATTCCGGTTTCTCTACACATGGAGTACGGGCCCCTTTCTTTAAGGGACACTCAGCCATCAGTTTGAAGGCCCTCCCTAAAAAATGGGGATCTCGGAGGACCATCTGCCCCCTAGCAGCACCAGTACAGGCTCCTTCCTACACTCAGCTGTCAGTTTTCATATATCCCTTAAAGGTGGGGATCTGGAAGGACCTACTCTGTTTTTTAGATAAACTATTTCTAATTTTGTTTGTCAGCAGCCGGTACGGGCTCCTTCTAAATGCACAGGGCTTTGCTTGCAGGATGCAACGGGAGTATTCTTTTTCCTACTTTTTATTTATTTCCTAGCACCAGTTCCTTTTGTAGCCTGCTCGGTTTTTCTTATGTCCTTCAGAAGGAGTCACACTCTGTGATCACCCCTTGTGTTCCCAAATCCAGCCGGTCACAGCTCGTGGTTGAGCTAGCAGCTAGATGGGGTGCGGCTGGCAATCACGGAGGAGGTGAGATCCCGCTGTTTCTGCAGAGAAAACCCACAATCACACACCTGGTACACTCATGCTTCCACTCCCCTTCCTAGTAAGATTATAAATTTGAAGCGGTACTCACCTGCTTTCAAGCAGCTGAGTCATTTATTCAGTAAATTATTCAGTAATAAATTATTCAGTAATTTATTTCAAGAGCGGAAAAGCCCAAGGATTCCCTTTACTACCCTATACCTTCTGGGCTGGGTCCGTGGATGTTGTCCCTAGACAAAGAAGGTCCATGCTGACTGGGAGTGGATCCGCGGGCCCGGTCCGGTGGCAGGGTTAGCTGGGAAACCTTCATGGTCATCAATTGTTGAAAGGTGCCAAAATGCCTTTCATTCAAGGATTCGATTTTTCCTGCTGGGAGAGCTCCAGCGCAAAGATACGGACAACTGCTTGAAAGCTGGATCTTTTTATTTTTCAGGAAGGCGAGGGACAGCAAGAAGTCTGCGTTCCTGGGCTAGCTACCTTTGTATGGTAAGTCCCTGGTTTTTTATACCCTTTTCTCCTTTTGTGTGTGAATGTTTGTATTTGTGTTTAATGTTTCAAATCCTGTCGAAGTTTGTCTTTATTCCCTCGGAGGGCAAACTCCACGGGGTGAGGAAGGCAAACTCTGTGGGGTGCTTTGATTGTAGTATTGGTTTTTCCTAATCTCTTTTAGCTTTACAATGGTTTTTTTTATATTTGTTTTGTGGCAATCTCCTGTCTGTCTCTTTTGTAATTTATATATTTTTGTGTCTTTTGTCTGTTTGTTTTGCTTATTTGGCATGTCTTGTGTTGTAAGGGTTTTCTTTTCTTATTTGTCAAGTTTTCTTAATTTTTCTAGTTTTCTTGGGCTTTTGTCTAAAGGGATTCTTTAGTACCTTTTATTTGATTCCTTTTCCTATGTAAGTTTGTTTTATGGCTGGTCTGATGTTCCCTTTGGGCTTTTCCTGCTTGAGAGACACTATGTCTTCATGAAGTTCCCTTTCCATAGTTTCATTTAAATATTTTAATTAGTTCTCTGCCAGTTATTTCCACTGTTATTCATAACAAGTGGCAAAAAACAGTGGTCTCTTTTTTATTACACATAAGGCATGTTCCATGTTGAATCCCACTGGGAATTTATGAAGTCATAGGCATATAAGCTTTCTTTCTTAGATACAATTCCATAAAGTTTTTGCTTTGATTTCTGTTTGGGTATAATAAAAATAATAAAAAATTGAAAATACTTAAAAGGTTTAAGCAATGAAGGTGTTCTTTGAGAATGTAATATTGCTGCATATCAGGAAAAGTCCTTGATAATCTCTAAAATAAATTTTGAAAATATTTTTGACTTGAGCAGTTTTGAAAGTTCTGTTAAGATTAAAAAATATTAGTAATTTTTGCTCATAACTAAATCTTAGAAATAAAATATTGTTTTAAAAAACAAGACCTTTGAACAGTTAAATATGGTATATATGAAAATAAAATTCTATTTTTAGTGAGAAATAATCTTAATTCCAGATCTAAAGCAAATCTTAAAAGTAAAATACGGTGTTATTTTTAAACTCTTTGGGATTTTGGGCATTTTTTAAACATACATCAAAAACTTATATCAATGGATAAAAATAAAAGAATAATGAAAAATCTGTAAATTTAGAGTTATTTCAAGATCTTATCTGCTTGCATACTATATTCATTTTTCTGATCAGCAGTTTCTTTTCTATAGCTTATTTTTATCTTCTTTCAAAGGAGTAGTATATTTCATCAACTAAGGAGTATCTAGTTTCTGTTATCTAAATTTGCAAGAAAGTTACAAAGAAGCCAAAAAGAGAAATGTGTCATACTGTGCTGAATGTCCTATTGGTTGCTAAAACTTGTTTGTTTGTTTACCTACTTATTTACTTACTTATTGCATTTCTAGGCAATATCTTTCTCAATTACACTGACTGCATGAATGCATGCATGCATTCATATATTGCACTTCTAGACTGCTCATTTTTGTCAATTAGTAGCTAGGATTAATATTGGCTATTTTGTTCTATATTCTTGAAAACATTCCCCTCCACACACACACATCTAGAATTGGTGATGGCAAAGGAGACAATCAGTTCTTTATGATTTATACATTAATGGATTAAAGAGAAAATCTGCATCCTCTCCAATAGTAGTCTTCAATATCTTTCATATGTTCAGGATATGGTTTACCTTTGTTAGTTCCACATCGTTAGATGTTCCCTCTCCACCATATAAATTTCCTAAATAAACTGCTAACATTGGTTGTGATTTTGCTTATGGTAATATACCAATGACAAGAACATTCATTTTTTCATTTATTTACTCCAGTGAGTTTTTAATATAACTTGCCTTTTAAATTCTAAGTTGGTGCAGAAAATAATGTGTGATAAAGAGCCATTGTCCCTATATACTGGCAGTGAGAAAAAAAGAAGTGAAAACTTCTGCAATAATTATAATTTCTGTAAGACTAATGTCACAGTTATACTTTTTAATTTATTTTTTATTTTTTTAAAGTAACAACAGAAAAATAATAAAACACAAAAAATTATAGTACAGATACATACATTCTTTAAACATGGATAAAATTGCTTTTTTAAAAAATGAAAAATACAACAAAAAAAGAACAAAACTAAAGTGTTATATTGTTATAACAGCAGGAATTGTATATATAGCTATCTAATTCCTAATACACTTGTATAACTGTCATTCATCCTAAACCTACTACAATTTGTGAAAATGAATTACATATTTCATTATACTTTCTATACAAAGTCTAATTCTAGGCCAGTGGTGGTTAATCTTTTCAGCACTGAGTGCAAAAGTGCATGTGCATGTCAGAAATCAGGAGAGCAGCTCCTGATCTTCTGGCTTCTGATGCACATGCACATGTGAAGACCAGCTGGCTGACCGGTTTCTAACGTGCATGAGTTGCTGGCCAGCTGGTCTATACGCACCAGCCAACTGGTCTTTGCATTCTCATATGCATTAGAAACAGGAAGACCAGTGGCCAGCATGCATGTGCATGCCAGAAACTGTTCTTCCAGTTTTTGGCACTCCTGCGCACATGAAGACCAGCTGCCTTGTGTGCATATACATAATGGAACCAGAAAAGCAAGGGGCAATGGCTGGCATGGCTGGAGAGATGGCTCTGTATGCCAGTTCCAGCATATGTGGCATAGGTTCGACATCACAGATGTAGGCAATCTGCTCATAGATGGCAAGTGTAGTCAAGTCTTCCATGAATAGGGCCATACATTTATCTTTCCAATGTAGCAATACATATTTTGGATAGAATTAGAGAATGGAAAATCCATTTACACTGTCCAGTTCTCAAATTCCATGTAATAGGTATGTAGTACAAGAGATTATTATCCTCTGAAAAATTTAATTTTTATTAAGCAGTCATGTTTATATAAACATGACTGCTTAATAAAAATATTTTTTTTCAAAGGATAATAATCTCTTGGGTAATAATCTTATTTTCCCTCAAAATATAGTAAGATATTGCAAAACATGTATTTTAAAGAAGTATTATCCAACAAATACTGTTATAGACAGATCTTTTCTATTTGACTGTAAAGTGATCCAATAAATTTACATACATACATACATACATACATACATACATACATATATATATATTACATTAGGATATTTTCCCATTACCTAGACCGGGGTGTCAAACTCAATTTCATTGAGAATCAGATCAGCATTGTGGTTGTCCTCCAGGAGCCAGGGAGGAGGAGGGGCATCGCTCATGTAGATGGTGCCTGTGGGTGTCAGCTTTAAAATTCAGCTGCCACATTTTTTTTCCTTTTAGAGAGTTGAAAAGTTCAAGGTTATTCTGTAAGTCGTATGAAGTAATTCCAGTGGCAGTTAATTGGTGCTTGTGATTTATGAAGTGTGGAAGTGGGAGGAGAGAAGGTGGATTCTGTATAAGGTATGAAAATAATTTCACTTGGGAAATTGCCTTTGACATGCCAGATCTGTTTCTAATAAATTCAACCTTGGAGAGACATGTCTTGGAGTGAATGATATCATGGATACTTTCTGGATGCCTTACATTTATTTCCCAAGTCCATTTTTTTTTAAAAAAAGGGCTTGGCTGATACCCAGAGTTCTTTTTCCTGAGATGGAGAATTATCAACAATCAGCCAAAGTTGGAGGTATTGGGGGGAGAGTATGGGGGCCCTCCCTCAGGAACATTAATTGAATCTGCAAGCCTTTGTTTGGAGGAGATGATGGATGCTTCCAGAATGACAATAGAGGAAAGAGGTTTGGAAGCTATACCGAAGCGTTTCAACTCAAGAAGTTGTTATAACCCAGAGGTGACCCAGCTAATTGAAGAGAAATCTATCTCGAGCCCCAGGCAGATTGCTATTCTGTCTGATTGGAGGGAGGAGACTATACAGATGCCAATTGGAGGAATCCAGAAAGATGCATCAACTGACAGAGGTATGTTGCAGCCTTCGAGGCAATCCTCTCATTTTTCAGAGAGAATTTTGCCCCCTGCAGAGAGTATCCCTCCAGGGTGGGGATTTTATCCAGGCCAGGGGTGGATTCAATGCCAATGGCAGCTAGCACTAACCCAGCCCTGGTCTGAAAGGGGGTTGCCCAGACAACAGACAGCAGCCACTTCCCCTCTACCCAACCAGGGAACTAGACCACACCCATCTTCCTCCTGGCTAACCACAAATGCAGCCCCAACCAGCAGCGAGGCCACAGGAACCCTTATTCCAGAGAGGCACCTCCCAGCCAGGATATAGAGGGCCTACCCAGCCTACATACGCCACCAGGCCAATTTCTTTCATTCCAGTACAACCTGCAGGGGCCTGGCCTGTGCCACCTCCGCGACAATGACCCAGGCTGGACCAAATACCCTTTAAGGCTGTATTCGATGGCTGTCATGAACATTTCAATTACTTCCTTGCTTGAATCTGATTCCATATAGAACAATTTGGAAATCAATACGCCATAGAGAGCAATTTGGTTATGGCCATAACAAATGGGATGAATGAAGGGGATGCTTTAGATTGGGTGGCCCAACTACACAACAAACAACCCCCAAAATACATGATGTAAATGGATTTATTCAATTTTTAAGACTCAGATTTGAAAATCCAGACAAGGTACCAGAGAATGAAGAGAAGTTAATGGAAATGAGGCATGGCAAGCGACCCTTGTCAGAATTTATTTGGGACTTTGGAAGGGTCGCAAGCCACCTCATGAATTGGCCTCAAAGAATGACTTTACACTATTTTAAAAACGCCATTGATCCAGAAGTAAAGAAGGCCTGTGAAGTTAGGGAAACCTTACAATAGTGGTATGTCGCATCCCTCAGCTTAGATCGCAGCATCAACCCACATAGGAAACCCTTTCCAGCAGCCTTGCCTAAGAGACTTGTGGCTAGGAGACAGCCGACCAGATCAGCTGAACCTACTCGTACCCAACCTACCAGAGTGATGAAATGTTACTGATGTGGCCAAGTTGGCCATAGAGGAGCAGACTGTCTGGCCCCTGCTCCTATACCACAAGATCCACAGTCAAAGTCTAATCCAGCTGTTAGAGGTCGGAAGAATCAAGAAAGACCTCTGGCCAGGGGCAGGTTCACCAAACACAGCTGGGAAAGCCCCCTCTGTGCAGATGGGAGCAACGGACCACCAGACAACCATCACATCCCCGAGAACACGACCTGCGAACACGACCCAATGGTGAGTGATCCCATCATATCTTTTACACTCAAGGTCAAGTTAGTGATACCAAAAATGGGGGAGGCTGGGGAGTTAGAAGCTGTCATTGATACTGGGTGTTTTAGATGCCTTATCGGACTCCCCATCCTTGAACAATTGGGCATAAAGACTAACCCACTAAAACACCCAATCAGATTTGAGCAAGTGGATGGAACCTTAATTGGGGGGGGCAGCCACTCAGATGACTGAAATAATCAAGATGGAATTAGGGCCCCATTGTGAACTCATACACTTCATAGTGCCCCCCAAGATGTCAGAATCAATCATACTGGGACTTGCTTGGCTAGACAAATGGGCCCTGACCATCAAAAAGGGAAGATGGATTCAGAAAAATCTTCATTGGACTGGGCCCATTGCCCCTTCTTCCACCCACTACAAAACCATTGGTCAGCTTGAATCCAGAGCCTGAGCCAGCATCCATGGCATCCCACCTTCTCCCAGATAACCCCCAGGTACCCGACCAATACAAAGACTTGGCTGAAGCTTTCAGTGAAGAAGAGTATAATGTCTTACTTCCCCATCGAGCCACTGATTGCGCCATAGAATTAGAGCCAGGGTGAAATTTCCAAAACCAAAGATGTATTCCATGATGCCTGCTGAAATGGCTGAATTAAGGAAATACATCGACAGCAATTTGGAATGAGGTTTTACTGAGCTGCCAAATAAAGACAAGCTGCCCCTGTGTTGTTCAAGAAGATGGTAGGTTGAGATTGAGTGTTGACTTTAGAGGCATGAACGCTTTATGTGTCAAAAACAGGACTTATTGAACCATCTGTTGAAGGGAAAGATATTCACCAAGCTAAATCTGAGGCAAGCTTACTACCGGGTCCACATCAAAGAAGGAGATTCGTGGAAAACTGCTTTTAACTGCCCTCTGGGTAGCTTCCAATTCAAAGTCATGCCTTTTGGATTTCAGGGGGCTCCTGCAGTGTTGATGCAGCTCATCAACGAGGTGCTACACTCACACCTTTACTCACCTCCTCGTGTATCTGAATGACATTCTTATCTTCAGCGAAACCATGGAAGAACATGTTCAATTAATCCGACAAGTTCTAGAAAAACTTCTAACCACCAAATTATATGTGAAACTCTCAAAATGCAAATTCCACAAAGAGTCGGTGGATTACTTAGGCTACCGAATATCCAACCTGGGGATTGAAATGGACCCCAGAAAGGTGAAAGTGGTGCTGGACTGACAACCTCCCAGAACCTGAAAACAATTCAAAGTTTCTTGGGGTTTGCCAACTTCTATTGACAATTCATTCTGTCCTTTGCTGAAGTTGCCCTCCTGTTGACAGAGCTGTTAAAAATGGGTCCATCATCCACCAAACCGAAGCCAAGTTAACACCTGGCTTGGACTATGAACTGTCAGAAAGCTTTTGAGGCCTTAAAATGCCTTTTCACAGCTGAGCCCATCCTCCAGCACCCATATGTGACTAAACCTTTTATTGTCCAAACGGATGCAAGTGATGTCATGGTGGCAGCTGTTTTGCTGCAAAGGGACTGTCAAGGTCGACTGATGCCTTGCGCTTTTGTGTCTAAAAAACTGACAGTCACAGAGCGAAGGTGGGTGGTCTAGGAGAAAGAAGCATTCGCCATATGATGTGCTTTGTTGAATTGGAGGCATTTTCTAGAAGGGGCACCAGAGGCCTTTGAGGTATGGACAGATCATAAGAACCTTGAGGCTCTAAAAACCCTTTGGAGATTATCACTCAAACAGGTCCGCTGGGCCCAATATTTCAAGTGATTCAATTTCAATATTAAATATATCCCTGGAGGGAAAAATGTACTGGCGGGCGCTCTGTCCAGAAAATCTCAGTTTGACAGCCACCGAGAGGAAATAGTCCAAGCCTTAATTTCAGAAGCTCAATCGGCAAGCCAAGTGACCACTCGAGCCCAAGGCAACCGCAACTCCAAATACCTGGAAGATCAGCTGACTACAGAATTGAAATGGTCCTATTGACCGACCCTTGGTTCCTGGACCATCAAACCGAGTTGACAATGAACGATGGACTAGTTTGGAAAGGGAATAAGCTTTATGTATCCACAACCCTAAGACTACTGGTACAAAAGCATAGCCACAACTCCCGGCTGGGAGGCCACTTTGGTTTCCTAAAAACCCTACATTTACTGGAAGACAGTTCTGGTGGCCAAAAATGAAACAATGTCAAGGACTATGTAAAAAGTTGCTCAATTTGTGCCACAATGAAACACAGAACTGGAAAATCCCCTGGCCTCCTGCAACAAGTTGCTGAACCAATCCAACCTTGGGAAGAGATCACAATGGACTTTATTGTTGAATTACCTAAGAGTGAAGGGAATACAATCATTTGGACTATAATTGACCTTTTCTCTAAACAGGCTCATTTTATAGCCTGCAAAGGACTTCCATCTGCGAAAGAACTTGCAAAACTGTTTTGTGAAACATATCTATAGACTACTGGAGTAACTCGTGGAATAATATCAGACAGAGAAGCATAATTTACCGCAAAATTTTGGAGGGAATTTCTGAAATCTATTGGTTCCTCTCAAGGGCTATCCTCAGCTTTTCATCCTGCTTGTAATGGAGCAGTGGAGAGGGCTAATGCCACGATTGAACAATACATTAGATGCTATGTAAATTATCAACAAGGAAATTGGGCTGAGTTATGATCTTTTGCAAAGGTTGCTTACAATAATGCAGTACATAGCAGCACAGGATTAACTCCATTCCAAATCAACATTGGAATGGATTTTGTCCCGATGCCAAGAAGGAATAGTCCAAGCCTTAATTTCAGAAGCTCAATCGGCAAGCCAAGTGACCACTCGAGCCTAAGCCAATTGCAATCCCAAACACCTGGAAGATCAGCTGACTACAGAATTGAAAATGGTCCTATTGACTGACCCTTGGTTCCTGGACCATCAAACCGAATTGACAATGAACAATGGACTAGTTTGGAAAGGGAATAAGCTTTATGTATCCACAACCCTAAGACTACTGGTACGAAAGTGTAGCCACAACTCCCGGCTGGACAACCTCCCTCATCCATGTCCCTAACAGAATGGATGAATTCATTAAAGAAAGGATGGGAAAATACAAAATAACCTTTATTATCAGTTGATCCACAGTCAATAGCCTTACTTCCAGTCAATTTTTCCATATCAATATGTTTTCCCAATTTTTAATTTTTAAAGTTGGATTTCACTGTAAAATCAACTTAGCATGGGAAGAGGGGTTAAATCTTTTTTATTAGATTTCATAACTTTCTGACAATTGTTTCCAGAGACACAGTTTTAGGGTATTTTGTTCCGAATACTATCTATCCAACTAAAGATATGTCTCTGTGTGTGTGTGTGTGTGTGTGTATACGTATATGTATGTATGCATGCATGTATGTATGTATGTATGTATGTGTATGTGTATGTGTGTGTGTGTATGTATGTATATATATATATATATATATATATATATATATATATATATATACACATATATATATATACACACACACACACACACACACACATATACATACATACATACATACAAAGATGCCCAAATAGAAAAATGAAGGAATTGTTGATTACCATTAATGTGTTTTCTGAAAATAAGTCCTGGTCTTATATATATTTGGGGGGGGGGGAATCGAAAAGATGCATTAGGGCTTATTTTGGGGGAAACACAGTATCAAGGTGATCAAGCAGCAAGTACAGGATGATGTCTGATAACAATTATAGCCTGCCATCCCATACTGTACTCTGGGGTTGTGCAGCCCGTGAAGCCCAGGTGAGTCAGGGCTGCGATGGCTGGGATGTCCCCCCAAGCAGCAGACAGAGGCATAGGCATGGGAAGTAAACACGTGATCTAGCCCTTGGGCAAGCAAAGACAGATGGTCAGATGGAGTGGGCGGGCTGCTGAGTGGCGCGTCCAGTGGGATGGATTGAATGCCTCTTCCCTGCACTTCTGGCTATTGTTCAGAGGGCTGCACCAGTAGTTGCAGTGCTTAGAGTCACCTGCTCTGCCCCGGAGTTGGAAAGTGTGGAGCATCCTCCCAATCAGGGACAAGATCTCCTGTGGAGGTAAAGCACAGGTGGCACAGCTTGCTGGACTTGTGCAGTTTTCATGTTGCCAGCGTAGTGAATAGGTGCAGTGGCTAGTGGGGCCTGCAATGGCGGGAACGGCATGCACCCAAAGGAAGCCTCAAATTCAAAATTTCAAATTCAGAATAGAGCTAGAAGGGACCTTGACGGGGCATGCAAACACATGGTGTGTCCTGTGGCCGGATTGCATCCTTCTCTCTGTGTCTCTGCCTCCACCTGCTATTGGTGCCGCCACTGCAAGGCAGGTGGGGTTTGCAAGCCCAGAGTGCACTGGATAAAGGGCCTAGGGCCTGCAGTGGCTGCTGGACAACATTGGCCGTATGCACATACTACCTGTTGTGCTGATCATGACCCCTCCCCCAAGGGCTGACAGTCTTAACTGGGACTTATTTTTGGGATAGGGCTTACATTACAAGCATTCTGAAAAATCATGCTAGGACTTATTTTTGGGGAAACATGGTAAGGATACTGATATAGTTCTGGATTTGAAAACAATAATTGCATTTTCTGTAAAGACATTCTAAGAATTGAAGAATCCCATAGAAGTTGTATAAATAAATAATGCAGTTTTCTGAAAGATATTATATTGTACCCTTATAAGATGAGGTAGTTGTGGGTAAGTATCCCCTTCTGGGGATCCCCCTACTTGGAAATTTATCATCAGTGGTCCTGGATGGGGTTGCCCTACCTCAGGCACTTGGTGTATAATCTGGGGTCCACCTGATTCATGGCTCCTGCTTGAAAATCATGTGGCTTGTAGAATCTTTGCTCAGGTTTCATGTTGTGTGCCAACATTCTCTTTTCTTGGATAGGGAGTTCTTCTGTCATTCATGCCCTGGTTCCCATGTCATTCTATCATTTTGTGTACTTCTGTTATGTGCTTCATGATGAAGTACTGCCAGGAAAAAAAATGTATCTGAATGTGGGAGATCAGTTGATCAGTTTTCCAAATAGATGCCTTGTTTTATAGGCAATTAATTTAAGCAGATGCCATAATTTAAAATAGTATTTATTTTGTCTTAATATATTATTCTAAATTTCAACTTCCATACATTTGCCAACAAATATGCATTTGCCTTACCATCATAATTAATAGTTATATCGGTTTGCTTAAAAATAGGAAAAAATTAAAAATCAAATTATAAATAACTTAATATTGCCTGAAACTAGAAGAACTCCAGGCAGCATGTAAAAATTAACCATAAAAGTATGCACATAAATATTAATTAAAATAGCAATCCAAATATTTTTATTTATGTTAAAAGTAGGAAGTTGAATTTAAAAGTTATGATGCCTCATAAACATCTAAAGGCCTTCTGAAAGAACCGTGTTTTCATTATCTTCTTGAAGGCTTATGGGTGAAAATCATTCTAAGGCAAGATAATTCAATAAAAGGAAGTTCCTGATTGTCTTCTTGCTATTCCTGTGTTAAATGGGAGCTATTAGCAAATGTTTTCTCCTTGTTTGAGTAGGATAGGTTGAAGCTATTGGGAAATGGTGGCTCTTAAGATCTACCTGAATCATACCAGGGTTTGAGAAACATCTTAACTGCTTAATGACCTATAATAGCTCTCACAATAGATATGCAGCATGACAGTATTGTAACTGATGAATCATACGTGCTGTTGTGTTCCATTAGAATCTATTAAAAATTTCTGCATCATCCAACATAGAGCAAGCTATAACAATTGAGAGGTAGATATGAGCAATTATTTTAACCATCTTGTTCCAGGTAAAATGGCAACCAATATACAAGAGTTGTGCAAAAGCTAAGCCTATTCTTCAAGTAGGAGGTATGAGACCAAGAGGACTCATTTATTGTGAATCTGTTTTCTATGGGAAAAAATAAGGCCATTAATAATAATAAAAATAATATAAACCTAGATCATATGGTTTGTAAATCAACAATTACTTGATGGAATGAGTCTGATCCTATTTTGGCCCATTCATATTCTGATAGTCTCCAGACAATGGCTCATGATTTCCATTACATCTCCCAGAAGTCCAGATTACAGGTGTATAATTCAGTATCTGTATATTGATGACATTCACCCCAAACTTACAAGAAACCTCTTTCCATCAATTCATATAGATATTAAACAGAATGGGTAAAAGACTGAACATTGAGATAGCCTCTATTGAAGTACCAATATATCTACTTTCTCTCCTCCAGCAATTATCACCTGAATCTATATATTCAGGAAGGAATGGAATTATGGTGGCAATATCCTCTCAGCTCCAAACATCATAAGTAGTACAGAAGGATACTGTGATTGGTAGTGTAGAATGCTGCTAATAAATCTATCATCCAATCTAATCATATGTCATCTAAGAGAGTGATTTATATGGTTTCTATTCCATATCCAATCCTCACTCCAAATTCCAAGAATTTACCTCCAAACCTTTTTCAACCTTTTTCTCTTAAAAGAGAGAACTTCTAAAAAGAAAGGTTAGAGAAAAATTGGTAGTTGTCTAGTTTTGTATTGAGCAACTTGAGTAAATCAGTTCCTCTTTAAGGGCTTCTGACATCTCCCTTATTTCAAGGAGACATTGATTATATTCTGGATCCAGCTCCTTCTTGGTTGCTTTGATAAATCAAATATGGCAGAAGTCTAATTTACAAGCGGTGGGGCTAAGATTGCACTTAAGATTTAGAGATGAGATCTCATATACTATCTGGAAAATTGAAATTCTCAATACTTTTGCCTATTTTGCTTCCAGTGCAGAGTGAGTAATTTTAGTTATGAAATGCTTAGCCAGGGAATCATAATTTACTTTGACTGACAGTTTTGAGACCTCATTCTCCAAAAGGATCTGGGACATTGAATGCTGGAATTGGCTAATATTTTTCTAAGACAATATTGAATATAAAGCTGTCTGGTTTTTTCTTGTGTCCTATTTGCTTCCTTTACATCAGTGTCATTCTAGATCTGTTTTGCCTTCTTCATTTCCTGGAATCCTCATTAAACCAGGGAACTGCATGGGATTAGGGAGTGAAAGAAAACTTTGCTGATGATTTTGTGTGCTTCCACATTCTAGAGGTCAGCAAGCTTTCAAATCACCTCCAGATTATTGGGAAAATACCCAGTGCTAGGAAGTTTGTTGGATCTCTCAGATATGTAGAGCAATCCATCTTAATGGTCCCTTATCCTCAAGTTAGTATCTTCAGTTAAATAAATTATAATAACTTTTATATGCAGTACAAATGTCTAAATATTCTCCACTCAGAATCTATGGTAATAAAACACTAGAAGGGAGGTAAATTTTTCAAGCCACCATATAATTTATAGAGACTAAATGTTCATCAATCATTGTTCATACCCAACTTTTTGAACTCATAGAGTTACAGCAGCTAAGAGTTGGATCCTAAGAGTCACAGCTGTTGTTCTTTTACTTTCAAAACCATTGCTATAACTTTCTGAAGAATATGAACTTCTACAGAAAGCCATCAGCCTTTCGGAACCAAATACGTAAATGACTTTTTATGAAAATAAACCATTATAATATGTGACCACTAGGAAACTAGTGCCTTAAAAGGATTATTTGTATTTTAAGAATTATAGTAATGGAATAGTGAAAATCTAAATGTTCTTCCCTCTCCTTTATTTGATCCTGTTGTAAAGCAGGGAGAGACTTATATGAGGTAGTGGACAAGCTCGCCTTAGTAGTGACTGTTCATCCTATCCTTTAAGTCCATTTTCTGTGCTGTCTACCTTTGAAGATTTTTTTTTCTCCAAAAGAAAGTTGAACCCATGAATTTTATGCATTTATGTTCCATAGACAAATTTCAATTAATATTCATGTGCTGGGTAATCTAACTTCAAATTTATTTCCTCTTCATTAATTTTGAATAAATTGAACATGATCTAACACAGGGGTCGCCAACCTTTTGGACTCCAGGAACTCATACTTTTATGAGTCAAACTCATACTTTTAAATCCCAAGGATCACTAATATGAATATTTTTTAAAAAGCTAATATATTTAATATAAAATTGTTTTATATTAAATATAAGATATATATAAATAAATAAATATATATATATATATATATATATATATATATGTGTGTGTGTGTGTGTGTGTGTGTGTGTGTGTGTGTGTGTGTGTGTGCTGTTTAGCTTCCCTCGGGTATTATCCCACGTTGTTAAGCCTGGGTTCCCCAACCAGGGTTAGGTAGACAAGCTAAACAGAATGTGCAGCGTTAGTCAGATAGGCACACAGATAAATGCGTGAGCTAAGCTTGTATGTTTATTAACATACAGTAAAAATAACAGATACGCTTGTGCTATCAAGAATATATTTTATTCCAGTATAAGTTTATAGCATAGTCAAAAACAGTCCAATATTCATTTACCATGTAGTCAGTCCATTCAGGGATATTCATTTAGCAAAGTCCATGTAGAATATCCTATTGTCAGTTCTCATAAATCAGTCCGTTGTTGTCTCTCCCGTTCGAGCAATGCAGTCTTGCTTCCAAGCAGTAATCAGGGATCATCAAAGCCAGAGAGAGAGCGAGCAAGCTGTAGCCTTGCTACTTTTATATGGTTTTCATAACCACACCCACAATTGCTATTTTACATTTAAAGCTGCATACATTAACTATGAATCATAGTTAGTATTTCACCTAAAACAGTTAGGGTGAACAATGTTATCCCTAACACACGTCATTGTAGTTCTGTTAAAGTTGTAGCAACGTTTCAGCAGAATCTCATCTGCCATCATCAGGCTTCTGTATGGATGTGTGTCTCACAGCTCCTGGTTTCAAATTCGAGGCTGGTCCATTCTGATTGGCTAGGAGCCTGGGTCTGTGTTCACTGGACTTGGAGTTTGATTGATTGGTGTTTCTGGTTTCTTCTGTCTGTTTTGTGGCTTTGATTGGCTAGCAACACTCTGTTCTTGTGTTGGAGCTTTCAGTGCAGTTTGGCTTCATGTGAAAGGACGGCTGCTATTCATCAGCAAGCTAGGTTTCACCTGGGTGCCTGGTGGGGGGGTGTTTGAGTTGGAGGCATCAGAGGGAGTCTGTTTGTGCTCAGGTGTTTGTCTGTTTTGTGGCATGAGATCTTTCTATTTGAGTGTGCAGGTTTCCAAATGATTGACAGTCTGCTGGAATCATCTCTTCTATTCATGCTTTCAGGTCTTTTTTCAATCTCTATGGCTTCTCTGATGATTCTGTGGTTGGGGTTTTCTATAGTGTCTAGAGTTTTAGTGCCATTGAAGTTGATGTTGTGACCTGTGGTTTTCATGTGTTGGACTAGTGAGGAGGTGTGTTCCAGCTTTTTTACTGCATTTTTGTGTTCATCTAGGCAGGTACTTATTCTTCTATTCTACTTATTCTTCAACATGGAAACGGAAATAAACAAACAACTACCATTCCTAGATGTACTAATCTACAAAAGAACAGATGGCAAACTGGGACACACCATATACCAAAAGAAAACACACACCAACCGCTACCTCAACGCCCAATCCCACCACCACCCAGCACAGATAAATTCCGTGGCGAAAACACTAATTACCAGAACCAAATGCCTGGCAGACAAGACACATATAAAGACTAAACTATGCACCCTGACTGAAGTATTGACAGCCAATGGCTTCCAAAAA
>BLBF01000019.1:27244266-27312630 GCA_015471245.1 Laticauda colubrina
ATTTATTTATTTATTTATTTATTTATTTATTTATTTATTTATTTATTTATTTATAACAAAAACATAAATGCTTAATGATAATAAAATGAAACATTCTGGACTGGAAGCTTCCCCCCACCTGCACTTTCCAAGAGACAGTAGAGCGGAGCTGAGGGGCCTCGGGGCAACTGCCTCTGGGAGAAGCAGAGGGAGAAAGGGAGCTTTGCTCTCCTTGGAGGCAGTGCCTCTCAGCTGCCACTCCAGGGACTTTTCAGCAGGCATCTGTGCACAGAAGGACTGACACCTTTGGTGATTAATTGGGGGGGGAAGGGTAGAAACTGGGAGCTCTATTCAGATCCCAGGTGGAGGATTGAGAGAGCTCAGATCTGCAGTCAAGGAAAAGCTGGGAGGAGGCTCTCTTCCAGCCTCACCTGGAGACAGGCAAGGAAAGGTGTCCCTGGAAGCACTTCGCTCGCTTTAGTGCTGCTGCCAAACCCAGCCACAGCCAGTGATTATTTGGGAGGTAGGAGAGGAGAGAGAGAGAGAGAGAGAGCATCTCTCACATTACCAGGGGAGGAAAGGAGGTGAAACAAAGTGCGCTCTTTCACTGAGACCTACAAAATGCCAATCTACTGCAATCTAGCAGTTCTTCGAAATCACCAAATGCTCCCACTTGCAGTTCTTATGCCTTCCAGCTCTTTGAGGGACCCTGGAGTCAACTCCCTGAGATGTGTTAGGACTATGAAACACCTAAAAGGTATTTGGGTTAGAAATATATAAACCAGGATAAACATTTTAGTACTATCTCTTTAAAGGTTAGGTCACACTGGCTGACGGATGCAAAACGTATGTAAAAAGGACACAGCGGACGAGCAAATTTTCCATCCGTTGTTATCCGCTCTCAAAATGGCCCAAATTTGCATAAACAGAGCAGACAACAGAAAGGAACAGATGTGGGGAGGATGTAGTGAGGATGTAAAGTGGATGTTCATAGGAAGCCTAGTGGATGGAAGCAGATGGAAGCAGATGACACATCCGCAGGGCTTCCGGGGGAGAACAGCGAAGTGGATGCGTAGCAGAAGGAGCGGATGCATAGAGGATGCGTAGCGGATGACGCAGATGCATCACGGACGCCTATAGGATGCATAGCAGATACGTAGCGGATGCAAAGTGTTCACTGCGCATGCGGGGAGGATGAATTGCGTAAGCTCCATGGATATAAAAGGATGCAGCTCGCAAGCAGTCAGCATTCAGAGGAAAGACCTGCTGCCAGAGACATCTTGAGAGAACACCATGGGGAAGAAGAGGAAGTCTGTGCCTATTCCTGCCAGCCCTGGCAAGAAGAACAGAACCACCATCCCACCCCCTGGCGCTGACTCTGAAGCTGCTGGTGCTTCTGCTGCTGATGCTGGTGCTCCTGATGTTGCTGCTGCTAGTGCTTCTCCTGCTGGTGCTGCTGCTGCTGGTGGTGCTTCTCCTGCTGCTGCTGGTGGTGCTGCTGGTGCTTCTCCTGCTGCTGCTGCTGCTGCTTCTCCTCTTCCTGCTGCTGCTTCTCCTGCTGCTGCTGCTGTGATGGATCAGCCCCAAGGCCCTCAAAGCCCTGCTGCTGAAGCCCCTGCCAGAGGGAGGAAGAGGCAAGGCAAGGAGAAGGGGGAGAGGAAACAGTACTCCATTTCCGAAGACCATGAGGAGGAGGTGCAGGAATGGCTGAGGGAGAACAAGTACCTGTGGAGGAAGGGCCACAGGCTCTATCGTGACACCAAGAGGAAGCAGGCAGCATGGAGAGAGAAGGCAGAGAGCCTGGGCTAAGATGTACTTCAGATGTACTCCTTGGGTGATTGAAGCACATGCACACCTGGTAAGGCAAGCTGCACCAGAAGAAATCCAGGTAGACCACTGTCAAGCTCACTGACCGGGAGACCTATGTCATGGCCAGGTGCAGCTTCTGGAGGGTGAGATCCGCCACCGAGGAGCAGCCCCTCTGTCAACCCTCTCCCTCAGACAGCCCACAGAGAGCCACTCCTCTTCCAGCCAGGAGACAGCTACCGTGTCCAGGCGTGTCTTTGGAGGGTCCCATGACAGAGACCCCCCCCAACAGCTGCACTCCCCATGCCAGAGGACATGGAGGATCCCCTGTCTCAGATGGAGCAAGAAGAAGCAGCCACCAGAGACCAACCCACCCCTACCCCCAGCTCCACCTCCACAGAAAGCAGGAAGAGAGGCAGACCAGAGGGACAGAGCCACACTGTCCTCTTGGAGATCAGGGACACAATCAAAGCCAGCACAGATCTCCTCTCCCAGCTGGTCCACTTTGATGTACCATCCTCTAACCGCAAGCCCTTCTCACGTACGTGAGCCAGACCCTCATGGACATGCCCGAGGTCCAGTACTAGGCAATGAAGGAGAGGATCACAGCTCTTCTGCACCACCCTCCAGGCCCAGCTGAACCTGCTCCTACCCAATCCAGGTCTGCTCCTCCACCCCAGGCGATGTCACAGCCCTTCCATGGATTTCAGCAGCCCCTCGTCTACCAAGTCTACCACTACCAGAACTTCCCACAGCAGAGGCAGCCCTTCCCAGTCCAGACCCAGGTTCCTTGGATGCCACAGACGCCACAGATGCTGCAGACTAGACAGCCCCACTACACTCCTCCTTCCTCCACCCCACACCCTTCCTCAGAACATCTGTCATCAGTCTTGGGCCTCACATCCCAGGTTCTTGAGGAAGGGCCTCTCAACCTCACGGGACTGAGTCAGCTCTCTGAGAACTTCCTGCACCCACCATCTCCTGTTGTACTCTCGGGGCCAGGCACCCCAATGGCACCTCAGACCAGCACTCCAGTAACAGCCACCTCCACAGTCCCTGGCCCCTTTACATCTGAGACCATGGACATGCCTCAGAGTGACTGAGAAGAGTGCCAGAAACTGAGTTGTTACCTGTTCACTTTATCTTTGCTTAAGACACTTTACTTGGGTCATTTTGCTTTTTAATAAAGTCATACAGTTTGTTATTAATAAAGGTTATCTTTGCATCACACACTTGGTTCATTTTTTTTACTTAATAAAGTGTTGGGGAAAACTTTGAAAAAAAGGGTTAAGCCTTTGCATGCTTGTGGGATGGGTAAGGATAGCTGTGGGATGGATAGCTGTGGGATGGGTAATGATAGCTGTGGGATTGGTAAGGATAGTTGTGGGATGGGTAAGGATAGCTGTGGGATAGATAAACCTCCAGTGCAAGAATAGTGGGACTGTATGGTCCACCCTCCCAGCTGCCACACATATGGCCCTTTATTATTAATAACAATTTAATCATTGATCAACACATTTCAAAATAAACAAAACTCTTTATTAATGCCCTATTCATTGTAAGGCCACTCAACATACATGGCACAATCTCATCAGTGTGATGAGACAGGCTGAAGGAAGCATCCATTAAGCATTTACCATCCTGTCTTGCCACTCCACTGCTCCAGCTGGGGAATTGCACCAGTGTTTCAGGAGGTTGTGCTGCTTCTTCCCTCCACGTGAAGCTCTGTTGGGGCCTTGCACATCCGCAGTGTCTATCAGGTTTTGTCCTTGCCTCCATTCACCAGGCTCCATGTCCCCATTCCCTTGTTGACGGTCCACAAGTCTGTTCTGCAACACTGGGTAGCGGGTGCGCATGAGATTGTGCAGGATGCAGCAAGCTTCCACAATGCTCCTCAGTCTGTGGGTGATGCTGCATGGTGGTGAGAAATATCTGGAACCTGTTGGCCAGGATGCCAAAGGCATTCTCCAGCACCCGTCTTGCCCTGGACAGCCTGCAGTTGAAGATCCTCTCTTCATGGGTGAGGTAACTGGAAGTGTAGGGCTTCATGAGATAGGTTCTGAGGGAGAAGGTGTCATCCCCCACGATGAAGTAGGGCACATCTTGCGTGTCGTTGGGCAGGTGATCTGGATCTGGGAAGCCCATGATGAGGTTGCGTTCCAGCCCCTCCTTGAGGTCACTGGCGTTGTATACCTGGCGTTGTATACCTGACCCGTTGCCTGAAGCATCGATGTACATGAAGTTGTAGTCAGCATCCACCATGGCAAAGAGGATGATACTGAAGAAGCCCTTGTAGTTGAAATAATTGGACCCCGAGTTGGGTGGAGCTTTGCAGGCCACGTGCTTCCCATCTATGGCTCCAATGGTGTGGGGAAAGTTCCACCTCTGATACCACTGCTCTGCAACTTTCCTCCAGCCTTCTTCAGTGGTGGGGCACTGGAGGAGCTCCTCCACATATTCTTCGATGATGGCCTGCACCACTTCTCTCACCACAATGCTGATGGTGTTGTGTGGCACCCTCCAGGCATACTGCATGTTTCTGTATGTGGTCCCAGAGGCCAGGTGTCAGTGCCACCTTCAGTCCAGAGTCCAGGTTGGGACGGAAGTTGGTGCTTGGTTTGGTCAACCTGGGTCTCAGCCGCTCTACAACTTCATCAAACATGGCTGGTGGCATCCTCATGAAGTGCTGGAATGCACGAGGGTCTTCATTCCTCAGCTCCACCATCAGCTTGTCATAGAGTCCAAACTCCACTCTTCTCCCGATCCATCTTCGGACCCAGACAGCTCTTGGACATCTCCTTCTCCTTGCATAGAAAAGGTGAATTCTGGTGTTGAATGATGGCAGCTACCAAAAGGAGTGTGCGATGATCCATGGTGGACATCAATGGATGATGTGGAAGAGCAAGAGCAAGGCTGAAGAGGTCTGCACATCAGGGCTGCTGGACTGATAATGAGATCCAGGTGATTTCCTCCCCATTTTTATAGGAAATGTTGGTTTTCCGCTAGGTGTCCTTCCACATACTCTAGACATCCTCCAGACATTCTAACTATCCGAGATACATCCCATATACGAACATTTTGTCCGTTTTAATGCTTTCTATCCGAGCTGCATCCGCTTTCATCCTTTCTATGTCCGTGCTACTAACGCTGTGTGGACGTTCCACGTACCTTTCGTTTCCTCCCTCTTTCCGTTTTCAGCTGCAGCGGATGTGAGTTGTGCGGATGGCCACAGGATGCCAAGAGGATACATCGGACATGTAATGGATGACAATGGACGTAGAACGTTTGTTGCCCGTATGTGTCACGGATGTAGATCATACGCCATGGGAAGTTCATCAGCTCAAAAAGTTTTGTGCAGCTCAAAACTTTTTGAGCAGATGAAATAGCAGTAGATGGCTGCTCAACGGATAGAGCATATGAAAGACGTACGCAGTGAGTACACAACAGATGCATCGCGTTTTCCAATGGAAGGCAAGCTTTTTTGTCCACTTTACATCCTCTTTGCATCCGTTGGTGCAGTGTGACATAGGCTTAAGGGAATCCAAGAACATGCAATTGGGTGTGGTTTCTCAAACGGCCTTAAGATGGAGCTAGAAACCTGGATTGTATTCGTCTGAGTCTCAGAAGAGAAGAGAGTGTATCTTTATTTCCTTTTGTTAGAAAATATTGCTGTTGCTCCATTTTTTCTAATTGACTGATATTACTGGATTTAATGTAAGTCTGATACTTAACTGTTTTTGACATTGGACTCTGTTATTGGAATATCCCTGGATTGAAAAACTGACTGATTAACCTGTGAATGACTTTTGGACTGCCTATTTTGAACTTTGCTTAAACCTTTCTGGAAGTAAAAATCTTCATTAACTGTGCAGTGTATCTCTGTACTGTGTGTGTATTATTCCAGCACTACTCTCTATACGTCTCCCTGTATGCGCTCATTCTCCTAATGGGGAATTACCTCAACACTGGTTATGGGCCCAGGCCATACCAGGCTCAGATAACTGAGAATTTGTGTGAATGCACAGTACTGTATACAGACAGCTGTTTACTGTTTAATTGTAGTTTATTATCCTGGTAAAGATGGCACAAGTCACTTCAACATGTGTATCACTGATAAACCAGTTGGATGGAATCAACTATGTTTCCTGGTCTATGAAATGCAGTCTATTTCTACGTAAAAAAGGTTTATGGAATGTAGTTCAAAATCCACCAGATGTAAATGCTTGGGATCCAGAAAATGAGGATGATGCCAAGAAGATTGCTGACTTTAAACAGAACAATGAACGAACTCTTTGTATAATTGGAATAACACTAAGTGACCAGCAGCTAGTCCATATTCCTGGAGAAGAGTCTGCTGCTAAGTGTTGGGAGAATTTGAAGAGGATTTATGTTCATGACAGTGTAGGTGCACACATACATCTTACATGTAAACTGTTTAGAACACGTCTTCTGAAAGGTGGAGATATGTTAGCTCATTTAAACTTTATGAAAAGAACTTTTCAAGAGCTACATGAAAAAGAACTAAGATTTTCAGAGCTGCATCAAGTTTACCTCATTCTTTCCTTATTGGATGAAAGTTATGATGACTATGTATCTTCACTGGAAGTCCTGCCCAGAGATAAACTGATTGACTAACATAACTGGAAGGTTGCTAGAAGAAGCAAGAAGATGACTAGATAGAGACAACTGAGGAAGGAACAACCACAAGAAGAGAATTTATCTTCAACTGCCTATACTGTTAGGAAATGTTTTTCTTGTGGGGTTAGGGAATATATAGCTAAATTCTGTAAAAAGGGAAAACAACAGAATACTAGCAAACACCAGAAGGCCAAAAAGAATGTTAGTTTAATTTAGCAATGTCTAGCAATTCAACTGCAAAGAATAATTTGTGGGTTGTTGATAGTGGAGCATCACAGTGCATTACTAAAGATAGAAACAGGTTTATAAAGATGTCCACAAATAAACAACATGTATCATTGGCAAATGGATGGAAGATGAAAGCATCAGGTGAAGGTACTGCATATTGTTCTTGTATAAATGAACATTTAACCAAGTTATATGTACCTAAACTGAAATTTAGTTTGCTATCAGTAAGGGCTTTAGTTAATCTTGGTTATGTAGTAAACTTTAGGGGAGATAACTGTATAATAGAGAAAGAGGGTAAAAGTGTTACTGCTACTTTAAAGAATGATTTATATGTAATACATGATGATCAGTTGAAGATGGCTAACTCAGTTTATAACAATGTTAAGCCCCATGATGAATGTATACATTTACTACATGGACGTTTAGGGCACATTAATTTCAGAATGCTCAAACAAACTGTTAAATTGCCAGAGTGAGTAAAACTGAAACCCTGTAGCAAGTATTTACACTGTAATGCTTGTAGTCAAGAAAAGAGAAAGTTACTCCAGCAAACAGACTAAATGAGTTTAAGACCAAAGAACCTTTAGAGGTTGTATTTGCTGACATAATTGTTCCTAAGAAACCAAGTTTAGGAGGTGCCTGTTATATTTTGAGTATTATGGACTATTACTCAAGATATGGTTTCTGCTATCTTATGAAAAACAAAACAGAAACATTCCAACATTTCTTTAACTGGCTAAGGTTTGCTGAGAGAAAAATGAAAAGTAAAGTAATTACTTTAGTAACTGATAATGGGACTGAATTTGTTAACAAAAGATTCCAAAATATGCTGAAATTGGCTGGTGTTGAACATAAACGTTCTGCACCTTACAGACCCCAACATAACTCGTTTATAGAATGAAGAGGGCAAATATTACAAGCCATGACTCGCACTATGTTATCTGATTCAGGTTTACCTGAAACACTGTGGGTTAAGGCCATAATGTGTAGTAACCATGTTACAACATTGTAACCATGTTACAAGCTATGACTCGCACTATGTTATCTGATTCAGGTTTACCTGAAACACTGTGGGGTGAGGCCATAATGTGTAGTAACCATGTTTTAAATAATGTAGTAAATACAACAGCTGGAGAATTGCCATTCACTTGTTGTCATGGCAAAAAACCAAATTTAAGTTATTTACACACATTTGGAGCTCCAGCATGGGTGCATATTCCCTCACAAGTAAGACTGAAAGGGCAACATAGAGCTAAGAAGTTATTTTTTGTGGGTTATGAGGCCAACTGCAGATCATTTAGATTTTGGGATCAAGGCACAGCTCATGTTTATTGTAGTGCTAATGCAAAATTTCTTGAGCACGTTGGGTGGGATAAACTGGAACAGGAATCCAGCAATGATATTATTATTGACACCCAAATAGTCCCTCAAGATAAAATCAGTACACCCCAAATAGCCATTAAAGAGGAAGAACAGGAAGAAATTGTAGAACAAGCAGAGGAAGAAATAGAAGAACAGGAGCAGATGGCACAGGAAAGTCCACCAGCAAGCCCTGTATTACGAAGACGTTCAATCCAAGCAACACGACCACCTGATAGATATCAGGCTAGTGTTGTATGCCAAGTGAATACAGTTCCAAGTAATTATAATGAATTAAAACTGCTAAGGATCAGGCTGCTTGGCAGAAAGCAATGGATAAGGAACTAGAATCATTAGAAAAACTGGATGTATACGAAAATGTTAAGTTACCATCAGGTAAACATGCCATAGGATATAAATGGATATATAAACTGAAGACAGGTGTAGATGGGATTGTTACCCATAAAGCCAAGTTAGTAGCACAAGGGTTCAATCAAACAGCAAATGACTATGATGAGGTGTTTGCACCTAGTCTGAAGGCAGGTGGCAGGGCAGCATTAGTGTGGGCAGCTAAGAGAAATATATTGTAAATCATTTGGATGTAGACAGCTTATCTGCATGCACCATTGCAACACACTATATATTTAAAGAAACCTCTGGGTCTCAAAAATGACAATACTGATTATGATTGCTGGAAATTGAAAAAGAGTCTTTACGGTTTAAAGCAATCAGGATATGAGTGGAACCAATGTATAGTTAAAGAATTAACTAAAATAGGTTTTGTAGCTGGCATGGCTGATCCATGTTTGTTTAAAAGAGAAAATAATGGTATAATTTCATTATTGCTATTATTTACTGATGATATAGCATTAATCACCAAAACTGAAGAAGAAGCTACTGAGATAATTTCACTGCTGGAAAATAAATTTAAGATAAAACAGTTAGGAGAAATCAAACATTACCTTGATTTGAAAATAGATAGAACTAGAGGAGGATAGAAGATCTCACAGGCAGATAAAATTAACCAATTTCTAAAAAGTTATAAAATGGAACTTTGTAAGCCGGCTAAAGCACCAATGAGCCAGGAGTTTAGCCATAGTGATGTTCAAAGTCCTGTTTTTGATAAGAACATTTATCAGTCCTTGATTGGTAGTTTATCTTATCTCAGTAATTCGTCAAGGCCAGATATTGCATACAGTGTTAATCAATTAGCAAGATTTAACGCTGAGATTTAACACTGAGCAGTGAAAGGCACTGGCAAGTTGCTAAAGGTGTGTTAAGATATCTGAAACAGACAATGCATTATCCATTGTATTTGGAACCAAAAGATGAATTGAATTTAACTGCATATGCTGATGCAGGTTTTGCTACAGACATAAATACACGAAAATCTACATCGGGTACTGCTGTATTATTGGGAAAAGCATTGATTGGGTGGAGATCTATTAGACAGAAACATCTAAGTTTGTCAACAATGAAGGCTGAATTCTCATGTTTGTCTTTACTATGTACAGATTTAGTTTTGTATAAGCAATTATTAATTGATACGGGAATTAATGTAACAGATCCTATTTTTGTTTACGAAGATAACCAATCAGCAATACAGATGGCTTCAAATATTGCTGTTAAAACAAGAACGAAACACATAGATTTAAGATATTTAAATGTGAGACAATGTGTGCAAAGTAAGATGATTAAGCTAGAATACTGTATGTCAGAAAACAATATAGCAGATCATTTTACAAAGGCCCAAGGCTCTATAAAGCATAAAGCTTGCTGTGAAGATTATGGACTTAGAATGTAAGGTTGTATATATTATCTTACCCCAAAGGGGAGAATGTTAGGAATATGAAACACCTAACAGGTATTTGGGTTAGAAATATATAAACCAGGACAAACATTTTAGTACTATCTTTTTTTTAGGGAATGCAAGAGCATGCAATTGGGTGTGGTTTCTCAAACAGCCTTAAGATGGAGCTAGAAACCTGGATTGTATTCGTCTGAGTCTCAGAAGAGAAGAGAGTGTATCTTTATTTCCTTTTGTTAGAAAATATTGCTGTTGCTCCATTTTTTCTAATTGACTGATATTACTGGATTTAATGTAAGTCTGATACTTAACTGTTTTTGACATTGGACTCTGTTATTGGAATATCCCTGGATTGAAAAACTGACTGATTAACCTGTGAATGACTTTTGGACTGCCTATTTTGAACTTTGCTTAAACCTTTCTGGAAGTAAAAACCTTCATTAACCGTGCAGTGTATCTGTGTACTGTGTGTGTATTATTCCAACACTACTCTCTATATGTCTCCCTGTATGCGCTCATTCTCCTAACAGGGAATTATCTCAACAAGATGCACATAGCAACCAGCTCCCACACACAGCAGGCAGCGGCAACTACAGTTCCCTCCCCCTACAGTGCCCACTGTAGCTCTCCCCATTAGTTCTCTAGCTTTGAATTGCTCTTGCCTCTCTTTCCTTCCTCCTTCCCCCCTCCCACGCCCATGTGCAGGCAGGCATGGAAAGGGAGACAGAGCAGTGTGCAGTTCTTGGCTCTTCCATCCCTCACTGCCTCTCCCAACATCAAAGCCTTGGAGATGCAGGCAAAGCTGCCACAGCAGTAGCACTCTGAGTTGCTTGCTTCTCTTCTACTGCCTCCTCCTCCTCCAGCACATCCTTCTCTGGGTAGGGTGATTCTGAACTAACCAAACATGCTAAGGCAACTCAAGTGTTACCACTGCAGCAGCTTTGCTTGCATCTCTGAGGCTTCGATGTTGGGAGAGGCAGCGAGGACTAGACTAGGAGCCTAGAGCTGCGCATGGCTCCATCTCCCTTTCCTTGTTTGCCTGCACGTGGGTGCGGGGGAGAAGGGCAAGGAGAAATCCAAAGCTAGAGAACTAATCGGAGAGCTAACAGTGGGTGCTGGGGGTAGGGACTGTTGTTGCCATCACCCGCTGTGCATGGGAGCTGGTTGGCACGTGACTGATTCCGGGGCTCCTCGAAGAGCCAGGAGGCATGAGAACTGCACGGCCCAGGTTAATTGCTTTTGGGAGCCATTTCTTCTGTGGAGCACCAAAAATTTCCCATTGCCCACCAATTGTTGACCGCTGATCTAACAATCATGTATACATATTTATTGTAGGCTTTTTGTATTGGAACAAACACTTTAAATCCTGTAGGACTTAAGTGTATTCTGAAATCTAAATCTAGATTTCAAAAGATACATAACTGAAGATTTTTAACAAAGGTTATTTATATTTAAATTCTTCAAACAACAAAAACAAAACCTATTCATTATCTAATTCTTTTAATTGATCTATTCTAGATATATATTGCACATTCCAAACAGAATTGCCTTATTATTTTTGTGTTTGAATATCCACATTTGAGAGATTATGGCGGGATGTGATTGGGAAAGTATCAAGAGGGTTAAGAAACAGTTTCAGATAGCAGCATTGGCTGTCTGATTTAAGATTTTCTCCTAAGAATTAGAAGCAATAGCCACTCATGAGTTGTGATGTCTCCTTTGGACAACTTGTTCAATGCTTCCTCTGAGGCTGGTTCAAGAGAGAATGGATCATTTCTGGCCAGGGTGGCCTTCAAAAAATTTAGCAATCAATTATCTGGATGTAGGAAAACATTAAACAATAAACAGTAAACAATCTGTTCATATAAAGTGAAAAATCTGGTACACTGCTATATTAGATATGAGGAGGTTTGTTAAGTAGCTTATCTTATGAATGATAGCTCAGTGCTAGCTGCCCAGGAAGGAAAGATTCAAAATGTTCAGAGATTCTACCTCAATCAACTTGCTAATAAACGAAGGCTGCAAATTCCCTCACAATTTCCAGGATTCTATATTTTACTCCTAATTCTTGAATTAAAATATCTTATTGAAATTTGTACTTCTTACTTTCTTCAACATGCCAATGTAAGAGATTTAATATCCCATAATTTTAGTTAATCATGATCATCAGGATAAAACTGAAATTAGCCATATTCCTCCATGGTAACAAAGACAGGAAAAGCATATTTTCCAGTTTCCAACTTGCATAGGTGTTAAATAACCTGAAGCCCAGGAGAACAAATAGGATAACTGTCATTTCTTGATTTAAAGAAAATATATAAGCATTAGAGCTTAAATTTAAATATTGAAATTTAATATTACTCTGTCAATTGTATTTTTATAGCTGAAAAACTAGGGAGAGAATTTCTAAATTCATCTAAATTAAAATAAAAAATAGACATATACAGTATACGTAAAGTGAAATAGTGCAGATAATATCTGTACCAAAACTTTAAATTTAAAAGCATTTTCTTCCAATATTAATTTAGGTGAAACCCATATATCTCCATATGAAGTTTAATCAACTGAAATACACTATAGGTATTTTCAAATTTTCAAACTGAAATATACTATATATTTAGGTATTTTCAAATGATTCAAATATCTGAAGCTACTTGTCAGCACTATTGAGTGTCCAGAAAAAAACAATTTGTTTTTGACTTTGACCAACATAATAGTCTCAAGCAGTATCTCTTCATTCTGTATAATTAATTATACATCCAAAGAAGATTTCAAAAACATAAATTAATCTTATTGATTTCTGTATGGAAATCTCAGACAAATCAAGAAGTTAAAGAATGAGTGAAATCTTTACTTGCAGGTATTAAATGATAAATTTTGCCTAATTGTACATGCTAATATGTGCGAAGTACAAATAGAATAGTAAAAAGAAGGAAATTCTATTGTATACCCCTTTTCAATGTAATGTTTAGTACACTTACTCCTAATAGTAGCATATTTTTTAAAATCCCCTTAGAAAAAATAACATAAATTTGTTGTCTAAAATCCTGGCTTTTTGATAATGTGGCCTTTTGCCAGTGAATACTTAGCACATATGCCTGTGCCTCATGTACACATTTATTGGAGGAAAAGAATCACTGAAGTGGTTTCAAATAAGTTTAGTAATCTCCATACACGGATATTCAATTTAGGGTGAGTTCCTAAGAGATTTTCTGTCCAATTTTCTTTGTTGGAGACCATCTTTATGACATACAGCTTCCTATTGTATATCTAAATCACACTGACTACAACAAAATATAATTTTGTCATCATTGCACTTTATTAGAAATAAGGAGAACTTCTTAGATTTGTTTGTTAGTTCCCGATTTCCAATCCGTTACTAACTGTGCAACCAGTATAATGAAGTAGATCACTAACACTTTTGGATTGGAAGGATAATTTGCAAAATACATTGTTTTTATACCTAATATCAGAGGTGGTGTTCAGCAGGTTCTGATCAGTTCTGGAGAACCAGTAGCGGAAAGTTTAAGTAGTTCAGAGCACCGGCAAATGCCACCTTTGACTGGAGATTTTACAGTATCCTTCTCCTGTCACACCCACCAAGCCACACCCACAGAATTGGTAGTAAAAAAAATTGAATCCCACCACTGCCTAATATGTTTTTATGTGAAGTATTAATATATGACATTATGAATAAAAATTGTCCTTTTTTGTTTGAAAGTACAAACTGTCCAAGATTTTCTTTGAATTTTCACAGCAAGAAATTTCACAGAAATTTCTGTGGAAAGAGAAACTGAGTTTCTCAATTGGAAAGAGAACTGAATTTCCATAGTCAGCCATTTTTGTTTCAACCACAGCATACATTTTCTTTTCGCATTATGCTTTTAGTTAATGAAATTGTTGATTATCTATGGTAAAATGCTGTTGGATCTTTGCCCAAGATAAGTTGAGAAAATTATTACTTTGAAACAGTCTTACACAACATGTAGCCCATAGGCAATACATGACGTGGCAACTATATATGGCATTCTTCCATATTTTTACATGCTTAGTCTTATTTAGCCAGCAAAACCCGAGAGTTTATCTCAAAATCATCGGATTGCAGTGTGTGGATAATTCATGCTCAATATGATCAAGGATTGCATATGTACATTCCAATTATAGGGACTCTAGAAAAAATGTATTATTTTTTGCAGAGACATGAATAGGAGCTTAAGATTGTAAAACACAGTATTTTAGTAGCAATGCATAATTTTCCAGAACTGTTTAAATTAATACAAAAATAATCAGTGCTACTTAATAATGGTTGCAGTCACAAATATTTTTCAGTATGTTTCCTAAGGATGTAAAATGGGATATTGTTTTCTTTAAATAGAGAATTGTCCATTTTTTGTGTGAAATCTGATACTTCCTGAATATTTCTTTTTCAGGTAAGCTAAAATTTCTACAAAGGCTAATACTACTACTAAACATTTATTTGCAGCCATAACCTTTACAAAATACACATAAAACTACAGCAATAACATCCGTTCAATATATTTTCTCTAATATTAACAGTATTTGTGAGTGCTTTTGTATCTTCCTTGCATCCATTTGCAAATAATGTAACTTGTTTTGTTACACGTTTGTCTTCATGAGACAGCAAAAAGTAGCTTTTTTTCTTCTGAATTAGATTGATTCAGTTGGATCAGTAGGGGTGTAATAAAAATAGTTCTGGCTTCCTGAAAAAGTTTGAAATGTAGTAAGTAGTGGATCATCTTCTACTTGTAAAGTTATTACAGATGCATACATGGAGATCAGTTGATATTCCTTTGTAGCTTTCATCTTCATAAGCTGTTGGGCATCGTTTGAAAGCAAAGTTCTGTAAAGGCTTCACACCAATGGGGTGTGAAGTACTTTTACTTTTTATAGTAAAAGTACACTTTTACTATAAAGTGTATTCTAAATAATGTGACATTCTTGTGCTGCTTTAAAAAACTCATACTACTTAACTAACTTAAACTTACTAATCTGCTCTCAAGCTTGCCTAAAATCTTTTTTTTAAAAAGCAGTCTTTCCTAAAGTATGATATTTTATGTTCATGATCTAATAAGAGTTGTGAAAGTAGTTTTAGATACAGATTCATCCATCTGTTCCCATTAGGAACAGATGTTAAGGCATTAACAAAATGTTAAGGCATTTTGCCAAATAAGTATCAAATTTAAAGGCTACTTTTCCTACAACATAAGATTATTGCATTTTTTATCCTTATATTTATTGGCCACTTACAATTTCAATATCACTGCTTATATGCATAAGAGTAGAGCTAAGATTGATTTTACAAATTTCTTGGAACCTCTTTTAATCCAGTTTATTGAAACTCCCAAATTTGGGCTCATATATCAACTGTGATATTATTTCCCTCTCCTCCCTCCTCTTTTCTTCAGAAGATCTGATGAAAGATCTTCAGTGCTGCAGCCCTGTTTCCTTTTTGAGTAAAAGATGGAGAAAATGGCTGTCATTGATCTCATGTTTGTACTTATTGATGCTACATGTGTTTTCCAGTGGTGAGATTCAATTTTTTTTTACTACTGCTTCTGTGGGCATGGCTGGGTGGACATGACAGGGTGGTCATGTGACTAGGTGAGCATGGCCAATGAAAAGAAGGTAGTTTACCAAAAGGTAGTTTATTGGACTTCAATTCCCAGAATTCCCAAGGCAGCATGTAGGTCCCAAGGCAGCATGTAGACTGAAACTTGCCAAGACTTTTACTGGTTCTTACTTACTTATAAGCAATCATAATACAAAATCCTCACTCCCACCCCATTCCAGAGCAAAGATCATGCAAAATCTTCATGTCTAGCCCATTCCAGAACACACACCATTCCCTCACTAACCTGATTTCTAACCCTGCTCTCCTGCATGTAGGGCAACAAAAGAAGACCATGTGACTACTGTTAGTAATGTAAGTCACCTAACAGTTGGGTTGGAAATATATAAACCAGGATAGACATTTAATACTGTCTCTTTAAGGGAATGCTAAAATTGTAATTGGGTGTGGTTCCTCAAGCGGCCATAAGATGGAGCCAGAAACCTGGGTTGTTTAGTCCTGTTGTTGATAGCTGCTAGTTGGCCGATGTTCTGATGTTCACTGTTTCCTGAATATTTCCCTATTGACTGTTGCTGATCGTCGTTATTCTTGAGTCTTTTACTGAAGACTTTTACTGACTTTTTTTTGGGAGTCTTTTATTGAACTTTGATACTGGACTTTGTTATTGGATTATCCCTGGATTGAAAACTGACTGCTATAACCGCGTATGACTTGGATTGTTTGTTGGACTTCGCTTAACTGTTTACTGGAAGTAAAAACCTACATTTTACTATAAAGTGTATCTTTGTGCTGGTTGTGTGTTATTCCACCCTCACTATAGTCTCCCTGTGTGCACTCATTCCCCAAACAGGGAATTAACTCAACAACTATTGCTTAAAAATGTTCAGCCAGACCTTCCAACTTCTCGGGGGAAAAAAGATCTTGCACAGTTGTAAGGTCTGATGGAGATCCAGATCAGGGCTGCTGGTTCAGATCAGTGCAGCTCCCAGTCATGCAGCCTCCCCACCCTGAATGGCAACCCCAGTGGGCAGGGCAGGATGAGCTGGTGGATGGGGGTGGGACTTGTCAGAGGTTCTCCGAACTACTCAAAATTTCCATTAGAGGTACTCCAGAAACAGTCTGAACTGGCTGAATACCACCACTGGTGTTTTCCATGGTAATGTTTCACTAAAGAGGACAGCCAAATACTTAAATGACATTACTTGTTCTAGATCCTAATCCTCTATGGCCCATCTATGTCTCTGGTCTTTTGACAAAAAATATTTATTTGATTTTGGAATGGTTATCAATAAATACTCTTTCCTATAATAAATGTCAAATTTGGTTAGGATTCTTCTCATTCCAGTTAATGTCAGTATGACTACTTACTTTTCTTCTGTGCTTTTTTCATAAATTTTAAAATTAAAGGTTTCAACAAAACATAAAATATAAGGAAACAAAAAAGAATTAAAAAGAATCAGAAAAAGAGCAATGTCTATGGAGATTCTCTGTCATCCAGCTCATGGTTGTCCCAAAGGTGCTTTTTCAACAGGTAAATGGACTTTCTGGTTTTTCTTTGAAGATATTTCGCTTCTCATCCAAGAAGCTTCTTCAGCTCTGACTGGATGGTGTAAAATGGAAGGATTTATACTACTTTCATACAGCTGGTCATTTGCATTATTTTAGAGATGTTGAGGCCACTTGGTTCACCAAACATATCAACTCTGTGGACAGATACATCAAATTGTCTGGCTTTCTTGGACTGTACAGTACATATTATCCTTAATGTGGATTTGCACTACTCAGGTGACCCTAAAGATACATATAAATGTCCAGGTGTCCTTAACGACTCACTAAAAGAATGTAAATGACCACTTGTATGCAAGGACTATAAAACCTTCAATTCCCCACCATCTAGTCAAAACTGAAGAAGCTTCTTGGATAAGAAGTGAAACATCTTCAAAAAAAAACCTAGAAATTCCAGTTGCCTCTTGAAAAAACACCTTTGAGAAAAAGAACAATATTAGGTTTGCAAAAAAGAAAATAAGTAAAAAAAATCCCACTTTCTTTTGAAACAAATAAAAATATAAAATACATTAACTTTGTACTCTAAAATTAACAATAATACAATAGTTCTACAATCATAAAGATTCTCAAAATTAAAGTTTTATTTTTCAGTTTCAAGCAAACGGGTTTTCCAAGTAGAAACAAAGTTAGAAAAAGACTTTTTAAATTAATCTTTCTTTAAGTAGTCAGTTTTCCTATCTCAGCCAATTGTAATAAGTCTACAATTTATCTTCCATTGTAGGAATTTGTAAATATTTCCACTGCTGTGCATACAGAAATTTTACTGCTGTCTTCATATATAGAAATAAAGTCCTATGTTGTCTTTCAATCTATTTATCCATAAAGCCTAAAAGAAAATATCTGGTTTCAATTGTACATTTATTATGAGAATTCTATGAATTAAAGTACATATCTGATCCCAATATTTCTTAATTTTCTTACACATCCATCAAAGATGATAAAAAGTACCTTCATGTTGATTTCATTTCTTACATATATTTGACACTTCCTTATACATCTTTGATAATTTGTCAGGTGTTAGATACTAAAGGTTATAAAAATTCTATTTCAAATTATTATTTCAGTGTAAATTTCAATATTTTACTACATATATTCTTCCATTAATCAAGCATTATATTGTAGTCAAAATGTTTTGCCTTTTGCATCAATCTTTAACATATTCACTTTCCGTATTCATTTTCAATAAAAGTTTATATATTTTAATGATATGTTCATCATTATTACACAAATCCAGTTCAGTCAATTTACTCATTTAAAAAAACATAGTTCTTCTTGTCAAATTTAAATATTTCTGTCAACTGAACATAAGTAAACTCTTGATAAGTATGACCTTCTGTTTCTCATTCTTCTCTTGTTTTTAATTTAGTCTTCAAGAAAGTTTAGTAAATCAGCATAAGTCAACTAAGTAATTTAGTAAATCAGCATAGGTCAACCAAGTTTGTTTTCTCTTCTTAAAAAAAACTTCCTCGGGTGAAAACTATAAAGGAATTTGGAGAGACAATCTTGCTTAATAAGAAAATGATTTTTAAAATCTATATTAACCTTAGCTTGTCATTCCATAGATAGCTGTGTACTTTTCTTCTGTATTTCCCAGTGATTTCGGTTTAAAGATTCAGTGCTTGTTTTTTCCTAGAGCTTTCTTAATAGGACACTTTGACCTAATTTCAGCATTTAGGAAGGTTGCTGAAGCATGTACTAATAACCTGTTGCCAGTTTTCTATCAATTATTAATAAAACTCCTTTAGAAGATCAGTTATATTCTGAAAAGATAATTTTGATATGTAGTGTTAAAATGCTGTTGCAAGCACTATTTTGCTATTTCTTAGTTGTGGGAGGCAATAGGACCATTATTAACAGTAAACAAATCATTTGTTTGGGGAAAACATTGTTGCTTTAGATTCAGATGATCAGTACATCATCTGAATCTAAAGTTGCCTAGTTACAGTTATATTGCCTCTTCCCATTTGCTCTGATAGTGAGCAGGCAACATAATTATTTAGTTTCTTGCCCTTCTCATCACCAACTGTAGTACAATTGTTTCCAAAAATGGAAGGTCATGATGAAATAAGATGAATGCAAAGGCTAAATTTAAAATAAATCCAATTTAGATTAAATTCATTCTATCCAGATAAAATACCATGTGTTTAACCATGTTTGCTCTCTGTCATGATAAAGATGATAATTCACTGGCAAAACCTGGAGAATTAGAACTACATCTAGGGATTTGAGATAATAGGTTTTTTGCATTTTGGGATCCAGCAAATGATCAAAATTATACTACTGTATGCCCTTATTACACTAGATTTTATCAGAAACAATAATATTCTGAATGTTATGTAAACACTTCATAGGCAGGAAATTATATAAAACTGTATATAAATATTACATGGAAATAGTATGTGCTCTGCAGAAGCCACTCCTAAATTTTATATACAAGTGTGGCTTCTAAAGTAATGATGAAAGACAGACAATGGGAAAACTGAATGGGAAGAATGAGAATATTTCTTAAATAGTTATTAGCGAGACTGAGTTAAATCACGTACTTTTCAGAAATTAGCCTGTTGGCTGTAATCTTTCTAAGTTTGCATTCTATGTATACATAATGAGTGAAGCACAAAGAATTCTCTCATCTCCTCTCTCTTCTCCCTTTTCCTTCCCTCTTGTCCCCTCTTCTCTCTTCCATTATTAAAGCCAGTGATGTCATTAATTACAAATGCTATGCTGTGTTTGTAACACAGATTTTGTAATACATTTTAATTTGAAAAATATAAATGTATGCTTATATGTGCATGTTTATTAAGCTTGTACATGTCAAAAAAAGTGGAGGAATTTTTTGCATTCTGAAATAATCATACACTAGTAACCACACTGATTATGATTGTGCATGCCTCAATATTACATTTGTACATCCATTTAGAGTGGGTGTAATCATCTGCAATAATAACAGGACTGATTATGGGCAGTGCATTCCTCATTGTTACATTTATATATCCATCTAGAGTCTGTGCATATCAAAGAGCAGGTAAATCGAATATTTTTGAAATTCTTCCCCATTTTTTTCATTGTTTTTATATACATTCCTTTTTTCTCCTTTTGGGGAAATTATCTGAAATAGCATGGTAAGGAGACTGAACAGAACAGAATCATATTTTACATTTTTGGGTAGTAGTCATACTAATAAAAACTTGAACAAATATCAGTTGTAATAATTAAGGATTCTAGTTGCTTTGGCGGTAAAATATAAGAATTGTTATACAAAAATAATATTATTGTATACATAAGTTGTGCTGTGTATTGAGAAATAATAATTGATCATTTCAATTTTTAGAATGTATACAATACATTCTAAAAATTTATTCTGTTAAACACTTCATAGTAAGCATAGATTTATAATTATATATTTTGCGTTGAATCTCAAGATATGATAGGATATAACATTAGCTTAGTAGAAGCTTTTGGGGTTTTTTCACTCAACAGGGCATGACCCATTCATTCATTTATAATGCAGGTTTACATCAGCCAAATTCCTAGAAGTAAGGTAGAATGGACAATCAAGATACTAGATGTAGCATGTTTTGTAGAAGAAAATGCTGTAAGACTATAATCTTACATTGCTAGCTGTGGATTGATTAAAAATATTGCACTTTTACAAAATTCTTCTGATTCATCTGATTACATGTGGCAAATCATACTTTATCTATTGCTGGAGTTGTATTATAATATTTAATATTTCTGATAATGATACTAATGTACCAAGACTTCACTTCTGCGACAATGCAGAAAAGTAAGCTGACATGAAATAAATGGTTTCTTTGTTTATAATACACCTCTGCATGTCTGCTTTTTTGTAATTCTAAAACAATTGCTCATCATATTATGTCGTCATTCTTCAATCCTTTCTACAAATGGAATTAGATTAGATTAATTTACTAGTTTTTTTTAAAGTACAGGTGATCTTTTTCATTTTGGATTTACACATACACACATTCATCCCTTATTTATGAAATGTTTTTGAAAAGCTTACATACGTAAACACTGTATAAGATTTTTTTCCATTCCTAAATTTATACCGATTTCACGCAGCTGATTCATCCTTGGCAGAAGAAGAGTTCAATTTATATTTTAATTTAGTCTTCAACATTAAATGATGTGAAATTCCAAGGACAATTTAACATTGGTTTAGTTCACATTTTAGATTACTCATTGTTTTTGTACCTAGCAACCATCTGAAGTTTCCTTCCATTTAACTAACAGGAATATATTATATCTCAGTGTGAGTATATGAAGAATCTGTATCTAAGAAAGCAATTAAGTAGTTAGGATTGATCCTTGGGTCCTGTTCAAGGGTTGGTTATGGGCTTGCTCCTTGATATTACAGCACCTATTTCAGAAGTCAAGAAAATTAGGATGTGATTTACAAATAATCCATTTGAGGTTATGCATTGGCTATATAAGGTGACTTTGAATTTTGGGCCCTGCTGGTTCCAGGACTATGCCATCTTTGGCACTGGATGGGATTGTATGGCCAAAAATGAACCTGGTGTACAATCTTAGGGGTTTCCTGTACTCATGACTCATGATCAAAGAACATTTGGCAGTCATGACTAGAAAGGCATTTGCACAATTATTCCTGGTTTGGGGGACTATATTTTAATTACTCATCCCTAGTGCTTTCTAACTGCATTGCAGTAATATGCTTCAGCTTGTGCAAAATGCAGTGGCACAGACAGTTATGTATGCATCTAAAACAGCAGCAGTTACTCAAGCCACATTGGTTTTCAGTCTGTCTCTCAATTCAAAGTGCTGGTTTTGACCTTTAAAACTCTTCAGGACATGGGGCTAGGTTATTTGAGTGGCTGCCAATTGCTGATTTTACTTTTTACCTTGTTTCTTGCACAACTACACTCAACGGCCCAAGAATTTTGCCCTGATGCCCACCTTATAAAACACTCTTTCCCCGTGCCTGAAATGAGGTCAATTCTATCCCATTTTATTTTCGACAGATCTCTCAAGATCTGGCTTTGTCATCAGGCCTGGGAATCTCAGGGAACTGGTAAGATCTTGAGATGGCTATTGTGGATCAAATCTCTAATATGTACTCTTTTAAAAAATAATAGTTTTTATCTTTTATTACTGTATGTTGACCAGAGAAACTAGGTTCAGTAATCAGAGATCAAAGATCAGCAGCCATGTAAATAGCATGTGTGTGGTTATACACACATACAAATAGACACAAAGATGCTCCAAAATAATTAATCATTCAATTTTTAGCTACCTCAGATACTTTATTTTTATAATCAAGCTGCTAACAGATAATTAAGATAATTTAAAAGGCCACTGGAAACAAAATGATGTCATATTAGATGTCAAAAATCCTTGGTTTATTGATATCTCTTACATCCTTTTCTAACAATCATGCTTCACCTTTCCTCTATGCTAACATTCCCATGGCATTGGCTTGACATTCTGTGACTGCTAAATAAATGCTGGTTTTGCTTTATTTGATATATTTGCTGTGGAATAAGGTCCATATTTGTTCTCCAAACTAATATTTGATATAGTTTATGATGTATCTCAGACTTTAGTTGAGGTTAGTTTTGGAGATTCTGGGCCTTCTGGCCCAGTTTCCAATTTCTTTCATAGTCCTGAAACTATTGTTCCATTTGGATAGACAGATCTTCAGATCTTTTGCTTGAATATTAATTATTCATCTAAACTATTTTTTATTATGGATTATTTTATGAACCCTCAAATAGAAGCTCATTTCTCTTCTGTAGTGTACATGTTGATTGAAGTTCTGGATGCTTGAGTGGCTGCTTATCCAGTCAGTTCAGTCCAGTTTAAAAGTATATCTGCAGAATCTGGAAACAATGGCTTTGTTTCAAAATTATTGGAACATAGATAATGATATATTTAGACTGGTATTTTGGGAAATACCAAAGTATTGAATAAGTATATTCATAAAAGTAATTGATGCTTCAAACTTATTAGTTTTTAATCTTTCCTTTGGTAGGATTTAGACTGAATAAACTGAAATAAATGGTATTTAGGTTAGCTAAAATATTCCATCAATTTCACAAATGAGGTATAGTGGTTAAAATGCTAGACTAGGAGTGGTAGATCCAAGCAGAAATCTTCATTCTACCACAGAAACTAACTAAATAATTCTCAACCTAAACCTGCCTCACAGGATTGTTGTGAGGATAAAATTAAATGAGGGGAAATTATATATGTTGTCATGGGAAGTAACTCCAATAACTAAGACTAAATGACCCAATGTAGATTCAGTCTTTGTTCCTTATAAATTGTACACTTTTAAAGATTTGTATGATAATATAATTTTGTTTACAGAATTAATTGTCCAATGTTATAATCTCTTCCTAACTACTTATCCAGGTATAATTAAAGGATTCAGTCTTTAGTTAAAAACATTCACGTTTATTGTTACAAAAAGAAACAAAGGCTGTGCATATTTAAAAAATGATTCAGAAGAAGTGCTTCCACGTTTACATAAACAAAACACCTTTCTGCTATTTATCAGGGTTTTCTGACTTTTTAAGGCTACACACACAGATAAATGTAGAGATGCTGTTTCTTTAAAAAAAATTCATTTAAAAGTTGTTATAAGAGCAAGATTAAAGGAGCAAATACATTGAATGAGAATAAAATATTAATTCATTTAGTTTCCTACCAAGCAGAAAGAATACAACTTAAAACTAAACTTCATCCACGGAATCACCTTTTTTGCTTGGATAACAGATGTAAGTATATGGGCCATACTTATACAGGAAGAGGAGAGAAATCAAATTTCAGATCTGAAGAAAAAATATTATACATACAATTTTTAGAGTTAAATACTTTGGAGAGAATTTAGGATAACAATAACATCCTCTTGAATAAGAAGTAAGGATTGTAGCTTTTATATAGATTGAATAAGGATTTACATATAATTAATATGGTTTATTAATATGGCTTATTAAAGATAAGTAACAATAAGCGCCATCTTTTCTCACACCTTCATATATACTATTGATCCCCAGACTGTAAGTTTTTCTTTCTGATATTTTCAGCTGACATAAGTTTTACATAGAAAATACATTTATTTATTTATTTATTTATTTATTTATTTTATTTTATTTTATTTTATTTTATTTTATTTTATTTTATTTTATTTTATTTTATTTTGTCAAGTGATCATTAGATAACAGGTATAAGTATAAACATGGTTATGAATCATTAAATGGATACGAATAAGAAAAGAAAAGAAACAATAGGACAGGGATGGTAGGCACGTTGGTGCGCTTATTCATGCCCCCTACATTATAATTTGGTGGTAGATTTGAGGCCTTTTGTGTTGTGACTCACAGGGCTGAAATATTATTTTAAATATAATAGTATCTGAAATATTTAGTAGATGGTAGTTTCTTTCACATTTAAACAAAAACTAGATATGTATTCTCTTATTTGTGTTTAATTCTACCATTCTTACAGAAAAAATGCATCAATAATACCAAAAATAACATTTTAGGGCTATTTATAATCTCTATCTTTGGATAGGAAGAGGAAGGCATATAAATTTAATAAAGAAATCTACCTGAATTTCTGGAATCAAAACCTTACAGTTACTTAATAGATATTTCAGCCAATAATTTCAATCTGTATCTAAAGTAATTGTTTTTAAGACTTAAAAGTATTAAGCATTTGAAAAGAGTGAAAATAAGTGTTTTAAAAGTAGTTTTTAATCTGAAATGTTTTACTACAATTTAAATGAATAAGTATCAGCTTAGTATCAACATAAAGCAAAACTGTATAAGGTTAACTTGTCTTTAAAAAAATTAATATAACAGATTTTGGTACTGTTATAGTACAGTAGATACCTGTGAAAGGTACACAAGGGTATGCTGGACTTCCATTGTTGATTTTGTGGTTAGATAATTTCTAGATTGTAACAGTTGAAGTTGGAATTTAAGCTCTTCCTCTCCTGACCATAATTTCTTAGGGAGTGGAAGGTTCCCTTTTTCCTTAGCCAAATAAATACATAGTTAAACGGTCCAGGTTTCTTAAGAGAATTGTGCAAATGCTGAACTAACAACCTCACGAGTGAAACCTGCCTTGGTGGAGTTTGGCACCAGTTGAACGGACACCAGGACGCCATTAATTGTTTAGGGCAGGAAGGTAGCCTTCTCTTCAGTTGATTCCTTCCGCTTGGAGCGCCTATCTCCAAATCTGCATTTATTCTTGGACAAAAATGATTCTGGGGCTTGCCAAAACAACCCCAAGGACGTGAAAGACTGGGGAGGCAAACCGGGCACTTCCCGGCGAGGCGTGTTACAACGTTGAGCGTCAACTTTAGTTCCTGTCTGCTAAACTTGAGTACTAGAAAGAAAAGATGAAACATACCGACACAGAAGAGCACGTCAGTTAGCAAAGATAAAGGGGGCTGCCGTTCGTATCCTTGAGGGCTAAATCCACGTTGGCTGGCTCCTTCGTCCTTTGCGGGCTGGGTTGGGCTGGGCTGGGCTGGGCTGGGCTGGGCTGGGCTGGGCTGGGCTGAACTGAACTATACTCGCCTCTCTCCCCCTTGCGTACTCGCATCTCTAGCTTTTCAGCACTGGTTGGGCGGGTGTTGCGTCTTCTTGCCTCCGGCTCCCGGTGGGGCGCGAGGGGAAATCAGGTCACCAACGCCGAGACAGAAAAACCGGCTTGGGAAGTGGGACTGATTTAGGTGCTGTTGCTGGCCATCAGACTGGGAGATCGAAAAGGAAACAGAGGAGTCTCTCTCGCACCTCACTTCACCCGTACGGGCACCTTAATAACAAGCTGATTAGGGAAGAAAACAGGCCGGAGCGGCAGCAACGACAACCCTTGATCCCGGCTGCGGAGTTGTTTTCGGTGAGTGGGTTTGTAGTTGTGTTAGGTTTATCAGCTTGGACTGTAGACAGGAGATCCCAGCTGGACTTGACCGAAGTGGGACCAGATGTGATAGCAGATGTTTGGAAACGGGGTATTTTTAGAAACCGATTCCCCGGGGTAGTCTGAAACGCACACTTGGATAGGTTATTTTTGCCGGGGGGGGGGGGGGGGGGGGGGAGAATGGTCCAGGACCTCAACAATCGCGTTTCCAGGGATCTCCGTTGGTCTTCAGAAATAAATTGTTTTCGTTTCTATGTATTTTAGCCTCGATCAATCAGCCAGGGATGGCTCAGAGATAAACTGCACATTTCGTCGCGCTAGCATACGTGAGCGTGTGCCTGATTTTGACTTTTTTTTTTCCTTCCGAGAAGAGAATCGGGGTTTTCCATCTTAGCTCTTGGCAGAATATGTCATCGCAGGATTTTTCACTTTATTAAAAGTGAATTTAAAAAAAGTCGCTGTCTCCTCCCAATGTATACATAGTTGTTACTGTTGCTTTTTTGTTTGTTTTTAATGTCTGTAACATACTTAGTGTAGCCACCATGGACGAAAAGAGTGGAAGTTTCCATGATGAGTAAGTTTATGTGACAAGGGATCTTGTAGGAAGATGTTCTTGCAGCAACTCGCGAGAAACGGGTTGCGCTGGAGATTGGGGGAGAGAAACTCCGGGTGTCTGACATGTTTGTGTGGGCGTCTGTTGAAGATGCTTCGGAAAAAGACGGTGAGAGGTGGAGAGGGTTGTTGCTCTTCTTGATTTTGTTTTAAAGTTTTCTGACTTGTGTGCCAGCTGAAATCTTAAATACATATTCTTTAAAACCGAGGTCAGGAGGCATTGTTCTCCAACAAACTCAAATCCTGTAGAAAGATTTTAAAGGATCAGGTTTCAATAGCTAGATTGTTTTTTAAAGTAAGAAGTGGTTCACGCTGAGATCTTCTAGAATTAATACATGTATTATGTGATTTTGTACTCCATTTTCAGATTCTCCTCCCCCTTCTCCACAATTTACAATTGTATCTAAAGTAGCAGCCTTTTAAATAATCAGCTATCTATTACATATATTTCTCAGTGTTCTGGGAAATGTCAAAAGCAGCCTTGATGGTTATGCAGAGGCATTATTATACAGCTGTTAAAACAGCCTTTGGAAGCCTTCAGAAGTTCTGATTTTAGTTCCACTGTGGCCAATAGAGAAATCTAACAATTGCAGTCTAATAATTTGAAATGACAGGTTCAAATGTTAGACTAAGACTGGCAAGATAATGATTCAAGGCTGTACTCAAGCATGTATTTTATTGGGTGATTTGATTTCAATTTTGGCTTTCTTATTTTGGTTTTATACTTTCAGAGAATCCTGTGAGTTGTAATTCAAATTCATCTGAAGGAAAGCCTAGGAAGACTACTACCATAGGAGCAGAACAGGAAGTTGAATCTGATTATCCCCAAATTTATTATAACAAGGCAGATATTTGATTTGGAGCCTTTCAAATATTTGGGGTTCCAGCTTTTCCTTTGTAGCACAAAGCAATTACAGAGGGCAATATACTGTATTTAGAAAGGCCCAGATTGAGATAATATGCTATAACTATTATCACACTAACTATTCTATAAACACTATTGAACTAAAAACTAGTAGCATGAGAGTGATTTACAAGGATAATTAAAATAATTGTTTCTGAAGTAGTTGTCATTTTCTTTCCTTGTTTTGGTTACTGCATAGGTTTGCATATAAGTATTAATCATTAATCTGATAAAAACTGTCTTCTAAAATGAAATGTGATCTTCTTAAAAGCCAGTTCTTCTTGGACAGTTTGTCCCTTTTCAGAAGTGTTTTTGAGCAATACAGTTATGAATTTAAGCATCAATTTAATGAGCATTAGAAGGTACTTTGTACTTATTGGTCAATGTATCCCAATAATGTCAACACCGACAGGAGTTAAAGGCTGATTTATATTATTGATTTGGTTTTGATGTATATATGTATATAACATAGAAAAGTCTAGCTGTCAGTGTAACATAAAAAAATTAATGTCTTGTGATTTATCAAATAGACCATACTTTTGATACCTGAATCATGCACTGACTGACAATAGCATTCCAGGATTCCCAGCTGGTTTTTTTATAATCCAATCTGAAGATCCTAGTTATTATTTTATATGTAAACAATACCTTAAAGCCCTCCCATACTCTTTTCAGAATACATTAGGTTCTTTACTTTCAGTTGCTATGTTTTAAATGTCAGTAAACAACAAATTGATATCCAATCATAAATATTTTCCTGTTTATAAAATAGTCTAGGAATTACAATTATAGGAGGCATTATTATAGACATGAATTGAAAACAGAATTTATAGCATTTTTTGGAATAAGCCACAACCATTAAACCGGTATAAAAGTGATGTAACACTTGTGTCAACAGATCCTAATGAGTTTACTGCACTTTGAACTGTTATGGCTTCCTCAAAATGATCTTGTGAATTGTTTGCTGAGGATGTTTGTCTTTTTAGAAATCCCTAGCTCCCTTGAAATTTCAGGAAAGAATGACATTCTTTGGGGAAAGAATGACTGTTAAACAAGTTAAAATCTGAAATACAAGTGCTTGTTTTACAAAGAATCAGTTTTCCTGCATGTTGTTCACTAGAATCAAATGGACACTGATTTGATTTATAGATTGAAACCTAAAAATACAAACCCATTTCTGGATCAGGATTCCTTGACTAGCTATTCTGGGATAAGAATGTGAACTGCGCCTGTGTGTTAAAATGAAATACATAGATAGCTTTTATGAAGCTGTCTGCTACTGGAATCTGTATTATCATATTATCATCATGTCTATGAACTATTTTATTCATTAACATTAATAAGAGATAATATTTACCCCAAAGAAAGCCACAACAACTTTCCAAATCATTATATATGCCAACAAAATCTTATACAAGATTCTTCATTCATTTTACCTCGATAGTCAGCACTACTGGAAACTATCTTAGAGGTATCTTTCATCCAGAAATGTATGTATGTCTGCAGTACACTTTTTGGCCTATGTGTATGCAAATCTATAAAGAGACATATCTGGAAAGGGGAAAAATCAAGAATTATTTTAAAAACGCTGACATTGGCTTGGCAACAAGCTGTGTAGTTAATTTCTGTAGCAATTTAGGACCAATGGTGTAAAATGGTGTTGATCTGAAAAGATCCTAAAACTCCAGAAAAGAGAAGGAGGATAAATTGCCCATAAAATGAATTGATAAAATCAATTGGCCCCCTGTCTGCAAAAACTGTATACCTCCTTAATAAAGAAATACTTACATTCACACATGTCCCTTCATTTTACTGTCATAAATAACAAAAAAAGAAAAAATACAGAATGTAAGGATTGGATAACTATACTCGCTAAATAATTCAACATTTTCTGCCTCTACTTGCCTCCTGAGCATGTGATGTGTGTGTGTGTGTGTGTGTGTGTGTGTGTGTGTGTGTGAACTATTAAAATCAGACTAGTAGTAGAAGTTGATTGTATCCCTATGAATTAGGCAACAGTAATTATTGTAATGATTTCACAATACCGTGGTCATTGTAAAACCAGACATGTTAAGGTTTAGAGATTTGGAATGGCTATGATAATATATTGTGTTATTTGTTAAATTACATAATTTATAAATACTAATAATTCAAAATCTTCAACAAGGTGAGATGCTGAGAGTTTTTTTTAAAACCAGAAAGCTAATGGACCATAGTAAAATAACACTACCAGGTAAACCTTTGATTAAAATATTTGAAGACAAGGCCATAAAATAGTTTGCATTTAGTATATGTAATTGGGAACATATTTAAATATATGCATCTTGTTGACATCTAACACTTTTTGCTAATTATTTCTTATTATTTTTAAAGTAGATTTTGGTATAATTCTTGAATGAAACAAAAGAGACTAAAATTTCAGTGTTTTGGAAGATCTTGAGATTGGGGTTACAAAGGAAATGTGGATTTAGGGTAAAGAGTTATATACGTCTATTGGAATTGGAAAGATTTGTGACATTATTAAAATGAATAATTTCATTTATTTTAATAAGCTATCTTCATGACAGAGGGATATGAAGATATATAGGAGGAATCATGATTTTTATTTTGCTAGGTTTCATAATCACTATGAAATCATATATAAAGTAAATGCAACAGTCCTCTTTGGATAGGGTTTACAAGAAATATATATATAATACATAATTTTTATCATTATGGATCTTAGAATTAAAGTTTTTAAAAATTAGTAATTGAAGCAATATTCACAAAGAGCTAAAGACTTGGTGAAGGAAAAGATTTTCTGGAAATTAGTACTTGGTTGAAATGTTCTTTATAGATCTCTCCTTCATGGTCTCTAGAAAATTTGCCCTAACATCCATGATATGTGTTATTTTTTTCTTCTTCACTTCTTCAGATCAGACATTGAAGAAATAAACCAATTAATAAATACAGCATTCTACCATATTTGTTGAAAATGTGGTATTATCAAATATGCAATAAACGATAACATCTTTACACAATGCATAACACTTTGTCATTTAATGGCTTTTACTTCAATTCACTGTTATACAAATCTTAAATCTTACATTATAGAATCATAAATTACAGGCATAAATTTGCATGAACATTTACCCTCAAGGGCTTCAGACATGTTTTTCTGATATCTGTTTCTGATATCCATTATGATTTCTTTTAAGATTTCTAAAAAGGATCAAAGAATATGTCAGTATGTGGTTGACATAATCTGGGAAGATAAGCTATGTTGGGCATAGTTAGTGCTTGGATAGGAGATCATCCAAGAATTCCAGGTTGTACGCTGGAATTGGAGGTAAAAAAAATCCTGAAAAAAGATAAATGAATACTGAAAAATGTATCCATGTACTTATTAAAATTTGAACTCTAGGGCAGCCCTAGATAGATTCCTTATTGACCTTGGCTGATTATAAAATGATACTTAATATTCCATCTCCTTAATATTTAGATAGATCAGAAAATCACAACAACATCATGTAAGTTGTCAAGGAAATTGCTGCTACATGTTCATAGAGTCATCCGATACGTAACTCAATTGAAAAGAACTTTTATTTCTTTCCCTCCTCTTCAGAACCTGGATTTCCAAAGTGGGCACTTATTTTGGCTTTTGATAGTCTGATTTATTTCACTGTGTATTCAGCTCTATTCACAGACACACAAATATTAATGTACGAAGATGTTGATTTTAATTTCTATGAAACTTTTTATCCTTTTACTTTTTATTATATACAGACAATTTCAGCATTTGTGTGTGAGACTATATAGAAGGAAGATATGATGCTACAAAGCCAGAAGAATTATTCCTGTATGTTCTGCAACAGCTTAATGTCCCTAGATGTCTTGGGACTACATGTAGTTCTTCTTTAATGACTGGCAACTTGGTCATTAAATGAAGCATTCATTAAGTAAAAATCATATGGCTGCAGTTGTGCTTATGATTTTATTTCAATTTTCCTGTGCTTTATAGCAACAGAAGGATATGACCACAAACACCTAGGTAAGTCTAAACAGTGGAAAATTGATTCACGAGGAAGCCAGATTAAACGGACAAATGTTCTAGTCTTTTTCTCCAGTCCCCCATCTTTTGGAATGCTCGTCCTGACACTTGGATAATTGAAAAAAAATTGATTCTTGTATTCATTCATTGGAAAGGAAGGGATTGCAAGAGAGTAAGCAGTCAGTGGGGAATATTGCTGTTTGCCTAACAGGTTTGCTGCCAGCACCTTAGGAGACAAACATAGGCCTTTAGTGAGAAAGTGATAAGGTTCTTGTCAATTTTAGGTAGCAGCTGCAAGCCAACTTAAACCTCTAATGAGCTAATCTTAAAGAGATGAGTTTTTCACTTGTGATTAACAATGGGTCAGACACAGTATAATGTGTACTAACTGACTATTGGCAAACCTATATTGTTCATAAAGTTATCCTTTCATCATCATTTTAACTGCAAATGTTCACTGTCTGAAGCAGCTGATAAACAAAGACTTATCTGTAATATTGTAAAAATATGCTTTGCATATTACATTCATCTGGTATATGCCAGATTAAGTAGCATAGTGTCTTTGGATAGCAACATAGGTTGCTGAAGCTCAGTATTTTATCTGAAAGTGTTTCTATTCAGAATAAAATAAGGATGACAAATGATCCTGGAATTGTTTGTGACTGATTACGGTCATCGTAGCCTTTTAGTTGAATGTGCAGATTTCAATATAAATCATGTTGTTAGTGCATGCACAAAATTTCAAACATGTCCAGTATTCTAAAAAAGTTGCCTAATTTTGTTATTTATTTAATTATTAGGTTTCCTGCCCATCTTCCCTTGAGGCAACTCTGGAAGCTTATAGCATTAATTTCATAATCAAGATTAATTTCAATAATCATCTATTAATTAAAGGCTTGGAATTGCTTGGTGTTTCAAGGAAAAACTTGAAATTCTTTCAAAAACTTGAAACTTGAATTTTTTTCAGATTACCGTATTTTTTGCACTATAAGATGCTCCAGACCATAAGACACAACTAGCTTTTGGGGAAGAAAACAAGAAAACAAAAATTGTTTTGTTCTGGCCACGAAAATCTTGCACGGCTTTAAACCTTTTAAGACTTAACTTTGGTTGCCTCTTATAACATACTGTTATACAGAATAACAGACCTGGAAGGGACCTTGGACCTAGTCCAACCCCCTGCCCAGGCAGTAAATCCTATATCATTTCAGCCAAAAGCTCTTGAATCTATGGAAGAAATTTTTCATAGATGAGACTGTCCCCACAATGGATTTTTTTTTTCCCTGGGACCCCTCTATTCTGTTGCTGCTGCTGCATATTGCTGTCACTTAGCACCACCTATCGCCAGCTATCTCTGCTACTCAGTGCCACTGCCATTTGGAATTGCCACTGCCTGGAACAGCTGATTGGCAGTATTCTGGTAGGCTGATCCAACCGCCAATAAATGGTAGTGGTGAATAGTCTGCCGCCACCACACCAATCCCCTCCCCCCATCCACTGTTGCCCAATCTGTGATGCAGTATTTACTCCAAAGATGCACAGACATTTCCACCCATTTTTGGGGTTGGGGGAAAGTGTGTCTTATAGTGCAGTGGTCATGAACCAGTGGGCTGGGGACCACTGGTGGTCTGTGAAAAAAATTGGTGGTCTGAAGAGAAATGTCACCCCCCAAAACACCCCCAAAGCAATTAATCCACACTGTGCGGGAACACAGGCTGCATCGCCCACATGGCCCAGGGGAACACAAGGCTTGCATCACTTGCATTATGAACAACACGAGGTAGTGAGGGGAGGGGGGAAAGGGTGGAGGAGGGGATCTTGCCCTTCACCTGGCCACCGGGCTGCTTCTTTCCACTTTTTTCTTCTTCTGCTTTTGGCTGCATGCAAGGAAAGCAGCAAATATTTTTCTTTCTCTCCTTTAAACTCTGCCAGAAATGAGTCTTTGGGACCCTGAAAGGCACCCTGTTCCAAGAGGCTGCGCCAGCACAAGTCTCACAAAGACTCATTTCTGCTGGAGTTTGGGGGAGAGACTTCTGTTGCTTCTACTGCTTTCCTTGCATGAAGCCAAAAGTCTCTCTCTCTCTCCCTGACAACAGAGCTGGAAACAGTATGCTGTGATCCCAAATAAAGAATGATCAATCAGGAGGAAAATGGGGTGGAAAATTTTCCAGTAGACTTTTTGGGGATTTTCCCATGGTCTCTGGTGTGCAGGATTTAAAGCCCATGTCACACTGAACCAACGGAATGCAAAGAGGATGTAAAACGGACAAAAAACCTTGCCATCCGTTCGAAAACGCGATGTACTCACTGTCTCCGTTTGGCTTCCTCTCTATCCGTCCAGCATCCATTTATTGACGTTTCAACCGCTCAGAAAGTTTTGGGCTGCCCAAAACTTTTGCGCGGAAAATGTATTCAGTTTGTCTGTTCCGCATCCGCTACGCATCCGCTACACATCCGTTACGCATCCGTTACGCATTCACTATATCCACCAGGCATCCGCTACGCATCTGCACAACTCACATCCGCTCGGACGCAGGGAGGAAGCGGAACGGATGCAGAACGGATGCAGAATGGATGCCAAGCGGAAACAAAGCGTTTAAAATGGAAAAACGTTCGCAGAGGGGACCTATCTCGGAAATTAAGGATGTCTGCAGGATGCCTAGAGGATGCCTAGAGGATGCAAAGGGACACCTACACTGCCTATAAAAAGAGGGAGCAACTCACCTGCATCTCACTTTCACAACAGCAGCCAAGCTGTGCAGACCTCTGCAGCCTTCATCTGACACTTCCTCTTCCACAGCATCCAGTCATGTCCACCATGGATTGTGACAAAGTCCTTTCAGCAGCCACCATCCTTCTGCAATAGTGTGAAACCATCTACAGGCTCTGTGAACTCTACTACGGGAAGAAAAGGAGGCACCCAAAAAAAGTCTGGATCCAAAGATGGTTCGCCAGAAGAGCAGAGGACAGACTGTACAACAAGCTGATGGTGGAGCTCAGGAGCGAAGACACTCGGGCGTTCCAGAACTTCATGAGGATGCCTCCAGCCATGTTTGACAAAGTTGTGCAGCGCCTGACACCCAGGTTGACCAAGACAAACACCAACTTCCCGCCCAGCCTGGAACCTGGGCTCAAGGTGGCACTCACTCTGCGCCACCTGCCCTCAGGGACCACCTACAGGAGCATGCAGTACGGCTGGAGGGTGCCACCCAGCACCAACAGCTTTGTTGTCAGAGAAGTGGTGCAGGCCATCATCGAAGAATACAAGGAGGAGCTCCTCCAGTGCCCCTCCACTGAAGAAGGATGGAAGAAAGTTGCAGAGCAGTGGTATCAGAAATGGAACTTCCCCCACACCGTTGGAGCCATCGATGGCAAGCACGTGGCCTACAAACCGCCAGCCAAGTCGGGGTCCACTTATCACAACTACAAGGGCTTCTTCAGCATCATCCTCTTCGCCATGGTCGATGCTGACTACAAGTTCATGTACATCGATGCTTCAGGCAACGGCTCATCTTCAGATGCCCGGGTATACAACGCCAGTCACCTCAAGGAGGGGCTGGAAAGCACCCTCATGGTGGGCTTCCCAGATCCAGACCCACTGCCCAAGGACACACAAGATGTGCCCTACTTCATCATGGGGGATGACGCCTTCTCCCTCACAACCTACCTCATGAAGCCCTACACCTCCAAATACCTCACCCGTGAAGAGAGGATCTTCAACTACAGGCTGTTCAGGGCAAGACAGAGAATGCCTTTGGCATGCTGGCCAACAAGTTCCAGGTACTTCTCACCAACATGCAGCATAGCCCAGAGACCATGAGGAGGATCATGGAAGGTTGCTGCATCCTGCACAATCTCATGCGCACCCGCTACCCAGTCTTGCAGAACAGGCTTGTGGACCGTGAACAAGGCAATGGGGACATGGAGCCTGGGGAATGGAGGCAAGGGTGAAACCTGATCGACACTGAGGATGTGCAAGGCCCCAACAGAGCCTCACGTGAGGCAAAGAAGCAGCACAACCTCCTGAAACACTGGTGCAACTCCCCAGCTGGAGCAGTGGAGTGGCAAGACAGGATGGTAAATGCTTAATGGATGCTTCCTTCAGCCTGTCTCATCACACGGATGAGATTGGGCCATGTATGTTTGGTTGGCCTACAATGAACAGGGCGTTTAATAAAGAGTTGTGTTTATGTTGACATGTGTGGATAATTATTACATTATTATTATTGATAATAAAGGGCCATAGGTGTGGCACCTGGGAGGGTGGGCCATACAGTCCCACTATGCTTGCACTGGAGGTTTATCTATCCCACTGCTATCCTAACCCATCCCACAGCTATTACCCATCCCACAGGTATCCTAACCCATCCCAAAGCTATCCTTACCCATCCCAAAAGCATGCAAAGGCTTAAACCATTTCTAAAAGTTTCCAGCAAGACTTTATTAAAAAAAAGAAATGAAGCAAGTGTGTGAATCATAAATAGACTTTATTAACAACAAGCTATAAGACAAAAATGAGTCTCTGGTACTCCTCTTGGTCGCTCAGTCCCAGGGGTGAAGGGTGCAGGTGCTGTGGAGGTGGCTGGTGCTGGAATGCTTGTCATCAGCTCCTCCAGAAGCAGAAGCAGCAGAAGCGCCAGCCCCAGAAGAGCGAGCCCGTGCTGCAGAAGCCCCAGGAGAACCAGACTGAGGGCCAGGGGGCAGGATGGTAGCCCTGTCCCTCTTGCCAGGGCTGGCAGCAGATGGATGAGGCTTGCTGTGCTTCCGCATGGTTGTGGGGTTGCTGGCTGGCAGGGAGGCTGGCTGGCACCAAGGCTGGCAGGAAGGCTGGCAGGGAGGCAGGCACCAAGGCTGGTAGGAAGGCAGGCAGGCAGGCACCAAGGCTGGCAGGAAGGCTGGCACCAAGGCAGGCACCAAGGCTGGCAGGCAGACATGAACCAAGGCTGGCAGGAAGGCAGGTAGCAAGGCTGGCAGGCAGACTGGCTGGCAGCAAGGCTTGCAGGCAGGCTGGCAGCAAGGCTTGCAGGAAGGCTGGCAGCAAGGCTGGCAGGCAGACGTAGGCAGGGCAGGCAAGGCAGTCGATGTGTCTGGAAGTAGGTCTTTCCTCTGAATGGCGACCTGCTTCTGAGCTGCTTCCGTTATATCCGCGGGGCTGACGCAATGCATCCTCCCCGCATGCGCAATTAACGCCAGGCATCCCTTAGGCTTTCGCTGTGCATCCACTGTGCATCCACTTCATCTGTTCCGCGTCCGCTGTGCATCTGCTGTATCCGTTCCGCGTCCACTTTGCTGCGGCCCCCCGGAAGCCTAGCAGATGTGCCATCCGTTCCCATCCGCTTCCATCCGCTGGGCTTCCGTTCCGCATCCGCTTTGCATCCGCCCTGCGTCCTCCCTGCGTCCGTGTTATCCACTCCGGTTATGCAAATTTTTGCCCCTTTCGAGAGTGGATAACAACGGATGGAACATTTTGCTCGTCCGCTGTGTCCTTTTTGCATCCGTTGGGCAGTGTGACATGGGCTTAAAATTATGAGTTTGGGGTCCCAGAAGTCCAAAAGGTTGGAGACCCCTGTTGTAATGCTCTGCAAAAAAATACAGTAATTACAGGGGTGAGATTCAATTTTTTTAACAACCGATTCTTTGGGCGTGGCTTAAGTGATGGGCATGGCTTGGTGGTCATGTTATTGGCTGAGTATGGCCAGCTCAATATCACTCAGATCAAGGCATGCATCTCTTCCCCTGGCCTCTCATGACTGTGGGGATGCTGCAACGGTCATAGGTGTGAAAAATGGTCATAAGTCACATTTTTGAGTGCCATTGTAACTTGAATGGTCACTCCACACAAGCAAAGTACCAGCAAAGGAGGGGGAAAAAACTCTAGAGATGTTCCTGAGACAGAAAGTCTAGTCCTGCCAAGAATGTAATAAGTGTTAATAGAGAGGCAGTTTCTGTAAGTAACACCAGAATGTTTCCTTCCTGCCTTTGCTTAGAGGATTAGGCCAGTAATTTCTTCTGACAACCGGTTCTAGCGAATAGGTGCGAACTGGTAGAATCCCACCCCTGAGTAATTCTACATATAGGAGAGAAACTGGAAGAGAATTTTGGATGGGATAATACTGCTCTTGAAGAATATGACATGCTGATTGTGGATCTGGTGATCTCAGTAGACAGAAACATCATATGGTAAGGTTGTAGGTAGACAATGTTTTTTTTCTTGTCCAAATTTTTTTCCCATGTTAGTGGAAAAGCTAGTAAGACTCTTTTAGGTTTTGCATCCTAAGCCATTTAGAATTTAGTGTCATGCCTTGAATTGAATTGTTTGTAGTCCTGCCATTTTAATGGTTTAAAAGTTAGAGTTAGATGATCCTATGTGGTTGCCTTAATTAACATGGCAACTGAACTCTGGAAAACCACAATTTCGAGCATGTTTTCAAGAAATAATTCCACATAAAATACACTGCTTAGCATTTATATCATGTAAGTAAATCAGTGTTTAAAAAGCTGTTCCATTAATAACTTCATTTTTGTAAATAGAACCAGATTTCTTTCATGGTTAAATAAACAGTAGCCTCTTATGGGTTAACACCCCCCCTCCCAAATCAAACAATGTTATTATGGTCTTTGACTAGCTCTTACAGTAAGAAGAGAAATAGTTTGATACAACAATTCACTGCTGGGGGAAAACCCGATAGGACAATTACATATACAAGAATAAATAAAATGATAAAAACAATAAAATATAGCCACTTTAAAAGTTTTGTGCAATTGTGTGACTTGGTAATATGTGATTGTAAGGTTAACATCACTTAAAAAATAATAAACTTAAAATTTATCAATGTATCCCTCAAATTTGAAGATGATTGGGGAAATAGGAGCAGGTCCCTTCTAATTCTATTCTGATTGATTCTCTCTTTTATTAATTTGGCTTCACTAGAGTTAATTGACATAAATATTCAGAAGAGAGGCCAAGACAACATTGTTCTAAACAGATATAATGCCAATGAGATTAGTAATTGTCTGACTACAGCAGAGTTATTAGCCTATAAGGTCAAATATGATTATAAGTCTTGCTGGAATGATATTTGTATTCTGTTCCCTATAAAATTTAGTAATTGATTGTGTGTTATTCTGGGCAGTAGAAGTGAAATAATTTATCTGGGCTGTTAATATTCTGGAGGTCTGAAATACTATTCCCAAGTATTTAAAACATTTGGCCTGTAATAATTCACAGGAATAAATTGTCAGCGTGTGCTTTGTATTTTGTTGGGAAAAACTAAAACTAGATTTATCATGACTGATTTTTAATTGTTCGTCATTTTAGTAGGATGCCATTTTATTCTAAGGCAGGATTTATCATATAATTTATGAATTAGGAACAAGGATATTTTGTCTATAGAGCTTCTTGTCAGAATGTCCCAAAGTCTTACCCTTGGGATATTACCCAAAATTGAGTCAAAATCAATTTAAAAAAATACAAAAATATTGATTTTGAAACAATTTTGACATTAAAAATTGATAATAAAATATAAGAACTTAAGGTTAATGTATGAAAGTAATAAGGAAAATTCAGGGGCCACCAGTTTGAATTGGATTAAATTAGTTCAGGAGAAATATAACCAGGAAGAATATAAACAGGAGGAACCTCTACGCACTTAAGATGATTAATAAGATTTTTTTCAGCTTTCTTCTGTGCTTGGGGTTCATTGTGATAGTGAAGACAAAGGCACATCCATCACTTAGGTGTTAGCATGTAGATCGAATAAAGGATTTGGAAATTGAAAGTATACTGTGATGGAATTGTGTAATATTGTTATGTGAACAACATAAAATGCCAAAATACGAAACGGAAGGATAACCCAAATCATAGGGCTATTTTATTTTCTTTATCTTCAAAGGGCGAATTCCCTTTAACCCTATAAGAGCTACCTGCTATTAGTATTTAGAAATCTTTAATTTAGTTCCTATTTAACTGTTACCAAATTTTGAAAGTTAGAGTCAAAGAGAGGCTCATAAATAACAGTCAAAGGTACCTCAAGCCCTAAAGTTCACAATTTGGAGGGGTAGAGGGCACAATTATATAAACATTATAACTGCTAGTCAGCCTGGTAGTTAGTAGGTAGCCTATTCCATCTTCTAATGTGGGTAAACTTGAAAACAATAATGTGAAAGAGTACAAACAATACTATATGAAATACTGTCAATATTGTGATTAGATGACTATTTTAGAAAAGAATACCTTCAATGGGTTTTTTAAAAAAACATTGTTTTTTTTTTTTTTTTGAAAGAATTTTATTAATTTTTAACAAACAAACATATACAAACAAAACACAAAACATAAAAAACATAAAATATCTTTTTGGACGGCAGTTTGATCCCGAGTTACATCTTTTTGTACAGACATAAATTCAAGTTCATGCTTACTTTTATATAGCATTCCATTTCTTATTTACTATTTTACATTTTCTATATAGCTTCTCCCCTCTTTTCACTCTCTTAATTCTATTATATTTATTTCATCTCAATTTAAATCATTATACTTATATCCTTTGTCTGTCCTGTTTCAGCTGTCTATTATCTTTTCTCATTAACACAAAATTTCTTCTGTAATGACTGATTGGAGTATAATGCCTTATCATACTTATCCTTCCCCTAGTTTTAAAGCTTAACATAACACATAATTTTCATTCGGATTCTGCATAGTACATTCTAAAGATAGACTCAATATTTTAAAACAAGAAAAAAATTTTTTTTAAATATATAATATAATTAAAACAACAATCCATCGCAATTGAAATTATATCATTAAAATTAATATTCATTTAAGTCTTAAACATTTTACACAATCCTTTCTAAATAAGTATCATGCTTCTATGGGATCACTTATAGATTTTGCTTAGTTACTTCCCCCTATTTCACTTATATTTTAAAATATTATACAATGACAATGTTCCCATTTTTCTTTAATTCAATTCTCTCATATTTAATTTCATTTATTTTATTTAAAAAAAAAATTTCGCTAAGTTACATTAAATATTTTGTCCCATTTTATAATCATATATTATTCCAATTTTCTAACATTATTTCAAATACAAATACAACAACACAGTCTTATGTACCTTTGCAGAATTTCTTTTTCAGTTATATGTTTACCCATTATCTCGAAATAAATTCTGTTTCTTTACATCTTGTTTCAAACCTTTGTAGCTTCTCTTCCCTTCTTTCCTCCCTTGCTTCTCCACTCTACCCTTTTTACCCCCTTGTCTCTTAATCTCCACCCTCTTGTGTATTCCTCTTTTCTGTTGCTTTCTGATGTTGTGTCCACTTTTCACCTTGTTTTTCCCTTTTTTGCTTGTTTTTTTAAGTCTTAAATTCTCCATTCTCTTTCTCCCCTTTCCCCTTTCTTCCCCAAATAAAGTTGCTTGTTCATTAAGGATGATTTCTTCTTCATCCCAATCTTCTTGTTCTTGTAGTTTCTCATATGTAGAAATTGCCATTTCTAAAAAATGAAAAACAGAGCCAAAAGAATCCTTCCCTTCTTGTTTCTCTTGTTTATATTTTATAAATTCCATTTTCAGTTCATCCATAAGTAATGCCATTGTAAAAAAAAAAAAAAAAAAAATTAAACAACCCAAATGATTTTAATCATTCAAATAAGAGTTTCCAAAAGTCCCAAAGTCACCAAACAATCCAAATACACACAGTCTATTTCATTTAACACTTTCTTCTTTTTTTCACTTTTTTTTTTCATTTTAATGCTTCAAAAAACTTCAAATTCTTTTTGACCTTCAATCCATCTGATAGAGTAGCCAATTATGATCCAAAATGAAAAAATCCAATAGTAAAAAGGCCCAAAACCAAAGAAGAAAAAGGATAAAATAAAAAGCAAAAATAAAAATATTACTAGAATTGAAATATACAAAAAGGCTGGCGAGTAGAGATTTCACAAGTGTATGTATGCGTGTGTGTGTATATATATATACACACACACAGCTTGCTAATGAAGAGCAGCCGTCCCTTCACACGGAGCCAAGCTGCACTGAAAGCCTCCAACACAAGAACAGACTGTTGCCAGCCAATCAAAGCCACAAAACAGACAGAAGAAACCGGGAACACCAATCAATCAAACTCCAAGTCCAATGAAACAGGTCCAGGCTCCCAGCCAATCAGAATGAACCAGCCTCAAATTTAAAAAACAGGAGCTGTAAGACCCATATCCATACAGAAGCCTGAGGATGGCAGATGAGATTCTGCTGAAACGTTGCTACAACTTTAACAGAACTACAATGACGTGGGATAATACCCGAAGGAAGCTGAACAGCACATATATATATATATATATATATATATATACACTGCACACTGCACTTTATTTATTTATCCAAGGCTCTTATTATGACTCTCTTCTCCAGCAGCTTCAAAGCCAAGCCTCAAGTGTTGAAATATCGATAAGAGTCCAGGAAAACACCTGTAATAATATTTTTCTGTGCTCTCCCTCCATCTTATCACATTAAAATGTCCTTGAGAAGGAGTGTTTATACATTTCTCCCCAATTCAAATAAAGTACTTTCAAGCCTCTAGTTGGCAGTGTTGCAAGATCTCTTAATACTTTCCCCCCCCCCCAGCCAGAAAGAAGAGTAATGTATACAAAACTCAGAGGAAAAGAAAAAAACAAAGGGGGCCTCTATCCTAAAGAAAATTAAAAAATCAAAAGAAGCATAAAAATATATATAAGAAAAAATTCAATCTGGTTACCTACAAAGTCACATTAAAGTCCTCAGAAAAAGAAGTAGTAAGGAAAGAATCCAAGCCTCAATTTGACATCACTTTAAAAAACGCCACTCAAACAATTCCAGTCAAACAAAAATAAAGTCACAGGTTTCTTCTTTGTTCAGGATATCCTTTCAGGTCTTAACCAATTTACAATACAAAAGAGGTTTCTCACCCAACTGACACACACTCGCTCAAGCCACTTTCTTTTCGGAGCTGTCCCGACTTCAGCAGCTTTGGAGGCTGCCTTTCCACCGCCAGCAACATTGTTTTGATTGTCTTTGAATAATGATTAATTATTGATTAAAGCAGCATACTGTGAAACGGCGGTTTTCACAAAACTTATCACAGACTTTCGCGACCAGTTCATCGGTCACAATGCTCGGACGTCCACTCCACTGTTCATCATGAATGTTAGTTCGTCCATTTTTAAACTTAATGCACCATTGGTGCACTCCACCTTCAATGATGATGTTGTCCCTGTATACTTCACACAGTTGTCAAAAAATTTCAATTGGTTTATGTTTTTTTGCCAACAAAACCTTATTAGAGATCACACTTCACAACTCGCGGGATTTTCAATTGCAGCACACATTTCAAATGTTTGCTGTGAAATAACAGGCAATGATACGAACCTCCCACTAGCATGACTAGATGCAGACTAAGCGGCGGATGCACAGACCAAAGATGGCCACGCTAGCTCCGCCCCTTCTTGCTACAGACGAAAATGTAATTTATTTTGTGGATAGCCCTCGTAGAATATACCCAGCAGAGAGCAGAATGGGTAGCAAAATATCTACCGTGTTTCTCATATTATAAGGCCATGCCTTATATTTTTTGGACCCCTGAAAAGACGGCTACTCTGTCTTTTCGGAGGTGACTTAATTCCCCCCCCTTGCATCCTTGGGTGGGTGGGCGGCGACATCTTGGGGTTTGGGAGACCTTTCTTCTCCCTTGCTGCCACGGTGTCAGAAGACCGCCGCGGTGTTTGGCGCAGCCACGTGCAGCTAGTCAGGGCTCCTCCCTGTAACCGGCTAGTCAACCCTCCTCCCTCGCTGTGCTGGGTGCTCCAGGCTAAGCTGACAGGCAGGCCCTCCTTCCTGGCAGTGAGTGCCTCCCCACCGGACCCTCTGCTCATCCCGCCAAGGCCGCACCAGGGCCATGTGGGCTGAGCAGAGCCAGGAAAGCAAGTCGCAGATGTATGTATGCCTCCTCCTGCCCCTCATTCCCAAATCTTACCCGGGCGAGCAGCACTTCACTTGCTGTGCAAAGCCATGGCTTCCTTACCTCTCAGCAAGCAGAAGGAACTGGCTTCAGCCTCCTACTCCTCAGCCGCAGCGCAGACCTTGCAGGGAGAGAGAGAGAGAAAGAGGGAGAGATCCTCTCGGGCGAGCGCCTTCTCTTGGAATGCGGCGACGGGAGCGCCTGAAGCCAAGTGTCTCCCCAGGGCTCCGGTTGCAGGGAGGAGCCCTGACTGGCCGCACATGGCTGCGCCAAATGCCATGGGGTTCTTCTAATGCCACGGCAGCAAGGGAGAAGAAAAAGCAATGGTGGCGAAAGGTCTCCCGGTATGAAGTGCCCCACCAACGCAGGCAGCACCATATCCAGGCATGCAAGTACTTCCTAAATGCAAGCCCCTCCTGCCATTCCCCCCCACCTATTTCGCATGTTTAATATGGGCGTTAATTTGGGGGAAGGGGCTTAATTCAATTTCATAAATTGAATGCCTATAAAACATGGTGGGGCTTCCTATTGGTGGAGGCCGTATTGTTGGAGAAACACGGTATATGTTTGGGAAGAAGAAAACCTGCACAGGCTGTCTCTTTTATATTTTTGATTTGATTTACTTTATTTATATTTCACATTTCTGAACAACTATATATAATAATGTATATAAATGTAGAGATTCTCAGTCACCCAGGTCATGGTTGTCCCAAAGTGTTTTTTCAGGAGGCAACTGGACTTTATTGTTTTTTTCTTTGAATATGTTTTGCTTCTTATCCAAGAAGCTTCTTTACCTCTGGATGGTGAGGAATGGAAAGATTTATATTCCTTGCAGACAGCTGGTCATTTGCATCCTTTTTGAGGGTTGTTGAGATTTATCTGTATGTTCAGGGTCACCTGAGTAGTGCTAATGGTTCCTATAGTCTGCAATTTTTCTGGAAATTTGCTTACACTTCCACACCATTGAAGAGTGTTTATGCCAAATTGCACAGCTAAAAATCTATAGAGATTCTCAGATTGAGGTCATAGTTGTGCCAAAGGTGATTTTTTGTATATTATAGTTATCAGTTTTTTATTATATTGAAGACTACTGCTCTTCTCTAATATATAATTTGGAGAACCAAAAGTTATTTTTTCCTTTTTAAAAAAGATTCAATATTTTATTTGTTCGTTTTAGCTGTTTTTCACTTATCTGAAAATTATTTAGCCATTTTTAAACATTTTTTAAAAAATGAATGAATAACCAAAACCTAGCATCTGTAGAAAATCATTGGTAAAAGTTCCCTCGCATTTACGTGCTAGTTGTTTCCAGGTCTAGGGGGAGATGCTCATCTCCATTACAAAGCTGAAGAGCCAGCACTGTCCAAAGACATCTCCATGGTCATGTGGCTGGTTTAACTAAATGCTGAAGGTGCACGGAACGCTGTTACCTTCCGATCAAAATGGTCCCTATTTTTCTACTTGCATTTTTACATGCTTTCGAACTGCTAGGTTGGTAGAAGCTGGGATAAGTAACTGGAGCTAAATTATGTGGTGCTAGAGATTTAAACCACTGAACTGCTGACCTTTCTGATCGACAAGCTCAGTGTCTTAGCCACTGAGCCACCGTGTCTCTAAATCCTAAGGTTGTAGTAATTGGTATCTTGTTATTGCTCCCTGAACAAGCTATTTACAAGCTATTACAAGCTATTTCCTCTGTTGTATTGTGTCACATGGTCTTCCTTTTGATCTTTAAGCTAACATGCTGCATTAAGCTTGTCATGTGGGTGTGGGTGTGCATGTGTGTGTGTGTGTGTGTGTATGTAATGCCAAAAAATACTGTTATGCCATCATACCCATATATGAAAGGGGAAAAAACCTGTGTTGCAACAGCATGATTCTATTTTCATAATTTTGACTAAAAAGTCCCTGTTGTTGGAGTAGTTACTTGTTGGTTGGCTTCTTCATATAAAAGAGTAGAATGTTTTCTCATTGTCAATCCCCAACCCTTACAAGTGTTTATCTCATGAGCAGAGTTTTACTTTTATTGCTATTGTAAAAGAATAATAACACTAATTCCTATTAGTGAGAACTAAATGCCATCTGAAGGACATTTTTCCACCAAGAATCCCTTTACTTTTTTTCTAAAAATTTGGTAATATGGCTAGCCATCGACTTACAACTGTTCATTTAGTGACCATTGAAAGTTACAACAGCTCTGAAAAAATTGACTTATGAGCATTTTCACGCTTATGACCATTGCAACAACCCAATAGTCACATGATCAAAATTCATATTTATGACAGTTGCAATGTTCCGGGGTCGTGTGATCCTTATGCAAAGGATCCCTTTGCTTCTAACAAGCAAAGTCAATGAGGAAGCCAGATTAATTTAACAACCATGTTACTAATTTAACAACTGCATGATTCACTGAACAAATGTGGCAAGAAAGTCTGTAAAATGGGGCCAAACTCACTCAACAAAGATTTCAGCAAAATAAAGTTTGGTCTCATTTGTGGTTGCAAGTCCAAGACTACCTATAAAAGATTATGCATATAAATACAATATCCAGATTCCTACCACAATCCAATTGCCTCAAATCTATTGTTAGATGAAACACTGGGATGTTAAGGAAAGACTTCTTGTAGTCACCATTTCTGATCTCCCTCTATCTTTCCCTTTGACTTCATTGAATTAAGCCAGCAAATTGTGACCCTGTTATTTTCAGGTGCTGGGATAGTTGAAACTTTGAAGATTTGTCATAAGTTCATTCAACACTATGACAAGTTCGAACAGCATAGAATAAGTGGTTGTTAAACAAGGAACACATGTACTGGTGTGTCAGCTATGAATTCTTGGAATTGTACATTACATTTGAACAACAGTAGCTGAATTAAAGTCATCATAAACATTTATTTTTTTTTAAGAATTTTTATTGGTTTTTAAGACAAACATAAACAAACAAAACATAAAACATCAAGCCATCTTCCATATATGTACATATAGTGTGTTGGTTGGTTTACAATTTTTTTTGTGCTTCCATTTGGTAGTCTTCAATTACAATTATATTATATATGATCTCGTATTTTCAATCCAATATTAAATGCATTAATATCATTATCAATCATTTGACTATACTTATTATTCATTCATGTTTTAAGAAATAATCATATTTTACTTAATTTTTTTTGTGACAATTCATATTATCATCCCAAATCTATCCTAAAATCATTTTGTAGATATAATAAGAAAAAAATACATTTTTATATATTTAGTATTTTCTAAAAGTCTACATATTTCGTTACTATATTTTATTATCTAACCATTGATAGATACCAAATTTGATAAAATTGTTTATCTTCTTGCTCTCTAATTTCAAATGTCAATCTACTCATTTCAGCACATTCCAATATTTTCTTAATAATTTTCTCCTCTGATGGTATTTTCTCATTTTTCCAGGTTTTAGCAAATACAATCCTAGCCGCTGTTAATACATTTACAATCAGATATTTCAAGTCTTTACAATATATTTCAGGTAAAATTCCCAATAAAATATCTCTGGTTTCAAATCTATATGTTTTTTTGTCATTTTTTTCCAACCACGTGTGGATTTTAGTCCAGTATTTTTTAGCATCCGCACAAGTCCACCACATATGGTAATATGAGCCAGGTGTCTGATGACATTTCCAACATTTATTTTCGGATTTATTCTTGAATATTCTTGCTATTCTTGTTGGGGGAAAATGCCACCTGTAAAACATCTTATACATATTTTCTTTATATGCTGTTGACATTGCCATCTTATAATTTTGAGACCATAACTTTTGCCATTTCTCTAGGTCAATCCCATATCCAAAATTCTTCCCCCAAGCAATCATCATTTCTTTCACTTGTTGTTCTTCTAGTTTAATTTCTAATAAATATCCATACAATTTTTTAATCACCTTTTCATCAGTACCTGTCAAAATCTTATCTAAATCAGTTGGTTTATCATAAAAACCTTCTGCTTTAGAATCTTTATCATACCTTGAATATATTTCTGCGTATGAAGACCAGTTCATCTTTATACCTTTTCCTCTAGTTTTTCTATAGATTTAAGTTCACCCTTTTCATTCAATATTTCACCATATCTGTTTGTTCCTTTTTATATATTATAGGATAAGAAAATACTTCAATAGTCGATAGCCAGATTGGAATTTTTGAATAACATTGTCTTTTAATGTTCTCCCAGTTTAACCACAGTGACTCCTGTATATAATGTCTTCTAAAATACCCCTATATTTTAGCTCCTTTGTACCATAAAAAAGCATGCCACCCCAACAACAGATTATATCCTTCTAATGACAACAATCTAGTATTTCTTAATGCTATCCATTCGTTAACCCACATCAAATTTTGTAGCTTGGTATTACAACTCCCAATTGGGCAAGCCAAATCCTCCTCTTATTCTAGCATCTTGCAAAAGTTTTAACTTTATTCTCACTTTCTTACCTTGCCATATATATTTCAAAACAATTTTATTCAAATCTTCAAAGTAGTCTTTTTCAAGCCTAATTGGAATTGTCTGAAACAAATATAAAATTCTGGGTAATATATTCATCTTGATTGTTGATATTCTCCTTATTAATGACAGTTGTAAATTTTCCCATTTTGCCAAATCTAGTGCTATCTGCTATTTAAGTTTGATATAATTTTTCTCTTTCAATGTACTACATCTTGCTGTCAAATATATCCCCAAATACTTGATGTTATTCGTGACCTGAATTTTCAGTAAGTCTGCCAGTTCTTCCTTTTGTCTTGATTGCATGTTCTTTGACAAGATCTTTGTCTTATCTTTATTGATTTTCAAATCAGCCACCTTTCCATATGTCTCTATATTTCTATCAATTTTGGTGCTGTTTCTAGTGGATCTTCTAAGATAAAAACCAGGTCATCGGTAAAGGCCCGGTCCCACTGGCCGACGGATGCAAAACGTATGCATAAAGACAAGTGGATGAGCAAAATTTTGGGGGTGGCTCCATCCGTTGTCATCCGCTCCAAAAAGTGGCAAAAATTTGCATAAACAGAATGGAAAAGAACGGACGTGGGTAGTATGTAGTGGGGATGTTAAACGGATGTTCATAGGAAGCCTAGCGGATGACAGCGGATGGAAGCGGATGACACATCCGAAGGGGTTCTGGGGGAGAATTTTGAAGCAGATGCATAGCGGAAGGGGCGGATGCATAGCGGATGAAGCAGATACATCATGGACGCCTATAGGAAACAAAGGGGTTGCCGCGCGGATGTATATCGGATGCAAAGCGTTCACTGCACATGCGGGAAGTATGAATTGCATCAGCTCCGCAGATATAAAAGGATGCAGCACGCATGCAATCAGCATACAGGGGAAAGACGTGCTGCCACATACATCTAGCAGAAACACCATGGTTCTTCAGTCAGGCAAGAAGAGGAAGCCCGTGCCTACTCGCTCCAGCCCTGGCAAGAAGGACAGAACCAGCATCCCACCCCCTGGCACTGACCCTGAAGCTGCAGCTGCTGCTTCTGCTGCTGCTGCTGCTGCTGTGGTGGAACAGCCCCAAGGCCCTCAAAGCCCTGCTGCTGAAGGCCCTGCTGCTCAAGCCCCTGAAGGCCCTGCTGTTCAAGCCCCTGAAGGCCCTGCTGCTCAAGCCCCTGAAGGCCCTGCTGAAGCACCTGCCAGAAGGAGGAAGAGGCAAGGGAAGGAGAAGGGAGAGAGGAAACAGTACACTGTTTCCAAGAAGCATGAGGATGAGGTGCTGGAATGGCTGAGGGAGAACGAGTACCTCTAGAGAAAGGGCCACAGACTGTATTGCGACACCAAGAAGAAGCAGACAGCTTGGAGAGACAAGGCAGAGATCCTGGGCTACACTGCAGAAGTACTCCTTGGATGGTGGAAGCACATGCACACCTGGTATTGCAAGCTACACCTCAAGAAATCCGGGCAGGCTGCTGTCAAGCTCACTGACCGGGAGATGTATGTCATGGCCAAGTGCAGTTTCCTGGAGGGTGAGATCCGCCACCTAGGAGCAGCCCCTCTGAGATCCCTCTCCCTCAGACAGCCCACAGACAGCAAGTCCTCTTCCAGCCAGGAGCCAGCGAGCCTGTCCAGGCAGGTGTCTTTAGAGGGCCCTACGGCAGAGACCCCTCCCGATAGCTGCACTCCCCATGCCGGCAGACTTGGAGGATCCCATGGAGGATGACCCCCTGCTTCCTTCCCCCTGGAGGAAGAAGCAGCAGCCACCAGAGGCCAACCCATCCCCACCCCCAGCTCCAGAGGATGCAGGCAGAGAGGCAGACTGGAGGGCCAGGACCACAGTGTGCTGTTGGAGATCAGGGACACAATGAAGACCAGCACAGAACTTCTCTCTCAGCTAGTCCATAGCGACATACCATCCTCGGACCAGAAGCCCTTCATCACCTATGTGAGCCAGACCCTCAGGGACCTGCCCGAGGCCCAGTACCAGGTAATGAGGCAGAAGATCACAGCACTTCTGCACAACCCCAGCTGTAGCTGCTCCTACCCAGTCCAGGTCTGCTCCTCCACCCCAGGCGATGTCGCAGCCCTTCCACGGCTTTCAACAGCCCCTCACCTACCAAGGCTACGACTACCAGGACTTCCCTCTATAGAAGCAGAACTTCCCAGTCCAGGCCCAGGTTCATCGCACGCCACAGACGCCACTCCTCACCCAGCTGCAGACCAGACAGCCCCACTATACTCTTCCTTCCTCCTTCCTCCATCCCACAGCCAAGACCGTCAACGGACAATCTGTCATCAGTATTGGGCCTGACATCTCAAGTCCTTGATGAAGGGCTTTCAACCTCACGGAACTGAATCAGCTCTCTGAGAGTTTCCTGAACACACCATCCCCTGTTGTACTCTCGGGGCCAAGCACCCCAATGGCGCCTCAGACCAGCACTCCAGCCACAGCCACCTCCACAGTCCCTGCCCACTTATCAGCTGAGACCATGGACATGACTCTAAGTGACTGAGAATAGTGTCAGAGACTGAGTTGAAGTTGTTAAGTTTGCCTTTGCTTAAGACACTTTACTTGGTTCATTTTGCTTTTTTAATCAAGTCATAAAGTTAAGAAAGTTAATCAAGGTTATCTTTGCTTAAGACACTTAATACAGTTTACTTGGTTCATTTTGCTTATTTAATAAAGTCATAAAGTTTACCTAAGAAAGTTAATAAAGGTTATCTTTGCTTAAGACACTTGGTTCATTTTTTTTACTTAATAAAGTGTTGGTGAAAACTTTGAAAAACTGGTTAAGCCTTTGCATGCTTGTGGGATAGATAAGGATAGTTGTGGGATAGATAAACCTCCAGTGCAACCATAGTGGGACTGTATGATCCACCATCCCAGCAATCCAGGTGATTTTCTCCCCCTTTTTATAGAAAATATCAGTTGTACGCTATGGGGCCTTCTACATACTCTAGACATACTGCAGACATCCTAAATATATGAGATGCATCCCAGATACAAACGTTTTGTCCATTTTTAATCCTTTATATATGAGATGCATACGCTTACATCCTTTCTATTTCTGTGCTACTAACGCTGTGTAGACGTTCCGTGTAGCTTTTGTTTCCTCCCTCTTTCCATTTTCAGCTGCAGCGGATGTGAGTTGAGGGGATGGCCAGAGGATGCAGAGGGAATACAGCAGATGTTTAATGGATGATAATGGACATAGAACGTTTGTTGCCCATATATGGCATGGATGTACATTGTACGCGGAGGAAAGTTCATCTGTTCATAAAATTTTGTGCAGCTCAGTGGATTGATGCTCGACGGATAGAGCGTATGAAACACGTATGCAATGAGTACACAATGGATGCATAGCGTTTTCCACGGATGGCAAGCTTTTTTTAACGTTTTACATTCTCTTTGCATCTGTAAGTGCAGTGGGACTGAGCCTTAAATGCTTGCAACTTAAATTCTTCCTTTTTAATTTTCATCCCTTTTATATTCTTTTCATCTCTAATATTTCTATTTAGCACTTCCAAAGTTAACACAAACAACAAAGGTGACAGTTGGCACTCTTGCCTTGTTCCTTTTCTTATGTCAATAGAGTCTGTCAGGTCTCCCTCTATCATTACCTTTGCTGTTTGCTCATGATATGTAGCTTCTATTGCTTGGATAAATTTTCTGGTAAAACCCATCTGTTCCAACAGTAATAACCTGAATCACCAATTCATATTATCAAATGCCTTCTGTGCATCTAGAAATATCAAAGCCCTTTGTTTTTCAGGATGTTCCTCATAGTATTTCAAAGTGTTCAAAATTACTCTCATGTTGTCTTTAATTTGTCTCTTTGGCAGAAATCCATTTTGATCAGGATGAATAAAACTGTTTAAATATTTTTTAAGTCTTTCTGCCAATATTGAAGCAAAAATTTTATCGTCTGCGTTTAGTAGGCAAATAGGTCTATAGTTCTTGATTTGTAATGGATCGGTCTCTTCTTTTGGAACAGGTGTGATTTTAGCTTCTGACCATGATTTAGGTATCCTCTTCTTTAACATAACTTCATTCGTAACTTCTAGTAATGGAAAGTTCAGTGATTCTTGTAATGTTTATAAAATTCTGCCGGAAGTCCATCCGGGCCTGGTGCCTTTCCATTATTTTGCTTCTTGAGTGCTCCATCATTGTTATATTGCTTTCTAACATTGTTTCTATCTCTTTAGGTATTTGGGGTAAATTAGCATTGTGTAAATACTGTTTAAATCTTTCCTCATCAATATTCTCTTGTGTATATAGTTTCCCATAATAGTCTCAAATGATTTCCTTCTTCTCTTTACTACTATAGCAAACTTGACCTTGGTCATCTATTAATTACAATATTTTCCTTGATTCTTTCTCCTTTCTCAGTTTGTATGCTAACCATCTACCTGTTTGTTGCATCTTCAAAGTAGTTCTGTTTAGCAGCTCTAATTTTTCTGTGTTAGTTCTTCTTTTTCTATTAAACCTATTTTATGTTTAATTATATCCATTTTTAGCTTAATGTCCTTTTTCTGTGGCATTTTCTGTTGTTCTTTTTCAAGTCCTTTTTACTCATCCACTAATGCCTTAGAGAATAATCTTTTCATTATATTTCTTTTCCTTGTATAGTCTATTATCAAGCCTCTGGCATATGCCTTCATTGTATCCCAAACATTCTGAATTGATGTATCTTCTTTTTTGTTTTCTCTAGAAAAAAAAGCCAATTCTTTCTCCATCCACTGTGTGAAATCTTTTTTCTTTAAAATAGTATTATTTAACGTCCATCTAGATCTTCTTCTTTGTCCTTTCCATTTAATTGTCAGTGGATTATGATCTGCCCAAGTACTTGATTCAATATTTATTTCTTGAATATTAGTTAATAATTCTGTTGACATCCATATCATTTGTGGACCATGATAAATGTCTATTTGAATAAAAGGTATATTGTTTAGTTTTGGCATTTCTTTCTCTCCATGTATCTTTAAATTTATTTATCTACCATTTTAAAGAAAGATTTAGGGAGAGTCTTTCTGTTTTGCTTTATTGTTTTCTGTGCTGTATAGTCCAATTTGTTGTCTACAATTCCATTAAAATCTCCCATCATAACTATATTAGCATAGTCCAGTTCAATTATTTTCCTATGTAATTCTTTATAAAATTCTTCTTGTTAGTCATTCGGGGCATAATTTGCAATCAGGAGTTTTTTCATATTGTTGTCCATTATTTCCACCATTAGGATTCTTCTGTCGTCATCAGTGTAAATCAGTTTCGCTGGAATGGTTTCTTTAATATATTAAACCACTCCTCTTTTCTTGCATTGTGTCAAGGAGGTAAATATTTTCCCTAGTTTTGGCTGTATCAACAATTGTTCATATTGCTTTTTAATATGTACTTCTTGTAGGCAGATTATATCAAATTTTAATTTATCTATTTATGGAAACTTTTCCTTCTTTTAACGGCTGAATTAAGTCCATTTATATTAATTGTAATCAATTTTTTTCTCTTCGATGGTTATATTTCATAATTAAGTTTGGCAGCTCTTGTAGATTTTAGTTCACGTTGTTTTTTGGCTTCCTCCTTTCCACCTACTGCACCTTCTTCTTTTTCAGTCATCATTTGACAGCCCTCTTGGAATTCAATTAGTGAAATTTCTTTTTCTGCCTCTTCCTCTTTCCCTCTGAAAAAATTCGTATAAAATGATTCAGCTTTCTCAATTGAGTCAATTCTGTATCTCTGTTCTTGCCATGTGAACATCAAACCTTCTGGAATCAGCCATCTATAATTCACCTCTTTCTTAAGTAGCAATTTAGTCAAAAATCGGTATTCTCTTCTCAACTCTTCTGGGTACTTGTTTCAAAACCACAATCTCCTTATCTTTATATTTCAATGTTTTCTCTCTTGCCACTTGCAATATTTGCATTTTATTGGTTTTCTTTATAAATCTAATGTGAACTTCTCTTGGTAGGCTATTTCTCATTGTGTATCTTGTGAAAACTCAATAGACCTCATCTATTCCATCCATCATCTTCTCTTCAGATATTTCCAAAGCTTCTGCCAATATTTCTATCATTATCCCAGCTAGACTTTGTCCTTTTTCTTCCTCTATGTTTTGAAATCTAAGGTAGAATTCTGATCTATCTCCCATCACAACATACCACTTTTATCTTGTTCAACCACCATTAATCTGTTATCAATGTCTCTAATCTTCTTATCTCTTTGTTTATCTTCTTCAATTTTCAGTAGTCTCTCATCATACTTCATCATCATTTGTTGGATGTTCTCCACTTTTTCATCAGTTTTCCCTGTTCTTTGTTCAATGTTGTCTGTTCTTTGTTTGATGTTCTCAATTCTCTTTTCAATATTCTTCGATCTTGTTTGAATGTTTTGAATTCCTTGCAAAATCATCTGCAAGGATTTTCTTTTTCTTGTTTTTTCTCTTGCCTTAACATTGCCTGTATTGAACGTTGTCCTTCAGATGGTGGAGAGGAAGAAGTGGAAGTTGAAGAACCAGGTGGAAGTTGTCCTCCAGATGGTGGAGAGGAGGAAGTGGAAGTTGAAGAACCAGGAGCTGTTAGTTTCCTACTCATTTCAAACAATTCAAAATCTTTAGATTCTTCTAGAGCTTAATCCAATTATGAAATAACCAATTGCAATTCCAAATAAAAATAGTAGGGGGAAAAAAGCCAAATAGTAATAATGATTTAAAAAAAAAAACACAAAAATTTCTTCAGGTTCTTGTATACCTTAATCCAATCGGTTAAATAGATAACAGTAAAAATTCAAAAATGGAGAAAAAAACCATAAACACACACAAAAGAGAAAACGTTGTAAAATCCCAAAGAAGAAGGAAAAATGAGGAATAAAAAGATAAAAAAAAAAGGAAGAATTATTCAGGTTCTTCAACACCTTAATCCAAATTAAAAGGTTTCAAATATAAAAAGCTGCATAAGAGAAGAGGAGGAGAAAAAAGACCAAGAAATAAAAAAAAGGAAAAAAATCAGTATGGGAGGTAGATGGAAAAACAAAAATACCAGCAAGGCAGAAAGAGAAAAAGAGAAAAAAAAGGCTACTCCCTTAAAAAATAATTATTTTGTTATAAAATTAAAAGGAAGCATAAAAATTTAACTTATTTCAAAGAATAAACTTTTGAGGAGGGGTAGTGCAGCTTAGGAGAAATTAAAAAAACAACACTGCACTTTGTTTATTATCCAAGGCTCTTATTATAGCACTTTTCTGCACAGACTTATCATCTTTCTTTTCCTATATACTTCAACACCAGGCTCCAGCTGTTGATAGAAACCCAAAAGAGCACCTGCAATAATACTCTCCCGTGCTCTTCTCTCTATCTTATCAAATAGCAATGTCCTTGAGAAAAAAAAAGAGTCTCAGTTCTTTCTTTCTCAGCTTTGTCTAGTCACAAGAGAAATAGAATATTTCCAAGCTTCTAGTTGGCAGTGTTGCAAAGTTTCTTTGCTTACACTTTCCCCCTTCTTTCCCAACAAAATATAACAAGTTAATAAGAAAAGAAAAAGATATTTAAAAAGAGAAAAAGCTAAATGTAGTCTCTAGCCTGAGATGTTGCAAAATCAAAAAGGAGAAAGAAAATTAATGGGAAAAAAAAACCCAGTCCAGTTTCAAAATATAAGATCATGTATGGAAAATCCAGCAATGAGAAAAAAACATTACTTTGACATTCCTGCTTAAAATCGCTGCTTAATCACTTCTGTCAAAACTTTTACAGATTCTTTCTTTTCCTTAGGGTGTCCTTTCAGATCTTAGAATAAAGAAAAAATTCTCACCAAACCCGCCCACTCTTTCTTTCTGTTCTCTTCCGTTTCAGAGCTGTCCCAACTTCAACAGCTTTAATGGCTGCCTCTCTGCTGCTGGCAAGAAGAGCTTCTCCTGGATCTACCAGGGACTTTGCGGTATCCCTGGGATCGACAGGATGCACTCTTCACTTTCACTGTCTCTTCAGGACGGTTTAGATCCAATTGGACCGTCCAAGAGCAAAGATATCGGCAGCGATCTCAGACCTCCAAGATCGCATGCCGTATCGTCGCGATGCCATCTCCACCCCCACAAGTCATCATAAACATTTATAATGGGCAAATATTCAGGATCTTTGAAAATAACAGTCAAAAAGCATTATGACGTAAATATTCACAATGAATATTTTTATATGACACTGAATTTAATTTAAATGTAGCATTTAAATTATGTGTTTTTATTTTTTCAAAAACCTCTTATAAGTAGAACTTGGACTGACCTGGATATTTAAGAATCCACAAAATAACTAATATAATGTGACTTATCTATAATTGCACTTCTACAATTTTATAATATTGAACAATAAAAATTATTCCTAAAATGTTGTGTTGGTATGACCATATAATCTTGTGAAATTGTTTCCTCACAAAATATGTCTATAAATGTAAAGCAGTGTTGAACATTTTTATAGAGTAATATTTATAATATTTTATTAATTCAAGAAGTTTCATTCTTTTTGTAATATTTAGAAAAGACATAACTGTAAAGTTAATTATTTTAATTTAACCAGTTTTAGTTAAACTTGGTCTTTGCATTATGATAGAAATTATCAGAGTGTTAAAAAGAATAAAAAATAAAAGCAAGAGATAAAACAAGTTATAATTACATATTATTAGCTCATGAAACTCTCCAGTATAAACATTTGTGTGTTGGCTTCTGAAGCGATTTTCAGCTTTTATATTATGAGTTTCTACATAATTAATAGTTTTGTAACATACTTGATTTGGATTATGCTAATGTTTCTTTTCAAGGTCCATCCTTTGTGTAAGTTTCCAATACTCCTTAAATATATTTTGAAATATAATATGGATGGTTCTGGTTTTAGCTGTGACAACAATTTTTATGTCTTGCAGTAGCTGCCATTTGTTACTTGATCTTCACATGTCCCTTACTGAAAACATTGCAACACCACATGCTAATTATGCTACTTACAGTGATGAATGAACCATGTGCCAAGATAAGAAATCACAGAGCATCCTATGATTATGCAATTTCAAACATGCTACTGTATGATTTAATTACCGGGAATAGATATGATGGGAGGTGGGAATTATTTTTAATATGTCAAAAGTAGGCTAATATTATCCAGGATGCAAATATCACTTAATGGTAATAAAACAAGTTTTCTTTTTATCATTGCTGCCATATATTTCTTCAGATTTTTTTCAGTATGGTTATAGTAGCCTTAATTAAAGAAAAATGATAATTAGTTTATGCAAAGTCCAGTTAATGCATACATATTGGCAAAATTTATTTGATATAAAAGATACAATTAACTCACTTTAATCACAAAAGAAATTATACTGTTTCAATGTTTTTCTGCATTTGTGAAATTGAAATGAAGGTATAAAAATACAGTATCTTTGCAGAGTAAACCTATCCCTGTGACCTGGAGTTCCAATTCTAGCAAACATATTCCTTTGATATCTTTTCTACAGCAATTTATGCTCTGTCCACAAAATCCACTTGCTAACAGGAACAACCCCTGTTTTGAGGATGGTTTCCTTTCTTTGGGTTGTTTTTTTAAACTGTTGGACTACACAGTTAACATCACCAGAGGAATTGCACATTTTTTTCCAGGTATTATTGTTTTATGTCTAAAAGCACTCCTAAATTTAGGATCCTATAAATGTATATCATTTTTACATGCTTTCTATGCTATTGATATTTTGATGTCTTTCTGTTACATCTCAGTGTTCACTACAAAAATGTTGTATCAAGAAAGACACATAGATACTCAAACTTACTGGTTTATTAACACTTAAAACTGATATTTAGAATTTTTCATCTAAATTTGCTCATTTTCTAGAAAATGTCTATGAGTCTGAATTTGAGTTGCAATCCTTTTACTAAAATTATATAAGTGATTGGTTAGTGATTGTAAAATGACACATTTTTGCAGGACTAAAATTGATTAGTGTTAAGCTAGATGGCAGTTCTAAATGACACAATAATTAACTAATGCCACATTTTCATCTATTAAGGTCTAAATATGATTAAGGTCTACATTTATCTGCATCTTCACACTTTTATTTAAAAAATTTATATGCCATTTGTCCATGGGTGGGATTCTACTGATTCTCACCGGTTCGGTAGGACTGGTTGTTATGGTTCCCGGTAGTTCGGAGAACTGGTAAAATAGGCCTCTGGCTGGCCTGCCCTTCTCTGCCCACTTCTCCACTCCCTGCTCAGTCAGTACCTATTGCACATGAGCAACATTGTGCACATGCGCGACATGCCTGCAACCTTTTACCCGCCTGCCAGGCCAGCCATTGCTGCCTGCCTTTTGCTGCACCACAGCAAAAAGCTTGCAAGCCCCCCTCCCAGTTCGGAAAACAGCTCCTGCGCAATAGAGAAGCAGCCCGGTTGAATCCTGTTTCTCTATGCTGCCCAGGAGTAGTTTGCCGATGGGAGGGGGGCTTGCAAGCTTTTTGCTCTGCCGGGACAGGCTTTCCCAGCAAGAGCACGTGAGAGAAGCAGCCGAGAGCCAACACAAGCCTCTCCACTGATCTGCCTGCTCACAGGTAAGCCTGCAAGTCGTGCTAGCCCTTCCCCCACTGTCCCCAGGCCTCCCCCAGCCATTTCAAGGGCTCTCCAGACCTTTCCCAGCCTACCTACCTGCCTCCCCATCCTTGGGTTCAGCTGGCTGGCTTACCTATCCTGCCAGAGGCGCTGGCTGAAGGCTACCTATCTGCCCCTCCATCCCCAGGCTCAGTGGACAGGCTTCCCCACTGGGGCGGTCCTATTCCCAGGCTTGGCTGGCTGGCTAAGCCACCACGCAACACTTTCCCAGCTGTCCTTACCACATGGTGGTGCGGTGCAGTGAGCTGCGGTGTTCTGACCAGTAGGGCGGTGGACTCGGCTGCCTCCCATAAGCAGGGTCATCACCGCGGCTTACACAAGGCTGCCAGAGCCAGATCCTTCGCCTCTGCCATCTGCAGAGGTGTTTTGCGAGGTGCGGGTGCACAAAGCCCTGCTGCAGCCACTTACGCAAGGCCAGGACTGCTGCCTCTGCCATGTTTGCAAGGTCTAGGGGGGCAAGTACGCAAAGCACCACTGTAGCCTCTTACGGGAGGCTGCCAGAGCCAGGATTGCTGCTTCTGCCACCTGCAGATGTGTTTTGCGAGGTCTGGGGAAAGGGTGTGCAAAGCACTGCTGCAGCCACTTACACGAGATGGCCAGAGTCAGGACCATCACATCTGCCATTCACAGAGATCCAGGGATAGTGGGCAAAGTGCTGCTGCAACCTCTGCCATGAGTGGAGGTACTGTTTTCCTTTTCCCACTCTCTGGTGCTGAATTGAGCTCACTGGATCATTCAGTTCATCCCAGACAAGTTCATCCCAGACAAGTGTGTGTGTGTGTGTGTGTGTGTGTGTGTGTGTGAGAGAGAGAGAGAGAGAGAGAGAGACGGAGGGCAAGAAAAGAAAAAGAGCAAGAAAGAAAGAGGAAGGGAGAAAAAGAAAGCAGGAGAGAAAGAAAGAGAAAAAGAAAGAAAGAAGAGAGAGCAAGAAAGGAAGGGAAAGAAAGAAAAATAAATAAATAAATAAATAAATAAATAAATAAATAAATAAATAAAGAAAGAAAGAAAGAAAGAAAGAAAGAAAGAAAGAAAGAAAGAAAGAAAGAAAAAGGGAGAGAGGGGGAGAAAGAGAGAGGGAAAGACGGGAGAGAGAGAGAAAGAGAAGTAAGAAACAAGAAAGAAAAGGGAAAGAAAGAAAAGGAGAGAGAGGAAGAGAAGGGAAGAAAAAGGACAAACAAAGAAAGGGGGATGGAAGGAAGGGACAGAAACAAAGAGAAAGAAACAAAGGGAGAGAGGGAGAGAAGAAAAAGTGAAAGATAAATGGATGGATAGATAAATACATGGAAGGAGGGAGAGAGAGGAAGGAAGGGCACAACCTCTGGCTTCAGAAGACTCTTTAAAGCAGTACAACAATCTAGGGCTGGCCTGCAAGGGATCTCAGAGGTCATCTAGTCCATCCCATCCTCCAGCAGGAGATTCTTATAGAATCAAAGAATAAAAGTGTTAGAAGTGTGTGTTAGTGTGTTTGTGTATGCATGGCTGTCAATGACATGCTCCAGCAGGGTTATAAGGGAGTGTGTGTGCATGTTTGTGCGTGGCTTTCAAAACTCCAAAAACAGATCAAGTAGCTCTGGGGAGATCAGTCATAAATTAGAACACTTGCTAAGCAACCAGTCATTAAGCAAGGACCACTTGTATTTGGTTTGCCGGTCACCTGGCCACACCCACCCAGTCACATGGCCACCAAGCCATGCCCACCTGGTCATGTGACCACCAAACCTTGCCCACCTGGTCACGTGACCACCAAGCCACACCCACAAATTAAGCCACACCCACAGAACCAATTGTTATAAAATTTGAATCCCACCCCTGCATTTATCTTACTTCAAAAGTAGCCATTTATCTTACTTCAAAAGTAGCCATTTATCTTACTTCAAAAGTAGCCATTCTAACCACTGCGCCATCGCAACTCTAAAGGGTGGCATGTCAATTGTAGATCCCAGTGCCAGTTGGCATAGTCATGTTTCAACATTCCAGTAGGCTGCAAATGGAAGAAGGAGGTGAATTAGCACAAAACTATGCTCTTTACCCAGGCCCCAGGATACCTTGACTGATGGTATTAAAGGCAGTCAAGAAATTAAGAACAGTCAGGATGGGTAGCTCTATGCAGGTCTATCAGAGGTCATCCAAATGCATGATCAATGCCGTTCCTTATCTTATATCTGGGTTTGAAACCCAGGTTCTGATAATACAAAGTTAATGGTATAGAACAGATCTTTTGTGTTCTACATATATTTTAATATGTCTCATTTATTTTGATTTACTGTTATTAAGATATTACTATTATCATTAATTTTGAGGTTAATTTATACATATTAATAAAATGTGCACCATAGGATGCACATTTATTAATATGTATAAATTAATAAATTAAATTGACCTCCAAATGAATGGTAACATAATAACTCCAAATGAATGATATGCGTATGTATGACATTTTTAATATTCAAGGCAACTCTACATTAATTGATATTGATTTTTTAAACAGTCTTGCAGAGTGGGCAACTTGTGTAGCATGGTCCCAAGAAAGAAAGAAACCCTGAAGGCTTACTATCATTTTTTTAAATAAACAACAATGTCAACAACAAAAGAAATGAAGCAAGGTATCAGTTTGATTTAAATAACTCTTAAAAAAGCACAACACACAAAAGTAAAATATTCTGACTCTTCTTTTCACAAATTATGGTACCCAACTTGCCTGTTTCTATTTTATTTGATCAGAATATAGTTCATCCAATGAAGCCTCAGCAGTTTGAATGATCAGTTGAAACTGCTGGACTCAGCTAATCTTGAATGATCAAAAGAATTGCATTATTACTGTATTTTATTTAATATAAAGAAGGAGGAAAAAGAGACAAACAATGGAAAATCAATTGAAGATAGTTTTGTTTTTCACTATTAAAGGATTCATGACTTACCATTTTGTTCAGGGATAATTATGTTTTAAACAAATTATTTAAACATTCTAAAGGAAACTCAAATTTACTTTTGTCGAAGAATACTGTATATAGTGGTTCATGTACAGTTCTATAGTAATTGTTCAAATAATTGTATTAGAATCAGTCTTATAAATATTTTGAATTAGATACATTATGTGAGATTTACTGGACTTTATCTTACATTTCTAGGACTAAATACAATTTTTCCCTATTGCTTTATATCAAGTCTTCATGCAGCTGGGCAAGATCAAAGAACTAAGGTATCTTTAATAAGATACCTTTAAGGTGGGTTAAGTGTAAATGCAGAATCTCAGAAACTGATTTCAACCCTCATTATAGTGAATTTATTAAGGCAGAATTTTGGGTTCTTTTTTTGTGATCCAAAATTCATTTTTTTAAATGTTTTTTGTTTCTTTCTACCTGACTAGTTTCAGGTGCCTTTTCTGCTGTCATTTTATTGTTAATGTCTGTTCTCCATTGTTTGTCCAGCCTCCCTCAGTGTCTCTGATTGCATTGTTACAACCTCAGAGTACAAGCATTAATCTTCACATGAGTAATAATGCCTGTATCATAAAATTAAATAAACTCATGCCTATATAGTGTACTGGTTCAGTCAAACTTTGCAAATTTTTGAGTCCATTTGAAATACCTGGAAAATGAGAATGGTGGTGTACAAATAATTACCAAATGACTTGTGGGTGGGAAAGAAAACAACATTGTTGTCCCTTGCAAATTATAATGGAGCACCTATATATTATTCTCCAAAAATAACTTTATTAACACAACAAATATCTCTTTGTAGACCAGAATGTTATAGTGATTAAAATACAGTAAACTACTATTGATATTAGACTAATTATGCCAATTTTTCTGTAATTTTTATCGGATGAGAAATTTCATGGGCCTTTTTAAAATTTTCTCTCTCCAACCACACTAAGAAAAGAATCAGTGTTTCTATGTAGATATTTAAATGACTATTTAACCAGGTAAATAATAGGAAAGGATTTTTAATTTTGTTGACTGGATTAAAAGAAGGAGCCCCAGTTTTATAGTTTTGTATCTGTATTATGAGTATCAAACAAAGACAAGAATAGTAGTTTGAGTAAGGTTTAATGTTTGCATATAATTAGAATATCAGTTAATTTTCTATAAGATTCAGAATACATCACCTTCCAAGAATACATCCCCTTCCAAGGTTTATATTTTTAAAAACAATAATTTTAAAATAGCATATTTTAAATCCCCTTTCCTGGCTCAGCTCAGAAATTGAAATCCCACACTCCGTAGAATACTGGACTGAAGATGAGTGTTTTAACTTAACAGAAATATTATTTTTCCTATCACATCCTGATAAGAATCAGTTATTTTGCTTAAAATCAGAAGAGTCCAATTTTATTAAAAAGTACAAAATAAGTAATAGATACAAGCATTACATTAGGACTCAAAGCAGGGAAAGTAACAGCTGATATTAATATATCCCATGATACTCCATTAGGCTGATTTGTAACAATAATTATATTGATTGAGCCAATATAATTGAAAAATCATTGAGCAAAATGTCAAAAAAGGCTATTTCATAATGTCTCAACAAACCAATTTTTAACATAGTTATAAGATACTGTATTTGTAATCTGTGCCATGAGTACTTTGCATATACATATCCAACTTCTCTGCCCTTCCCTTTCCCCATACCCATCTCAATTTAAATCCTACTTTATCTATTCTGGGCATCTGTTGAAGTGAAGTGTACTTCACAAAACCTTTTTACAGGAACAAAGTTTGTGAATTTGAAAGATTTTGAGATTTTGAGCTATCATAAACAATCTGAACATACAGTATCTCTCCTATAATATTTGCATCTGGAATCAATTTGATCTGTTTCAAGTCAGAGTTCTATCTGTTTGGAGGAGGAAATCCTCATCTTCCTGCATTAAGTGAGTGGTTGGGTAGGTAGGTGGGAGGGAAGGAAGGAAGGAAGAATATTCAGTTCCAAACTTCAGTTTCTTGACAAGCAGATTTCAGAAATACCAAGTTATTTCCTTTTTTATGTATGTCTGTTTTTCTCTCTATTTAAGTAAGAATTCACTTATTTTTAAAACACATTTAGTTGTCAATTCAGTTTAGAAGAACTCATTATATAAGTTTTACATACGTTTCTAATTGTCACAGTCATATGACTAAAAGAAGATTTTTAACAATCATTTCAGACTCAAACTATGAGAGGACAGTGCAGCACAGGAGAAATATTTTAGATTTGTGGTTCTCATAATAGAAATAGAAAAATGTCAGTGTGGATTATGTTACTTTTCACTAAATGCTTCCATTCACTAAACAGCTCTGAATGATTTTTTTCCCCATACTGAAAACTCCTCTATAATATGACCACATAACAAAACAGGGGCATCCAATGCGAGGCTTGGGGTATCTTTATATTAAATAGAGATATATCTTTGTATTAAGTAGAAAAGTCATGTGAATCAAGAATGGCACAGGAAGTTGTCATTTACCAACCGTTCTTTCAGCGATTCTTCAAAGTTTCAAGGTCCTGAAAAAAACAACTTTGTGGCCAATTTATGATTGTTCATTATCTTCACATTTAGTACATATTGTGGGTTTGATCTCCCCCCCCCTCCCCTTTCCCCGGGAAGTGGAATGGAGACATTGGAAAATAATACACATCAAAGGCAATAAGGAAATCATTGTTGAAATCACTTGGTAGAATCTTTTTTTGGAAGGAAAGGCAAGGATAGAATAGGGGCTGTGATTGGCATGTGAGAAGGGAATGCCTGCTCCTGTGTGGGGCTGCAAAGTAAGAGGGAAGAAACATGTACTTCTTTCTTTTCCTCCTATCAAATTTCTCTGTCTCCCTGAAGTCCGTTTTATTTATGTATTTGTTTTGTCAATCACTTACAAGATAATAGGTATAAGTATAAACATGAGTAAGAATACAGGAAATAGGAACGAATAAATGGGGACAATAGGACAGGGATGGTAGGCATGATGGTGCACTTATGCATGCCCCTTATGGTATTATAGTATTTTTCTCTAAATACTAACTGTATGGTTTTGGAATTGCATTATTTAAACAGAATACCTATGAATAGATAAAAGCCTTAAAGTTATAGGCTCTCTGATAGGAAGCTATTAACCTCAGAAAAAAATGATATTACCTTTAGTAGATATATAATTTAATTGTTATTTTATTTGCTGCATTAATCTGTAGCATTTGTTAATAAAGAACAAGAATTTGGGGTTTTGTTAATAAAATATGAGCATAGGATATGGAAGCAAGTAAAACATTTGTGTGTGTGGCTGAATTAAATTATAATTTGGTTGCTCAAGATTGCTCTATTTGTCAGACTTTCTTGGTTTATTCACATTATTTATTTTACAGACAGAAGCCCTCTGTTTGAACTTTAGAATTAAAGATCACAGATAGAGAGTACTGGGCCCTAAATTAATTTAAGAAACATCTTGCGGGCAGATTTTGGACTTCTCCCCATTACTGAGTTAAAATGTTCTCTATTTAACCTTGAGTTAACAAAATATTACACTGCCATACAATTTATTGTTCCATTGCTGACATTTAGTCTGGGTCAATTTCTTTTGTACTTAATAATTTGATTTGTCTTTAAGAAAACAAGTAAAAACAAATTCCAAACATCTTGAGTTTGTCCTTGATCAATGTTATAATAAAAAAAACAATTATTTAATATGAATACTACTTTACCATTGACAATTTAACCCTGTCACATACTTAAGTTAGAAATAAAACTCACGTGGAAATGTCACAGAATAGGCTGTAGGGCATGTTTGTGCCATGGTGATAGTTGCAAATGAGAAAATGCAACAAGAAACTATGAAACATTATTTATTTATTTGTATCATAATGTTATTAAAAATTAAATATATTTTATTAAGTACTTTAAATGACATCTTTGTTCATTTTCTTTCTTTTGGAATATAAATTGCTGTATATAAATCATCAGCATATCTTTATTCATCTTGTGTGATATCCTGGAGTTCCACATATGGTCCGAGGAATTGTGAATGCAGTTCCAAGAGGCCTTATCACAATTGCAGCTGACATGCTATTGTATTAGATGAAGAAGAATTATTACGTACATGTAGAGTAATCATACTAACTATATTAACTATTTTTTATGAAATATAGTTTCTGTGCCACGGATATATTCCAAAACAAATATTTTGGAATATGCTTATAATTAGCATTTGGCAACATTCTTAAAATCCCATACTCTTTCTTAAATAAATAAAATGAAGAGATCAGGATGACCTTGTTTAAACAAAGCATCTTCTGTTTTGTCATTTATATGGGCTGAAGAATTATAAAGATAATTCTCCAGGCTTCCTTGTGCCCTCTTCCCTGGCCTTATACTTTATATTCTACACATACACACACTATGCCTTTTTCCCCTGCCTTCACACACTTACTCTCTTCATCTGGCCTTTCTTAGCTTGTGCTGTACCACAGTGTACTCTGCCTCAACTTGTATGCAGCCTTTGTTGGCCTCCCAAATTTTCCCCTGCATCAGCCCTGTACTCTTTACCTGGGACTCCCTCTGCTTCTCACTTTATGACCCACACCTTCACTATGCTAAGTGATGTGGTCAAGTGTCTTCATATTTTATAAATGCATTGCTTAGTGATGGTGGTTCTGATCCCAATTGAAGATCTAATCCAAGGACTACTATTATCAAGTGAACAGGTGTTTTATTCACACTGGGAGCATTTCTGGTTGGGTTAAACATGAATATTCCCCCTAATTTTATCAGCTTCCACTTCTGACACTTTGTCCGACAACTTTTCAGAAAATTAAATAGCAGAGAAGCTGGGACAAATAGATTTTTATTTATTACAAAGACTGCTATATTACATTGCACTTTTGGTCCTACTGTATCGGATAATTATCTGAACTGGTTTTATTTGATTAGAAAGAGGAAAACAAATAAAATGAAAAAGGGTATGGCCCATGGCCTATTATCCCCTTCTAGGAAAGACAAGTGCATAGTGATGCCGCTGTTAAAGTTATTCACAGTTTCTTGAAAATGCAATAATTAAATATTCCAGCCAATCAAACTATTCCTCAAGAAAGGTTTGTAAAAACAAAGGTTTCACAATCTGACTTCTATCTAGCCACAATTCCAATGAAAAAGCTCGAGGATAGAATTTGGCAAGAATGCTCTGGCAACTAACTTTTTTTATAACTTAGCTGTGAAGAGCAACCAATGATTATATGCTAATTAATTTAATTCTCAGGACTCAGAATGGGAGGTTATTGTATGTCTGTACAGCAAGTGTTAACTACATGTAGTTCTTGACTCGCAACAATTTGTTTAATGACTGAAGTTAAGAACAGTACCTCACATTTAGGAATGTTATAGTGTCCCTCTGGCCATGTAATTAAATTTTTCCACTTGTCAAACTGGCACGTATATACAACATTGTCATTTGATCAACATTTGCAATCTTTCTAGAAGGGCTTCCAACAAGCAAAGTTAAAGGAGAAAAGTGGAATCTACTTAATTCATTCACTAAATTAGTGATGATTCATTTAACAATAACTGTGGCAAAAAGGAGCATAAAATTGGGCATGACTCACTTAACAACAGCATTACTTAAACAACAGAAGTTCCAGTCCCAATTGTGATCATACATTGAGCATTACCTGTAAAACATTCCAACAAACACAATTTACAGTGGTGTTTCCTACTTGCTTCCAACCATGTGAGGAGCTGCTAGTTTGTATATGGAGCTGCAAAATCAGAAACAAAATAGAATTTACTGCAGGTAGCTCTTGATTTATGATAGTAATTGAAACCAAAATTTTCATTGTTTAATCAATGCAGTCATAGAACATGACTACATCACTTTGCAGTGGCAATTCCAATAATCCTGGCTACAACAGTTAACCTTTTGTATACCCTCATGTGTCCTCACCACACTGTGCCTCTAATGCATTTGAAATTAAAAATATATGAAAGATATTTGAAAGATATTTGAAAGATAATATAAAGGGAAACAAAAATATGAAGATTATTTTAGAGATATGTATGAGAACTATAACAATGTATTAGAGAACCAAATTGAGCAATAGTATAAATGGCAACATTCAAGGAAGTCATACATGTTGAATGATGTGAATGACAAGCTATAGACATGTTGGCATATGAATGGCATCTACTTTTGGAATTAATAATGGACATAGGTTCTATTAGTTGAAACACTGATGTTATTTTTTCCTTGTACAAATGAATAGATTATGGTTAGAGTCAAATATTGAAACCTAAGGTACTTGGATTAAATAGAAAAAATAGAGATGACAGTTGCAAGGTATGCATATGTGGCAAAGATCTAAAGTAGATAAATGTGGATATCAGTAGAATATTATTAAAGAAAAATGGAGAGAGATGAAAATCCTGGTAGAAAAATATAGATAATATCTAGTTATCATGAGAAATTAATATTTATCAAGATAAGCAAACATAAGAGCATCTTTCTGCCAACTTTATTATATGGAAATAAGAGCTTGATATGTTAGGAATAACATAAGTTACAGTATTAATGTTTAAGAATTATATGTAATAAACAAAGAAATAGGCTTGAATGATTATTGCTAAGCAATAATAATATTGCTATGCAAATTTTCCTTCAACAAATTAATTTGGAGTTAAATCCCAGTTAAAAATGGCTTTTTTGGGAAAGCCATTTCATTTTGCTCTTCAGAGAAAGAGCTGAAGTTAAAAGTGCAAACATTCCAGACTTCGCTTTGGTTCTTGACTATGTGTAATTTCAGTTGTTGCACTGTGTAATTGGAAATATATATTTACAAATGTTTTGTTCGGAAAACACACGAGGTAGACCGGGTTCCAACAACAAA
>BLBF01000019.1:27332630-27355706 GCA_015471245.1 Laticauda colubrina
TATTATTTCACCTAAACCAGTTAGGGTGAACAATGTTATCCCTAACATTCTCCCCTTTTAGGTTACATAATAACTATGAATCATTTACATCTTTAGAAAATATTTTTCACAACTTTCTTTAAACTTAATTGCTCCTTGAGCTTTTGTAAATTGGTCTGCAATGTTTTCTTCTGACATGCAGTATTCCAATTTTATCAGTTCATTCTTCACTGATTCTCTTACATTCAAATATCTTAGGTCAGTATGTTTTGATCTAGTTTTTACAGCAATACTAGTAGCTAACTTTATAGCTGCTTGGTTATCCTCATATACCATAATGGAATCTTTTATAGTTATACCCATGTCCAACAACAACTGTTTGTAGAAAATCAAATCAGTGCATAATAATGACAGACATGAAAATTCAGCTTCCATCGTAGATAAGCTAATATGCTGTTGTCTGATTGACCTCCATCCTATTAGTGTCTTACCAAATAATATAGCCATCCCAGATGTTGATTTTCTAGTGTTTATATCAGTTGCAAAACTTGCATCTGCATAAGCACTAAGACTCAAATCACCCTTTGGTTCGATATATAATGCATGGTTTATTGTTCCCTTAAGATATCTCAATATTCTTTTTAAGGATTGCCAATGGCATTGTTTTGGATCTGAATTAAAACGTGCCAGCTGATTTACACTATAAGCTATATCTGGCCTTGACCAATTGCTTATATATGATAAGCTACCAATCAAAGATTGATATATGGACTTATCAAATTTGGGACTTTGATCATTAGTTTGGCAAACTTCCTGACTCATTGGAGTCTTTGCCGGTTTACAAAGTTCCATCTTATAAGTTTTAATTAATTGGCAAATTTTATCTTCTTGAGATATCTTAAAACCATTATTTGTTTTATTTATTGTCAATCCTAGATACCTTTTAATTTCACCTAAACGCTTTATTTTTTTCTTTTTGGCTAATAATGATATAATTTCATTAGCTTCATTATTAGTCTTAGTTATTAAAGCAATATCATCAGTAAATAATAATAATAATGATACCGTTCCATTATTTTCTCTTTTAAACACACACGGATCTGCTAAACCAGATTTAAAACCTATATTGTTTAACTCTTTCACAATATATTGGTTCCACTCAAACCCAGATTGTTTCAACCCGTAAAGACTCTTTTTGAGTTTCCAACAATCATCACTATTTATTTTATTCTCTTTTATACCAATTGGTTTTCTTAAATATATAGTGTGCTGCAATGGTGCATGTAGATAAGCAGTTTCTACGTCTAAATGGTTAATGACATAGTTTTTCTTAGCTGCCCACACTAATGCTGCTCTTAAAGATGTAGCTTTAAGGCTTGGCGCAAAAACTTCATCATAATCAGATGCAGTTTGATTAAATCCTTGAGCTACTAACCTTGCTTTATGGGTAACAGTCCCATCATTTCCAGTTTTTACTTTAAATATCCATTTGCACCCAATGGATTTTTCTCCTGGAGGTAATTTGGCATCTTCATACACTTTCATGAATTTAGCTTTACCTTTCATGAATTTAGTTCTTTTTCCATAGCCTTTTGCCAATTCTCCTGATCCTTAGCAGGATACATCCTAAGTTCATCTACACTAGTTGGAACTTTAGTTACTTGGCAAACTATACTTGCTTGATACCTATCAGGTGGTCTAGTTGCACGTGTAGTACGTCTAGGTATTATAGGACTTACAGGTGGACTTTCCTCTACTAATTGTTCTTGATCATGTAACTCTTCCTGATCAACTATTTCCTCTTGTTCTGGTCCTATTTGCTCTTCGTGGACTTCTTCTTTAATTGGACTCTTCTTCTAGCTTATCTCATCTTTCTGCCTTTTGTAGGGTTCAATAAATACTTCATTATTTAAATCTTGCTCTAATCTATTCCATCCTACATGTTCTAGGAATTTTGCACTAGCACTGGTGTAAACTCTAGATGTACCTGGTTCCCAGAATCTATAAGATCTATGATTAGATGTATAACCTACAAAAATCAATCTTTTAGCTCTATGCTGTCCTTTGTATCTAAGTTGTGTAGGGATATGCACCCATGCTGGTGCTCCAAATGTGTGCATGTAACTTAAATCAGGTTTTGTACCGTGCCACAGTGTGAATGGTAATTCACCTGTTGTTGAATTAACAACATTATTTAATATATGATTACCACACATTATTGCTCCTCCCCATAAATTGTCAGGTAATCCTGAATCAGACATCATAGTTTGTGCCATTGATTGTAATGTTTGGCCTCTTCTCTCTATAAAGGCATTATGTTGTGGCCTATATGGTGCAGACATTTTATGTTGAATACCTAACTGTCTTAGTCTGTTTTTAAATTTATTATTTGTAAATTCTGTACCATTATCTGTGATGAGAGTTACTAATTTCTTTTTAGTTTTTCTTTCAGCGAATTTTAACCAATTAAATAGATTTTGATATGTTTCAGTTTTGCTCTTCATTAAATAGCAAAACCCATATCTAGAATAGTGGTCCATTATACTTAGTATGTAGCGAGCTCCTCCTACACTTGGTTTTTTCGGACCTATTAAATCAGCAAATACTACTTCTAATGGCTCTTTAGTAGTAAATCCATCAACTCTATTAGCCGGTATAACCCTGCTCTTATTTTGATTACAGGCATTACATTGCAAATACTTATTACAAGATTTCAAACTTATTCCCTTAGACAATTCAACAGTTTTCTTAAGCATTTTAAAATTTAAATGCCCTAGCCTTCTATGTAACAAGTGAACACATTCGTCATGAGGTTTCTTATTTTCATAAATTGTGTTAGCCACCTTTAAACCATCATCATTTAACACATATAATCCACCTCTTAAGGATGCAGTAATTCTCTTATCTTCTTTTTCAATGATGCAGTTATCTCCCCTAAATGTAACTACATATCCTAGTTTAACCAAAATTCTAACTGAAATTAAATTAAACTTAAGTTGTGGTACATATAACATTTTTACATTCTCTTTTATAAAAGAACAATATGCTATACCTTCACCTTAGCTTTCAGTTTCCAGCCATTGGCTAACGATATCTGCTGTTTACTCTGGGACATTTTAATAAAATTTTTGTTATCATTTGTTATACAATGGGATGCCCCACTGTCAATCACCCATAAATTATTTTTTACAGCTCCGTTAGTATACATGGCTAACTCTAAATTTGTATGTAGTCTTTGATGATTTTTAGTATTCTGGCCAGCGTTCTGGCGCTTTGCCTTTTTACAAAATCTTGCCAAATGTCCTCTTCCTCCACAATTAAAACACTTTTTAATTGCATATGCAGTAGGAGGTTTATTATCTTCTTTTTGAGGTTGCTCCCTCCTTAATTCATCTCTTTCATGCCTTCTTCTGGCCTCTTCGATCAATCTGCCAGTTATATCAGTTAAAGTTAAATTTTGCTTTGGCAAAATTTCAAGTGAAGTTACGTAGTTATAACTTTCATCAAGGGAAGATAGAATTATATAAACTTGATGTTGTTCAGAGAAAATAAGTTCTTTCTCGTGTAATTCTTGGAAAATGCTTTGCATAGTTTTTAAATGACTCTGCATATCACCATTTGTTTGGAGATGTGTCCTGAAAAGCTTCCATGTTAGATTTATGTGAGCACCAATATTATCTCGAACATAAATTCTCTTCAGCTTCTGCCAACACCCAAAAGCCGTTTTCTCTCCGTGGATATAAAAAGCTGTTGATCAGTTAAGGTTAACGCAATTATGCAAATGGCTTGTTGATTTTTATGCTTAAATTCTTCTATCTTTAGTCTGTCTTCCTCATCCTCTGGATTCCATTCTTCTACGTTTGGTGGATTTTCAATTATGTTCCACAGACCTTCTCTTCGTAGAAGTAGACTACATTTTGTAGACCATGATACATAGTTTGTTCCATCCAGCTTGGATATAAGGGACAAACTTTGTTGATTGACTTGTGCCATGTTTTCTTATATTGATATAAAAATATAATTAATAAAACACAGCTGTCTGTTTACTGTAATGTATAACAACACAAACTCTCACTTTTTACATAAATCTGTTTAACCTAGTTAAACTGACTTTGCAGCCTCTGGGCCCATAACCAGTGTTAAGCCTGGGTTCCCCAACCAGGGTTAGGCAGACAAGCTAAACAGAATGTGCAGCGTTAGTCAGATAGGCACACAGATAAATGAGTGAGCTAAGCTTGTATGTTTATTAACATACAGTAAAAATAACAGATACGCTTGTGCTATCAAGAATATATTTTATTCCAGTATAAGTTTATGGTATAGTCAAATAACAGTACAATATTCATTTACCATGTAGTCAGTCCATTCAGGGATATTCAGTTAACAAAGTCCATGTAGAATATCCTATGTCAGTTCACATAAAAATCAGTCCTTTGTTGTCTCTCCCGTTCGAGCAATGCAGTCTTGATTCCAAGCAGTAATCAGGGATCATCAAAGCCAGAGAGAGCAAGCAAGCCGTAGTCTTGCTACTTTTATATTGTTTTCTTAACCACTCCTTTAATTGCTATTTCACAGTTAAAGCTGTATACACTCTAACATACACTAACTATGATTCATAGTTATTATTTCACCTAAACCAGTTAGGGTGAACAATGTTATCCCTAACAACCATAATTAAATATATTCCCCCCTTTGAATAGAATAATCAATTTAACCATTCCTGATTTATCTTCTGTGGAAATAATATACATTTCTGTTTGCATTTAATAATATTTATAAATTATCAACATTTATATTAATAAAATTCACTGTATTCTTTCAGATTTCTTCTGTTTTCAATGTTATATGCAAGAACTTTATATTATCTAAAGGTCACATTATGTATAATTGCTAGTTTATTTATTTGTTGTTTAATTGCCTCCTATCTGGGATAATCAGCAGTTTACAATTTAGCGTATCTATTATTTTCATGATTATTATATTATATTTTAAGAATGGCTAAAGGTATTATGTTAGGTATATTGTCAGAATTAGAACACATATTTTTTCTAAATGTTGCATTTTGGCATTTGAATATTCATATACATGTCCTTCTTAAGTTGGAGGGTGGGCAGAATGAAAATAGTCTCACCTACAATTTGCTTTTCATTTGAAATAGTGATATGGATATGTGTGTTTCAAGGACACAAACACTGTTCAGCCAAAATAGAATCAAAAGATAATTTAAGGTTTTCATCTTTTCTCACTCACTCCCATTTACTGAGCCATTGATTTCAATTTGCACACACATGCACACACACACACACACACACACACACACGAGTTCAAAGGGTTTTATTATTGTGTAATGGACTTTCCTGTAGATATTTGTTATTGGGAGAAAAAATAAAAATAATTCCACAAACCAAATCCCACATTAATAATGTTGTGCATATTTATTGTTATAAAATATTATGTAAAAGATTTCAAAAGATCTTATTTTGGAAAGTAAATTGTATGAAGTAAACTGTTAATTTTTCATAGCTTAGCTTTTATTATATGGGTATCACATCATAATTTTATTGATTGATTAATTGAAATTATTTGCTGCCCATCTCATAGCAAAATGACCGGATGGCTATATGAAGTTGAAGAAAATCTGATAATTTTTTTCTCCCATCGCAACATCCTTGAGAATGCTCACTCTGATGCTGTAATAATTAGCAGGAAAGGAACGAATGTTTGTATTTATATTTATTGGAGTGGAAATGATTATAAGAGAGTGAATAAGCATACAATGGAGAATACACATTTAAAGGAATACTCTATTATTGGCTGGTTGCCAAACATGCTTATGGCTGTGAATCTCAAGGTGCTTGACAGACAGAAGAATGACTTTATAGATAGTCATTGACTAATGATCGCAATTGGGATCGAAATGTCCATCGTAAATCTGTGTGGTTATAAAATGTATCATCACATGACTGGACCCAATTGAATCTTTCTTCTACAATTGACATTGTTTGCTGGAATATACCTGTAAAGGTCACAAATCATGATCACACAGGCATCAGCTGTAACATCATAAATGCAAACTTGGTGCCAAAGTTACTTTGTGGTAATTGGGAATGGTCTCTCTCTCTCTCTCTCTGAGGCAGTTGCTAAAAAAGAATTACTTGTAATGCATATTTATTCCACAGATTCTTTTATTAAACTAATTTTAACACTTGAATAGATTAGAACAATAGGCCTGTCTTATTAAAATATAATTTAATAAGTTAAATATAAATCACAAAGAATCTATTATTGCATATTTCTCTTTCCTTTATGCAAATTTTGTGAATTTATAAACTATTGATACTATCTTAAGGCCCTGTCACACTGCCCAATGGATGCAAAACGTTAGTAAGAAGGACACAACGGACGAGAAAAATGTTCCATCCGTTGTTATCCGCTCTCAGAAGGGTGAAAATTTGCATAACCGGAGCAGATAACACGGAAAGTAACGGACGCGGGGAGGACGCAGGGCAGATGGAAAGCGGATGCAGAACGGAAGCCCAGTGGATGGAAGCGGATGGAAGCAGATGGCACATCCGCTAGGCTTCCAGGGGACCTCAGCAAAGCGGATGCGGAACGGATACAGCGGATGCCGATCGGATGCCGAGCGGATGAAGCGGATGCACAGCGGATGCACAACAGATGCACAGCGGAAGCCTAATGGATGCCTAGCGTTAATTGCGCATGCGGGGAGGATGCATTGCGTAAGCCCCGCAGATATAAGGGAAGCAGCTCGGAAGCAGGTCACCATTCAGAGGAAAGACCTGCTGCCGGACGGATTGACAGCCTTGCCTGCCCTGCCTGCATGCCTGCCTGCAAGCCTTGCTGCCAGCCTTGCTGCAAGCCTCCCTGCCAGTCTTGGTGCCTGCCTTCCTGCCAGCCTTGGTGCCTGCCTGCCTGCCAGCCTTCCTGCCAGCCTCCCTGCCAGTCTTCCTGCCAGCCTTCCTGCCAGCCAGCAACCTCACAACCATGCGGAAGCACAGCAAGCCTCAGCCATCTGCTGCCAGCCCTTGCAAGAGGGACAGGGCTACCATCCCACCCCCTGGCCCTCACTCTGGTTCTGCTGGGGCTTCTGCAGCACGGACTCGCTTTTCTGGGGCTGGGGCTTCTGCTGCTTCTGCTTCTGGAGCAGCTGATGACAAGCACTCCAGCACCAGCCACCTCCACAGCACCTGGACCCTTCACCCCTAAGACTGAGTGACCAAGAGGAGTGCCAGAGACTCATTTTTGTTTTATAGCTTGTCGTTAATAAAGTCTATTTTTGATTCACACACTTGCTTCATTTCTTTTTTTTAATAAAGTCTTGGTGGAAACTTTTAGAAATGGTTTAAGCCTTTGCATGCTTGTGGGATGGGTTAAGATAGCAGTGGGATGGGTTAAGATAGCAGTGGGATGGGTTGAGATAGCAGTGGGATGGGCAGGGATACCTTTGGGATGGGTAATAGCTGTGGGATAGATAAACCTCCAGTGCAAGCATAGTGGGACTGGATGGTCCACCCCCCAGGTGCCACACCTATGGCCCTTTATTATCAATAACAATGTAATCAATCATCCACACATTTGAACATAAACACAACTCTTTATTAAATGCCCTGTTCATTATAGGCCCACCCAACATACATGGCCCAATCTCATCCATGTGATGAGACAGCCTCAAGGAAGCATCCATTAATCATCTATCATCCCGTCTTGCCACTCCACTGCTCCAGCTGGGGAGTTGCACCAGTGTTTCAGGAGGTTGCGCTGCTTCTTCCCTTCACGTGAGGCTTTGTTGGGGCCTTGCACATCCTCAGTGTCTATCAGGTTTCGCCCTTGCCTCCATTCCCCAGGCTCTATGTCCCCATTGCATTGCTGGAGGTCCACGAGCCTGTTCTGCAAGACTGGGTAGCGGGTGCGCATGAGATTGTGCAGGATGCAGCAAGCTTCCATGATCCTCCTCACGGTCTCTGGGCGATGCTGCATGGTGGTGAGAAGTACCTGGAACCTGTTGGCCAGGATGCCAAAGGCATTCTCCACCACCCGCCTTGCCCTGGACAGCCTATAGTTGAAGATCCTCTCTTCACGGGTGAGGCATCTGGAGGTGTAGGGCTTCATGAGGTAGGTTGTGAGGGAGAAGGTATCATCCCCCACGATGAAGTAGGGCACATCTTGTGTGTCGTTGGGCAGGGGTTCTGGATCTGGGAAGCCCACGATGTGGTTGCCTTCCAGCTCCTCCTTGAGGTGACTGGCATTGTATACCTGGGCATCTGAAGATGAGCCGTTGCCTGAAGCAGTGATGTACATGAACTTGTAGTCAGCATCGACTATGGCGAAAAGGATGATGCTGAAGAAGCCCTTGGAGTTGAAATAAGTGGACCCTGAGTTGGGTAAAGCTTTGCAGGCCACGTGCTTGCCATCTATGGCTCCAACGGTGTGTGGGAAGTTCCACCTCTGATACCACTGCTCTACAACTTTCTTCCATCCTTCATCAGTGGAAGGGCACTGGAGGAGCTCCTCCTTGTATTCTTCGATGATGGCCTGCACCACTTCTCTGACCACAATGCTGATGGTGTTGGGTGGCACCCTCCAGCCGTACTGCATGCTCCTGTAGGTGGTCCCTGAGGCCAGGTGGCGCAGAGTGAGTGCCACCTTGAGCCCAGCTTCCAGGCTGGGCCGGAAGTTGGTGTTTGCCTTGGTCAACCTGGGTGTCAGCCGCTGCACAACTTCGTCAAACATGGCTGGAGGCATCCTCATGAAGTTCTGGAACGCCCGAGTGTCTTCGTTCCTGAGCTCCACCATCAGCTTGTTGTACGGTCCGTCCTCTGCTCTTCTGGCGAACCATCTTCGTACCCAGACGCTTCTTGGCCACCTCTTTTTCTTCCCGTAGTAGAGTTCACAGAGCCTGTAGATGGCTTCGCGCTGTTGCAGAAGGATAGTGGCTGCCAAAAGGACTTTGTTACGATCCACGGTGGACATGACTGAATGCTGTGGAAGAGGAAGAGGCAGATGAAGGCTGCAGAGGTCTGCACCGCAGGGCTGCTGTTCTGAAAGTGAGATCCAGATGAGTTGCTCCCCCTTTTTATAGGCAGTATAGGTTTTCCCCTAGGTGTCCTTTTGCATCCTCTAGGCATCCTTTAGACATCCTTAATATCCGAGATAGGTCCCCTCTGCGAACGTTTTTTCTGTTTTACATGCTTTGTTTCCATTCTGCATCCGCTAGGCATCCGTTCTGCATCCGTTCCGCGTCCGTTCCGCTTCCTCCTTGCTTCCGTTTACCGCTGGAGCGGATGGAGTTGCGCAGATGCACAGCGGATGCCTTGCGGATATAGCGGATGCATAACGGATGCCTAGAGGATGCGTAGCAGATGCAGAATGGATGAATTGGATACATTTTCCGCTCAAAAGTTTTGAGAAGCTCAAAACTTTCTGAGCAGATGAAACGTCAATAAACGGATGCTGGATGGATAGAGAGGAAACAAAACGTATGCAGTGAGTACAGAACAGATGCATCACGTTAATCAACGGATGGCAAGTGTTTCTCTCCGTTTTACATCCTCTTTCCATCCGTTGGTGCAGTGTGACAGGGGCTTTAGAGTTATCTAATCTGTTTCATCAAGATACTTGAATGAAGCTGTATTTATCTATCTATCTATCCATCTATCTATCCACCCATCATCTATTATATTATCAAATTTAATTGCCATCCATCTTACTAAAGAGTAATTCTGGGTGGCTTGCAATATTAAAACTAAACTATATATAAACTACAAAATTATTTTACTTAAATCATATTTAACATTAACCACTGTTTAGCTCATATTATATTTAGATAGTTCTTTCTTAACAATTGCAATTGGAATTGGAATTCCATTGTAGACCAACACATGTTGAGCAATAGATTATGTAATAGAAATTTATAATTTTACAGCTGGCTTTTTCATTGACTCTGCTTGTCAGAAACCATCTGTGAACCATGCTAATTGTGATCACATGACTGAATGGTGCTGCAACAGTTGTAAATGTTCATCCGTTGCAAAGCACCAAAATCTTAATCACCTGACTATAGGACACTGCAACAATGAAAATTATGAGTTATTAAGTTACTTTTTCAACATATTGAAACTCTAAATGATTATTAAACAGGAAAATCATTAAACAAAGACTGCCCTAATTAAATATAGTATGGAACAGTGACAGCAAAAAAGTTGTTAATTCTGTGTGTGGCCTTGTCCAAAAATGAAGCTCAATATGGCCTATTTGCCATTTCCCTTGAGCCCATGTATGAAGCCATCAGTTTCTTTAAATTTTTCTTGCATTAGGCATGTTTAGAAGCCAAATAGTAAATTAGTAAGACACTAAATTTCCTGCTTTACAATTACCAAACTCCACTTACTTTTTGAACATTGACATCAAGATATACTCAAAGCATAGTGTACTTTTGGAAGATAGACTGTTGTGCAGTCCCATATTAAACTTTGATTTTGTGCAGTCTTGACTTTGATGCAGTGGTGGGATTCAAAAAAAATTACTACTGGTTCTGTGGGCATGGCTTGGTGGGCATGGCAGGGAAAGGATTCTGTAAAAACTATTTTCTCCCCATCCCACTAACCTGCTTTCCAGCTCTGTTCACCTGTGCAGGACAACAAAAGAAGACCCAGCCGATCAGCTGGGACTCAAGAGGCAGAGAATAGATGGAGGCAGGCTAGTCAGAGGTGGTAACTACCAATTCTCCAAACTATTCAAAATTTCTACTCTGGTTCTCCAGAACTGGTAGAACCTGCTGAATACCACCTCTGCTTTGATATCCTGAACTCTTGGCACATTGATTAGAACCTTGCAAGTTACTGGCTGAGGAATTCTGGGAGTTGAAGTGCACATGTCTTCCAATTCTAAAGTTGAAAAACATAGGTCTCCAGACCAAAATATCCATATGATAACTGCTTGTAAATATGATATCTTAATATGGACGGTAATGCTCAGTGAACTGAAGTTGCATTCCAGAATTTAAAAGCAGTTTGGATCAACTGTTCTCTTTTTAAAATGCCTCTTTAATTTTGAAGAAACTGATGGCTTGTAAATGGAAGCATGTCTGGGGATTCAAGTACATTTTCATCCAATTTTTTCATGACTTCCATCAGATATGACAAATTCCACTAAATTCAGGCTTGTTGTCTGTACTGGTGAATGTGTGGAACAATTAATAGAGATCATACATGCCTTCAATGTGGGATGCCTTTAGTATTATCTGGCTTTTTTCAGATGAATGCTTGAACTCAAAGCTTGCAGGAAAAAAGTCAAGGACACAGCTTTTGATAAACTAATTTTATTGTATGAACTAGAAAAGAAAACAAGAAAATCAGCAACTGTCAACTGTAACCCTATATTAGTCACTAAGTTCTTTTGTATGGCTGCATTGACAGTTTTTCTTCTTCATTACAATTGTTTGTAATTGTGTTTTCAAAATTTTCTTTTTCAGGAACTCTTACATTTCCGTTACATGCAACAGAATCCTACCTATCATTGCTTTAAATTTATTCAAATTTCATTAAAAAAAACCCAAAACATAAATATGATTTACTTAACTTTAGTTTCTCTTAAAATGAAGAACTCAGTATTATACAATCATTTTCACCCAGTGTTCTTGCTACTTCCTCTTCTTTGATTAAGTCTTCTCTGCTCGATTATTCAGATCAGTGATAGCCAATTCTCTCCAGCCTTCCTCTGCCCTCTTAGTTTTTGCTGTTGTTTTCTTTACTTCAAACTGTTTCCATGATCTTATTATTTGTCTTTAATTTTTCACTATCAATTACATTTTCTCATAAATATTTAAGTAAAATAATTATTCTGCAATAATGTTTAGCTCCATGTCTTTCATATACTGGAGTGTCTTTAGCTCCATGTCTTTCATATACTGGAGTGGAGATACAATAGTCTATATTAGCTTTAAAGGTTCAGTTCAGAGGGCTCTAGGTGAGGATTTGTGGCAAAGTAGAAGACCTTGAAAGTACCATAATCACATTGCAGTGGAGATTGGTAAATTCTGTTGGTACAATCTTTCTGGGTGAAAAGAGAGCATGAGATTATGTTATGCACTCTGGGCACTGCTCCTTGTGAGGTTTTTGTAGTCAACTCATGAATTGAATGGCTAGGAATTGAGGGATTTAGTGAAGCTCATTACTATAATGCAACTTACATGGATCCACTCACTTTCTTGAAAACATTTAGAATTTATATCTAAAGAAGTTTTCTGGGTAAAGGCCGTGTCACACTGCCCAACGGATGCAAAAAGGACACAACGGAAGAGAAAAATGTTACATGCGTTGTATCCGCACTCAAAAGGGGTGAAAATTTGCATAATTGGAGCGGATAACACGGACGCGGGGAGGACGCAGGGCGGATGCAAAGCGGATGCGGAACGGAAGCCCAGCGGATGGAAGCAGATGGCGCAACCGCAGGGCTTCCGGGGGGCCTCAGCAAAGCGGACGCGGAACGGAAACAACGGATGCAGAACAGATGCACAGCGGATGAAGCGGATGCACAGCGGAAGCCTAGCGGATGCACAGCGGAAGCCTAACGGATGCCTGGCGTTAATTGCGCATGCGGGGGGGATCCATTGCGCAAGCCCCGCAGATATAAAGGGAAGTAGCTCGCACGTGGCCAGCATTTGGAGGAAAGACCTGCTGCTGGATACCTCGAGTTCTTGCCTGCAAGTCTGCCTGCAAGCCTTGCTGCCAGCCTGCCTCCAAGCCTGCCTCCCAGCCTGCCTCCCAGCCTCCTGGGCAGCCTCCCTGCCGGCCTTGCTGCCAGCCTGCCTTCCAGCCTCCCTTCCAGCCTTGCTGCCAGCCTGCCTTCCAGCCTCCCTACCAGCCTTGCTGCCAGCCTGCCTTCAGCCTCCCTGCCAGCCTTGCTGCCAGCCTGCCTTCCAGCCTCCCTGCCAGCCAGTCTATCTGCCAGCCTTGGTGCCTGCCTTCCTGCCAGGCTTCCTAAAAGGCTTCCTGCCAGCCTTCCTGCCAGCCTTGGTGCCTGCCAGCCTCCCTGCAAGCCTTCCTGCCAGCCAGCAACCCCACAACCATGGGGAAGAAGCGAAAGTCTCAGCAACCTGCTGCCATCCCTGGCAAGAGGGACAGGGCCACCCTCCCGCCCCATGTCCCTGACTCATCTTCTGCTGGGGCTTCTGCTGCTTGGGCTCGCTCTTCTGTTGCTGGAGCTTCTGCTGTAGCTGCTCTTGGCAGTGGTGCTTCTGCTGCGTACTCTGCTGAAGCTGCTCCTGGCGGTGGTGCTTCTGCTGCTGCGTACTCTGCTGAAGCTGCTCCTGGTCCTGCTGGTCCTGCTCGTTCTGCTCGTGCTCCTGGTCTTGCTGACCCTGCTGCTGGTGTTTACTCTGCTGCTGCTGATCCTGGTCTTGCTGCTGCTGCTGCTGCTGCTGATCCTGCTGCTGCTGATGATGATGATTATGATCCTGCTGGTGATTATGCTGCTGTTGCTGATGATGATGCTGATTATGATCCTGCTGGTGATGATGATGATGATGATGATGATGATGATGATGATGATGCTGTTGGTGTGGAGGAGCAGCCCCTACAAACTGGAAGCCCCTCTGATGAGGGCCCATCTGGTCCTGCCAAAGGGAGGAAGAGGCGTATGCAACAACGGGAGAGGAGGCAGTACTACATTGAGGAAGCGCACGAGGATGAGGTGCTGGAGTGGCTGAGAGAGAACGACTATCTGTGGCGGAAGGGACACCGGCTGTACAGGGACACCAAGCGAAAGCAGGCTGCTTGGAGAGAGAGGGCGGAGAGTCTGGGCTACACATCGGATGTGCTTCTTGGCTGGTGGAAGCACATGCACACCTGGTACGGGAAGCTGCACCTCAAAAAATCTGGCCAGGCCAGGGTTAAGCTGACAGACAGAAAGACCTACGTCATGGTCAGGTGCAGCTTCCTGGAGGGTGAGATCCGCCATCGAGGAGCACCAGGACCCCCTCTGTCTACCCTCTCTCTCCGGCAGCCTGCTGCGACCCAGTCCTCTTCTGGCCGAGAGTCAGTCCCTGTCTCCATGCAGGTATCTGTGGAGCGTGCCACGGCGGAGAACCCCTGGGCAGGTGTTGAAAGCGTGTTGGAGAGCGAGGAGGACTCCCTGGTGCGGTGGGAGAAAGGAGACATCAAGTCCACCGCTGCCGAAGCCACATCCACCCACACCTCCACCTCCACAGTAAGGCAGAGAGCCAGACCGCAGGAGGGGCTGAGCCACAAGGTCCTGGTGGAGATCAGGGACACCATCCGCACCAGCATAGGTCTCCTCTCTCAGCTGGTCCCCATCGACTCCTCCTCCTCCAACCGCAAGCCCTTCCTCAATTATGTCAACCAGACCCTCAAGGAGATGGTGGATCCCCAGTACCAGGTGGTGAAGGAGAGGATCACCACGTTGCTTAACAACCCTCCAGACCCAGAGGCACCTGCTCCCACCCAGTCCAGGTCTGCTCCTCCACCCCAGGTGATGTCCCTCCAATACCAAGGCTTCCCACACCCCCTCACCTACCAGGGCTACAGCTACCCGGAGGTCCAGCAGCACAGACAGCAGCCCTTCCAAATGCAGGCACAGAGTCATCGGGCGACACCGTTGCCACCAGTTCCAATGATGCCACCGATGCCAACCACAATAATGCCACCCACGACAGCGATGCCAGCCATGCCAATGATGCCACCCACGCCAGTCCTCACCCCGCTGCAGACCAGGCAGCCCCACTACACTGCTCCTTCCTCCATCCGACAGCCAAGCCCAGCCTCAGTACATCTGTCCTCAGTACTGGGGCTGACACCCCATGGCATGGAGGAAGGACCTCTCAGCATCACGGGGCTGAGCCAGCTGTCCGACACCTTCCTCAACACACCGTCCCCTGTTGTCCTCTCGGAGCCAGGCACTCCAACAACACCTCAGACCAGCACTGCAGCAGCACCCACCTCCACAGCACCTGCACCCTAACACCTTAGACTGGGTACACACCTGTGAGTGACCAAGAGGAGTGCCAGAGACTGGCTGCCTGGATATTTGTGGACTTAATTTGGACACTGGACTTGGGTCATGTTTATTTTACAGCTTGTTATTAATAAAGTTTATCTTTGTTTCACACACTTGCTTCATTAATTTTTTTCTATAAAGTCTGGGTGGAAACTTTTAGAAATGGTTTAGCCTTTGCATGCTCGTGGGAAGGGTTAAGATAGCAGTGGGATGGGCAGTGATACCTTTGGGATAGGTTAAGATAGCTGTGGGATGGGAAGGGATACCTGTGGGATGGGAAGGGATACCTGTGGGATGGGCAGGGATACCTATGGGATGGGTAATAGTTGTGGGATAGATAAACCTGCGGTGCAAGCATAGTGGGACTGTATGGTCCACCCTCCCAGGTGCCACCCCTATGGCCCTTCATTATCAATTACAATGTAAGTAATGATCCACACATGTCAACATAAACACAACTCTTTATTAAATGCCCTGTTCATTGTAGGCACACCTAACATACATGGGACAATCTCATCCGTGTGATGAGACAGGCTGAAGGAAGCATCCATTAAGCATCTACCATCCTGTCTTGCCACTCCACCGCTCCAGCTGGGGAGTTGCACCAGTGTTTTAGGAGGTTGAGCTGCTTCTTCGCCTCACTTGAGGCTCTGTTGGGGCCTTGCACATCCTCAATGTCGATCAGGTTTTGCCCTTGCCTCCATTCCCCAGGCTCCATGTCCCCATTGCCTTGCTGGAGGTCCACGAGCCTGTTCTGCAAGACTGGGTAGCGGGTGCGCATGAGATTGTGCATGATGCAGCAAGCTTCCACAATCCTCCTCATGGTCTCTGGGCGATGCTGCATGTTGGTGAGAAGTACCTGGAACCTTTTGGCCAGGATGTCAAAGGCGTTCTCCACCACCCGCCTTGCCCTGGACAGCCTGTAGTTGAAGATCCTCTCTTCACGGGTGAGGTATTTGGAGGTGTAGGGCTTCATGAGGTAGGTTGTGAGGGAGAAGGCGTCATCCCCCACGATGAAGTAGGGCACATCTTGCGTGTCGTTGGGCAGCGGGTCTGGATCTGGGAAGCCCACCATGAGGTTGCTTTCCAGCCCCTCCTTGAGGTGACTGTCATTGTATACCTGGGCATCTGAAGATGAGCCGTTGCTTGAAACATCGATGTACATGAACTTGTAGTCAGCATCGACCATGGCGAAGAGGATGATGCTGAAGAAGCCCTTGTAGTTGTGATAAGTGGTCCCTGACTTTACTGGCGCTTTGCAGGCCACGTGCTTGCCATCGATGGCTCCAACGGTGTGGGGGAAGTTCCATTTCTGATACCACTGCTCTGCAACTTTCTTCCATCCTTCTTCAGTGGAGGGGAACTGGAGGAGCTCCTCCTTGTATTCTTCGATGATGGCCTGCACCACTTCTCTGACCACAAAGCTGATGGTGCTGGGTGGCACCCTCCAGCCGTACTGCATGCTCCTGTAGGTGTCCCTGAGGCCAGGTGGCGCAGAGTGAGTGCCACCTTGAGCCCAGGCTCCAGGCTGGGCGGGAAGTTGGTGTTTGTCTTGGTCAATCTGGGTGTCAGGCACTGCACAACTTCGTCAAACATGGCGGGAGGCATCCTCATGAAGTTCTGGAACGCCCGAGTGTCTTCGCTCCTGAGCTCCACCATCAGCTTGTCGTAAAGTACGTACTGTGCTCTTCTGGCTAACCATCTTTGGACTCAGACTTTTTTTGGGTGCCTCCTTTTCTTCCCGTAGTAGAGTTCACAGCGACTGTAGATGGTTTCTCAGTGTTGCAGAAGGATGTTGGCTGCATCCACAGTGGACATGACTGGATGCTGTGGAAGAGGAAGAGTCAGATGAAGACTGCAGAGGTCTGCACAGCTGGTCTGCTGGTCTGAAAGTGAGATGCAGACGAGTTGCTCCCCCTTTTTATAGGCAGTATAGGTGTCCCTTTGCATCCTCTAGGCATCCTCTAGGCATCCACTAGACATCCTCTAGGCATCCTCTAGACATCCTTAATATCCGAGATAGGTCCCCTCTGCGGATGTTTTTTCCGTTTTGAACGCTTTGTTTCCGTTCTGCATCCACTATGCATCCATTCTGCATCCGTTCCGCTTCCTCCCTGCGTCCGGGCGGATGCGAGTTGCGCGGATGCGCAGCGGATGCCTAGTGGATATAGCGGATGCGTAGTGGATGCGTAGCGGATGCGTAGCGGATGCAGAACGGACGAATTGGATACATTTTCCATGCAAAAGTTTTAGGCAGCCAAAACTTTTGGAGCGGATGAAACGTCAATAAACGGATGCTGGACGGATAGAGAGGAAGCAAAATGGAGGCAGTGAGTTCATCGTGTTTTCCAACGGATGGCAAGGTTTTTTGTCCGTTTTACATCCTCTTTCCATCTGTTGGTGCAGTGTGACAGGGGCTTAAGGTAGGATTTGAGAATTTCACTTGGTGAGGTAACATTCTTTCTGGCTAAAAGGGGGGGGAAAGGTGGGGTATAAATCTTAAGATTTAAAAACTTTTGTGGGTATTCCTTGAAGACACCAGTTGAAGCACAATATGTGTATTTGCCAAGAATATATAACATCAGCAGGTTTACCGAGGGCACGGAGAGCAAAGGAAAATTCTGGAAGCAAAAAATTATTTTAGTTAAAAAGTAGAAGCATCATTTCGTACTGTGCTGAAGGCAATGATGAAACCACATGGATGGAGAATACAGCATTATTTATGTTTGCAGCCATAAGTACACTGGAAAAGATATCGAGATGCAAAATATGTCTATATCTGAAAATTGAACTTTGAAGAAACAGGATAGAAAGAATGTTAACATTTTGCACTTTGCTGTGCAAAGTGAAAAAGAGAAAACTCCTGAGAATACCATGGCTATCTAAGAAAACATACAAATTTATTCTGGAGCAAATAAAATCCAGAGTTTTTATTTAAGGGACAGATAATTGGGCTCAAACTATCCTACTTAGTATTTACAGTATTATGCAAACATCTAGCTCAAAAGATAGTTCTATAATCTAAGGAAAGATGGAAGAAAAAACAAGTGGACTAGCTGCAGTGTAGATGGCTTCAATTCAGTGGTGATATTCAGCCAGTTCGCACCGGTTTAAGTGAACCAGTAGCAAGGATTTGGCGTGGGTCACTGAATCTGTAGTAACTTCTGGCTGGCCATGCCCCTGATCCGGTCACCCCTCCCCTCCTATTCAGTCCTTGCCGAGCATGCACAACTTCATGCCCGACATTGCTGACTGCTTTTTTCACTGCCCAGTCACTCCTTAAGGTATTTCTTTTTTCCCTTCCCGACAATCAGTTGTTCCTATGATCAGCTGCACTGGGATTCACCTCGCTGTCTTACTGCTTTACCCAGGAGGCTTCCCTGAGACCCAGTTAGGCAAAAAATGGAGGGAGGGGGGCACAGCCCCACCACTCCCCCATGCTCCATTTTTTGCCTTCCTGAGCCCCAGGGAAGCCTTCTTCCGGGAGCAAAAACACCCCCTGGAGGCTTCTTGAAGGCCCAGAAGGCCCCAAAATGGAGCATGCGGGGGTGCTGCGGATCCTTTCTAGGCTCTTTTTTTCCTTCCTGTACCCTAGGGAAGCCTTCTGGGAGCAAAACCACCTTCCCCCAAAGAGGCTTGCCTGAGGCCCAGAAGGTCCAAAAGACAGGGGAGGGGGTTCCTGTAAAAAAATCCACACCCACCCAGTTATGTGCCCACACCCACCTAGCCACACCTACCTAGCCACACCCACAGAACTGGTAATAAAAAAAATGAATCCCACCACTGCTTCAATTATAGCAGGGAAGGGTGCATTGTTCAAAAATCTGAAGAACCAAATTGGAGGCTATCAATGAATGTGGTTGGTAAGAAGTTACACTAATTAAATAGCACATAATTAAGCAATCAATGAATCTATGATCTTTATAAATAAATCCCATTATAAACAATATTTATAAATAAATATTGTCTTTATCTGTGCACATTTGTGTGTAAAATATGAGTGATACAACTACTTGTAGAAATCTGAAAAAAAACTGTTTGCATAGTTCTCATAGTCAATAATTTTGCATTAGTAGAGATCTGAACTGTTGAGTCAGACATGCTTTCAGAATCTTATTCAATACACTGAGCTGTTCTAATGTGTCTAACTGATTGTGAATATTATAATGGTGAATATTATAGCAGTTTACTGTTTAAGGCAGAATGTACTCCAAACACTGTAATGGATGCAATTTGATAAATTCAACACGTTGAAAAATCAATCTCATAAACATTAAGAAAAGGGCAAAACATTAAAATATTGCTTTTACCAGAATGAATGTTTGGAATTCATTCACTTTGCATCCATTTCTCTTCAGTGCAGCCCTTGGATAGGCCCCCAAATATTAAGTACCAGACAACCACATTTTTCCTATTCTGATATAGAAAGCAGCCAGGGAGATACTATGTACTGGTGCTTTTGTATTTGCTGGAATTATAAACATGAATGTTATAGTATTGCATTATTTTAGTGAAATCCACAAAACTCTGGTTATTAATTCCTGAACAGAAATTATAATGTTGTCCTACTGAAGAATGGCTAGGCTGAATTGCAGTTGAGATCCCTGAATTTTTATTTAAAAAAGAAAACATGTCTGTAGGCCAATGGCACAATTGCTACCAATATACACTACATCTCTTGATTCTAGGTTAAGATTTCTAGGTTAAGATTTTTAGTTATTTCACCAGAACAGAAGTTCTCCACACTTTTTTTTTTTTCTTTTGGCATATGCTACCAGAATTAAAATGTTATCAAGTGAGCCATCACAATTCAGATCAAAATGCTTATATAACAATCTTTATTGTTTGGTGAGTTAAGAAGATAGACATTTTTTAAAATAACGTAGCATGGAAGAGATACTGAACTTTTATTTTATTTTTGTTTTTATATAATAGTGGAATGTTTCACAAAAGAAAAAAACCCTTCATTTGGGGTAGTTCCGATTATTTGACACAAATACCTACCAGTTGCTTATTAAATCATATTTCAGAATAGCCCGGGGTAGTTTTAGATGATTTGTTCATACATGGCAATGATGATTTGAATAAAAATTTGTCTAAATATCGCTATTATTATTGTCTTCATAGCCAAGGAATTTAGGATGACAGCAATTTATTTATTTAATTATTTGTTTGTTTGATTGATTGATATTGTCACCTATTCTCCTGGCAACTCAAGGCAGCTTACAAGGTATAAAACCACATTTAAAATAGTAAAACTAGTAAGAAGAATCAGAAAAATTAATATAATAAAATCACTCCCCATCTCCCATCCTAGTGACAGCAGATCACACGAGCCATTTAATGGGCTCCATCCTGCTCTGGGTTCCCCAGGCCCACTGGCAGAATCAGGTCTTCAGCGCCTTCTGGAAGAGAATTAGAGTAGGGGCCATTCTAATCTTTGGGGAAATGATATTGCAGAGAAGGAGCCACCAGGGAAAAGGCCCTTCTTCTGGGTCCCACCAGATGTATCTCCCTCGGGGATGGGACCCATAGCATCTCTCTCGGGAATGGGACCCCTGCCTCTCCCTTCTGATTGGTCGGGTAGATGAAAATGCCAAGAGACGTTCCCTCAGATAACCTGGTCCCAAGCCATGAAGGGCTTTAAATGTGACAACTAGCAGCTTGAATTGCACCCAGAAGCAAATCAGCAGCCAATGAAACTCCCGCATAAGATGTGATACATGTGCACCCTGGGCTCTGCATAAAACTATGCAGGCCACTGCATTTTGCACTACCTAGAGCCTCCAAATGCTCTTCAAGGGCAGCCCCATGTAGAACATGTTGCAATCATCAAGGCAGGAAGTGACTAAGACATGAATGACTGTGAGTAGGGATTGTTGGTCCAGGAAAGGGCATAACTGGTGCACAACCCAGAGTTGCATAAAGGCCCTCCTGGCCATGACCATCACCTGCTCTTCAAGCAGGAGGCATGAGTCCAGGAGAACCCCCAGATTATGCGCAGGATCTATTTGGGGTAATGCCACCCTATCCAAAACCAAAGATGGCAATTCTCCATGAGCCAATGACCCCCAAACCCAGAGCCACTCAGTCTTGCCAGGGTTTAGTTTAAATCTGTTGCTCCCCATCTATCCCTAACAGCCTCTAGGCACTGCGAGAGGGAGGACATGCCATAAAATAACTCACAGGCTGAGGCATGTAGCTGAGTATCATCAGCATATCGATACCTCAGTCCATGAAGATAGATGATCTCACCCAGAGGCTTTATATAAATGTTGAACAGGAGTGGAGAGTGTACCGAGCCCTGCAGCACTCCACAAAGCAGTGGGCGAGGGCTGGATTTCTCCTCTCCTAGCAACACTAACTGCGAGTGACCGCTGAGAAAGGAAGTGAACTAGGATAGCACAAAGGCTCCCATTCCCATCCCCCGAAGCTGTTCCAGGGGGATACCATGGTCTGGTATCAAAAGCCAACAAGAGGTCAAGTAGAGCAAGGATGGATGCACTGCCCCCATCCCGCTCACACCAGAAATCATCCAAAGTGCAACCAATGCCGTTTCTGTCCTGAATCCAGGCCTGAACTCTGACTGGTTGGGTTCGAGATAATCCATTTCATCTAGAAACCTCAAGAGCTGCCATGCAGCCACCTTCTCAATAACCTTCTCCAAGAAGGGGATATTGGAGACAGATTGGAAATTGTCCAACCAGGTGGAGTCCAGCGAAGGTGGACCACAGCCTCATTAAAATGTTGGGGCACTGTCCCCTCCCGCAGGGAAGCATTGATCACCACCAGAGTCCACCTGCCTGTCACCTCCTGAGAAGCTTTCACAAACCAGGAGGGACATGGGTCTAAAACACAGATGCTTGCATGCATATTCTCTAGGATCTTGTCCACTGCCTCAGGAGCAACAGGGTCAAACTGTTTCCAGATAAAAGGACAAGAAGTTGCTTCAGGGGCTTCCACTGGACCAGCAACCACGCTGGCATCTAACTGGGAATGGAGTTGAGCAATTTTGTCTTCCAGAAAATCTGCAAATTCCTCAGTGTGTCCCTTCAGGTGGACCTCAATTTCCTTCCCCAGGGGGAGGTGGCTCACTTTAAAGAAGGTCACTGGGAAATTATCTGCAGATGCAGTAAGTGCAGAGAATTATTTATACTTCACCACATGAATCACCACAAAGTAGGCCTTAATAGCAGCTTTTACCCGTGTTCGAGTTCATCCTTTGTTTTCCGTCAGCGGTGCTCTAGACATCTCCTCAAACATTTCATCCCTCTCAGTTCCTCTGTATACCACAGGGCACAGAGTGGTCTATGGATAAGAAGAGGTTGCATGGGTGCAATCCTATCCAGAGCCTCAGTCATCTTCCTATTCCAAACAATGACTAAGACTGTGGCTGGACTGCACAGTAGATCTGAAGTTATAACCCCCAGCTCCTTCTGGAACCTATCTGGGTCCATTAGTCGATTGGGACAGACCAATCTAATAGGTCCTCTCTCCCTGAGGGGGATACAGCTCTTGAGAAACTCATGTTAAGAATATGTTTAAAAGTCTATTTAAAGAGCAAGATATATGTTTCTGGTTCCTAAATGGCCCAATTGATTTAAACAGAGCCATTTTCCCTAAAGTGTTTCTTTTGATATGGTAAAATCTATTTAATTAATACAGATGCATACTGTTCACTGTAATTCTCAAAGTTGTCCAAGTTATCAGGGCATCCATTACAGTTTTGGGGTTTATTCTGCCTCAGCTGTGCTGTAAATATTCATTTATAGTGAATATTGTCGATTCAAAGCTTAACATCTTGACTACACTTTAATTGTCCAGTCTTCTCAATTTCATAATGTTACATAGAAATCTAGACCAGGGGTCACCAACCTTTTGGACCTCAGGGACCACCAAACTAATAATTTTAGATCCCAGGGACCACTAACAGGCTCTGTGGGTCTGGCCTAATTTGTGGGCATGGCCTAATTTGTGGGTGTGGCTTGGTGGTCATGTGACTGGCTGGGCATAGTTTGTGTTCTATATGTAAAGTGGATGACTCCAAATCTACAAACCTGATTG
>BLBF01000019.1:27370706-27404476 GCA_015471245.1 Laticauda colubrina
GCCCCGAGATCGCAGCTGTAACACCGAGACGTAGCTCCGCCTTCTCCATCATTTTTATTGTTTGTTTGCAATAATTAGGGCAAAAATATAGTCATGGGAAAAAATTAGCATATTGCTAAGCTAAATTTCTCTCACTCGAATTAAGCCTTTCTCTATCACAAAAGCTTGCATAACCATTTCTGGAAAATAAAAATGCCCAGTTCTTTTTTGGAAATGCATCCATCTGTCCAAAAGCTGGTTGTTAGTTCTTGACTTAGATGACAATTGGAACTGGAATTACATTGATGTGTGGGCATAAAGTGCTACTCATAGTTTAGCTATAGCAATTCCTGCAGTCCTGGTTGCCATCTTAAGGGTTTTTAGAGATAACTACCTGTTAGCTTTCCACAACCAAAGTCAGTAGGGAAGCTGGCAGGAAGTTGTAAATCCTACGTAGATAAGTGATTGCTGCCAGGTAGAGCATGCACATGAGACGCAAGTTGGAGAGAAATTTGAAAAAAGCTGTGCAAAGATATGACATTGGTTGAAGAGAGCGGATGAAGAGTTACATAATATGTGTCAGATACAAAAGATGTATGAGGAACTGAGGGATATATAAGTAGCTGATGTTTTGTGACTGCAGAGGGGATGGACAGGGTGCATAGTGGAAGACTTTCCGAGCAATTTGTGATCTTCAATTTGTGGCTTCTCTGCCAGGAAGACCAACAGATTTTTAAGCCAGGATCTCATGTGATTGCAAGTTTCAACTTTCTCATTGACTTTGATTGTAGGAAGCCATCAGGAAAGATTGTGGGGCATTGCAACCAGTCATAAGTGCGAACCAGTGCCGAAGCGTGCAGATCATGATCACATGATTAAGGCTGTTGGGAGGGCTAGAACTCTGAAGACCAGTCATAACCACCACTTGTTCAGTGCTGTTGTAACTTCAAATGCTTCAAATGAATAAATGACTGTAAAGCAAGGACAGTATCGGAAGGTATATCTAGACTAGGGGGAACAGGACAACTTGTTTGCTTTCTGGAAAATATGTTTTATTATTGATCTATATATCAATGATGGGACTCAAAATTTACCACCAGTTCTATGGCTGTGGCTTGGTGGGTATGGCTAGCTGGTCATGTGACTGGTGAGTGTGGCCAACTCAATGTGACTCAGGGCAGGGTGGGGCAGCACCTTGTTGAGTGACATCAAATTGGCCATACCCACTCAGTCACATGACCGATGCTGCAGAGACAGGGCGATTTCTTACATATCTTCTCCCCCCCCCACCCTTGGGTTGACAAAATAAAAGCTCATTTAAAGATCGCAACTGCCTGCTGAGTCTGCCTACCGAATGGCTTTTGTTTTGGGTTGAATTTATTTTTTTTTGCCAGAAGGCCCTTGAAGATGCACTATTTTTTTAAAGGAACAATTTCTGCAGTGCCAAATCTTACTGTACCTCGTTGTTGCAGCACTGCTTGTTGCTGATGCAGATGCTGTTGCAGCCATCGGGCTACCCAAATAAAGAACTGTACCAGTTCATCAAACTACCTTACAGGACACACTGCAGTGGCTGTTTTTGTGCTGTAAAGGGAGGCAGAAAAGTTCAGCAAGTCTTCTCTTCCTTCGCGGGCATACAGATAGAGTGTACATGCTCACATCTCATGGCACCAGATGGACTTACCCATGCACAGTCTCCTTGTGGAAGGGTCTGGACACAGCGCCATGAGAACTGTGCATGTCTGTGTCTATGCCCAAGAAGGAGGAGGAGACTTGCCGAACTTTTCTGCCTCCCTTTACAGCAGAGGTGCTCAGAAGGCAGCTCCTGTGGTCTGCCTGACCCTTTATTATCTCCCTTCCCCCTGCATTGAAGTACCTTAAGGCCAGGTCACATCGCCCAACAGATGCAAAACGTATGTAAAAAGGACACAGCGGATGAGCAAATTTTCCATCCATTGTTATCCGCTCTCAAAAGTGCCCCAAATTTGCATAAAAAGAACGGACAACAACGGACGGGGAAGGACGTATCGTGGATGTAAAATGGATGCTCAACAGAAGCCTTGCGGATGAAAGCGGATGGAAGCAGATGGCACGTCCGCAGGGCTTCCGGGGGAGCAGAGCAAAGCGGACGCGTAGCAGAAAGAGTGGATGCAGAGTGGATGAAGCGGATGCATAGCGGAGGCGTAGTGGATGCGTAGCGGATGCAGAGCAAATGCGTAGCGGATGCGTAGCGGATCACTGCACATGCAGGGAGGATGCATTGCGTCAGCCCCGCGGACATAAAAGGAGGCAGCTCGCAAGCAGGTCACCATTCAGAGGAAAGACCTGCTGCCAAACACATCTTCATCACAGACATCTTCATCACAGACATCTTCATCATGAGGAAGAAGAGGAAGCCTGTACCATCTTCTGCCAGTCCTGGCAAGAGGGATATATCTACCATCCCACCCCCTGGCGCTAACTCTGCTGCTGCTGGTGCTGCTTCTTCTGCTGCTGCTGCTTCTTCTGCTGCTGGTGCTGACTCTGCTGGTGCTGGTGCTTCTGCTGGTGCTGACTCTGCTAGTGCTTCTGCTGGTGCTGCTTCTGCTGCTGCTTCTCCTGCTGCTGCTGTGGTGGACCAGCCCTGAAAGCCCTGATGATGAAGGCCCTGCCAGAGGGAGGAAGAGGCAAGGCAAGGAGAAGGGAGAGAGGAAGCCGTACTCCATCGCAGAGGAGCATGAGGAAGAGGTGCTGGAGTGGCTGAGGGAGAATGAATATATGTGGAGGAAGGGCCACAGGCTCTATCGAGACACCAAGCGAAAGCAGGCGGCTTGGAGACAGAAGGCGGAGAGCCTGGGCTACACTTCAGATGTCCTCCTCGGGTGGTGGAAGCATATGCACACTTGGTACGGGAAGCTGCACCTGAAGAAGTCTGGCCAGGCTGCGGTCAAGCTCACCGACTGGGTGCAGCTTCCTGGAGGGTGAGGTCCGCCACCGAGGAGCAGCCCCTCTGTCTACCCTCACTCTCAGGCAGCCCACAGACAGCCAGTCCTCTTCTGGCCAGGAGACAGCGACCGTGTGCGGGCAGGTGTCCACAGAGCGCCCCACGACAGAGACCCCCCTGACAGCTGCACACCCTGTGCCGGAGGATGTGGAGGATTCTCTCACACACATGGAGCAAGAAGTAGCAGCGACCAACAGGGACCAACCCACACCCACCCTCAGCTCCACCTCCACAGAAAGCAGGCAGAGACGCAGACCGGAGGGACAGAGCCACTGTCCTTCTGGAGATCAGGGACACCATCAAGAACAGCGCAGATCTCCTCTCTCAGCTGGTACACTTCAAAATTCCATCCTCAAACCGCAAGCCCTTCCTTACCTACGTGACTCAGACCCTCATGGACATGCCCGAGCCCCAGTACCAGGTGATGAAGGAGCGGATCACGGCACTGCTGCACCACCCTCCAGGCCCAGTTGAACCTGCTCCCACCCACTCCAGGTCTGCTCCTCCACCCCAGCCGATGTCACAGCCCTTCCAAGGCTTTCAACAGTCCCTCTCCTACCAAGGCTACGGCTACCAGGAGTTCCAGCAGCACAGGCAGCCCGTCCCAGTCCAGGCACAGGTTCCTTGGATGCCACAGGTGGCACCGATGCCACCGATACCACCAATGCTACAGATGCCACGGATGCCACCGACACCACAGATGTTTCCTTGCATGCCACAGACACCTCACCTTGCCCAGCTGCACACCAGACATCCCACTACACTCCTCCTTGCTCCACCCCACAGCCAAGCCCGGCCTCAGAACATCTGTCATCGGTCCTGTGCCTGACATCCCAGGTCCTGGATGAAGGGCCTCTCAACCTCACAGGACTGAGCCAGCTTTCTGACAGCTTCCTGAACACACCATCTCCTGTTGTCCTCTCGGGGCCAGGCACCCCAATGGCGCCTCAGACCAGCACTCCAGCCACTGCCACCTCCACAGTCCCTGTCCCCTTTATACCTGAGACCATGGACATGCCTCAGAGTGACTGAGAACATTGCCTGAGACTGAGTTGTTACCGGTTGTCTTTATCATTGCTTGGGACACTTTTCTTGGTTCCTTTTGCTTTTTAAATAAAGTCCTACACTTTACTGTTATTAATAAAGGTTTTCTTTGCTTCACACACTTGGTTCATTTCTTTTACTTAATAAAGTCTTGGTGGAAACTTTTAGAAAATGGTTAAGCCCTTGCATGCTTATGGGATGGGCAGGGATACCTGTGGAATGGGTAATAGCTGTGGGATGGGCAGGGATACCTGTAGGATGGGTAATAGCTATGGGATGGGTAATAGCTGTGGGATGGGAAATAGCTGTGGGATGGGCAGGGATACCTGTGGGATGGGTAATAGCTGTGGGACGGGTAATAGCTGTGGGATGGGTAATAGCTGTGGGATAGATAAGCCTCCAGTGCAAGCATAGTGGGACTGTATGGTCCACCATCCCAGGTGCCACACCTATGGCCCTTTATTATCAATAACAATTTAATCATTGATCCACACATTTCAACATAAACAAAACTCTTTATCAATGCCCTATTCATTGTAAGGCCACTCAACATACATGGCACAATCTCATCAGTGTGATGAGACAGGCTGAAGGAAGCATCCATTAAGCATCTACCATCCTGTCTTGCCACTCCACTGCTCCAGCTGGGGAGTTGCACCAGTGTTTCAGGAGGTTGTGCTGCTTCTTCCCTTCACGTGAAGCTATGTTGGGGTCTGGTACATCCACAGTGTCTATCAGGTTTCGTCCTTGCCTCCATTCACCAGGCTTCATGTCCCCATTCCCTTGTTGACGGTCCACAAGCCTCTTCTGCAACACTGGGTAGCAGGGGTGCAAGAGATTGTGCAGGATGCAGCAAGCTTCCACAATCCTCCCCATGGCTTGTCTGCCAGTGAGTCAGCCTCTTCTGGATCTCTGAAGATCTTCAGAAATCTATGTAATCCATGGAAAATGGGGTGGGGACGAGTGAATGGAGTCCAAGATGCTAGCAAAATAGGCCCAGTCTATGGAGACCCAGTAGGTCAGGATAGGATGGGGATCCAGGGGAGCATGAGGTATCACAGTTGGGGTAGGTATCCACAGTAGGCTGAAGTATCCACAGTTGGGGGAGGCCTTGGATGGTCTGCTCCAACACTAGGCCCAACATGCTGTTCCCCAGCCTGAGATACCTCATTTGCATTTAAAGACTCATGTATTCGATTGACAAATGCATTGAGGAAAGCATGTTCATTTAATGTGATTTAATCAAACAAATCCGCAGGTTACAAATGTAATTGGCAGGCTCTATTACATTTGTAACTGGAGGATTAACTGCATAATTAAAAAAAAACACATATAAATGCATTTTGTAAGGAAGTTTTTTATTTTCTTGTATGGTAAGCAGTAAGTTCCACACTTCTTTCCCAATACGAAAAGCAGGATTTTGCTACAGGGAGCATTAGCACATGTATCTAAATTATCATGGTCCCTAACACACCCACTGTTTACTTGGAAATTAATTACTACATTGTAGTTCAACTAGACTTCACAATCTGTTTATTCTAGATAAATGATAGACACAGAATCTATAATTATCAAAAACCATCACCACTGCACATGGACTAAAGGATTTCAATTTATTTTAATCATTGCTGGGAACAAGATAGTCTCTGTGTACCACACCTGCAATAAATTAAGCTGTCCTTCAAGTCAACCCACTTCATTTTCATGAGTAATTACAGTATACACAGACATCTAGATCTTGAGGAACTATGAAATCTATAGATCCAATCGTAATACTTTGTTTATTGGACACTTTGTTGAAAGGCTTTATAACTTACACCAGGATTATTAAGAGAACTAAAGGAGTTGCCCTCGTCAACTAAGCCTGAGAGTCACATGGGCAATATGCCCACTAAATGACTGAAAAATAATGAGTATTGTGTGGCTAAGCATCCCTGAACACCAACGGCAGAATCTGTATAAGCCACATAATGAGTGTGAGGGAAAGTGTCAGGGAAGTCCTGCTTAGCACCACACTAGTCCTATGTCATGCCTATCCCGGCCATGCCCACCCAGTCACATGCCTACTTGCCATGTCTACCCAGCTGGTCATTAGGGCAGATAATCGGTTGTTAAATTATTTGAATCCTACCACTGCACAAGCCCTCGAGATCATTAAATAAGTCTTATAATGCAACCATACAAGTAGTTATCTCCAACCCGCACTCATCCCTGCTACTGCCTAAACTGAGTTTCTTCATTGCTTTCTGACCTTTCTTTTCCTCCAGTACTTAGCTCAAAAGTCACCTTTGTACAATCTTTGTGCAATCCACTAGCTAATTCATTATAAAGAGATTGTGTTGAGTCATGAAGGTTAGGAATTGGTCTTCATCCCCCCACCCCCATTTCTCAGATAAAGTCTTCTGAGAACACAGAAATTTAAATTATTCTGCAGGCTGTTGTGCTGATGCTTGGTGATGTAAATTCTGTCCCAACTATAGTGTTAGTTGCATCATGCCATTTGGCAAATGCATCATTTAGAAATCTGCCTGATGTTAATGTTATAACAATGTTTCAGGAAGATGCTTAGTAGACAGTAGGGTGCCCTGAATATTGGAAACCATCTCCACTAACAAAAGCTAGATGGCCAATCTTTATTGAAAGAGAGAATGAGATTTATATCAGTTCCACCAAATCATGAAGTTGACTTTGCAGGAAGGAGAAAAGTGCTTTTATTGAAATGGGCTAAAATAATAGAACCTTATAATTTGTCTGTGCTTTGCATCCCACCCACCCACATTCTTGTGTCCAATGAATCACAGGGAAATGTCTGCCTGAGCCATTTCTGAATATTTTCTTTTTTCCTAGAGTCTTTTAAAAAAATAATTCTGCCCTACACATTTCTATCAATGTCAACTTTGTTACTCTTTTCTATATTGGTAAACCTAGTTTACCCAAGGTACTCTTATCAGAAATGGTTTGCAAATTTAAATATATAATGTCAGATGGACTTTTATATGAGGGATCATTTTTACAAATAATGTGAAAATACTGTCTTCTGCCTTTCTCTGCCTTTCTAATCATAGCAAACAGCAAATGAAATAGAAGGCATAAAATGTCTAATCTGCTGTTGCTGGGCTTAATAACAGCTGAAACCATGTTATATTAGGTAATTGCAAGGAACCACAACAACAAGCTTCATATTTGTCAGTCTTCTTTGTAGTTCTCCTTCCGATGAGAAAGCAGAGTCTGGGAATTGCAGTGATGGCAGTTACTGGACCATGGACATTGGGCAGTAAGTGCTATTACAACATGCCTGTTCCACATCCTTCAGCAACAATGCTGGAGCACAGTGGTTTCCTCTCACTCTTCTTAGTCTGCAACAATTCCTAATATTGCTCATAATTATCTATTCTGCTGCTTTACCATTCTCAGTCTACCTTACATGTTCAGACAGTGCAGGGAAGGAAACAGAACTGCGTAGAATTGCTGATTCAGCTAGGAGTAGAACAAGTGTAGCAAGTGCTAGAGGCTGTTAGCAGCAGTAAGCAGCTTCTCAATATGGCATTTAAATTATCTAAGAAAGGAGGACATAAGGACAGAAAAGATGACTGTGATTATTGATTTTTTAAAACTATTTAAAGCTCTTCCAAATAAAACAATTCTTGTAACAATTAAGACTAATGTTAGAAGTGCACTCACCAAATATATACTGACTGGTATTGATTATTATCAGAGGTGGTATTTGCAGGTTCTCCGAACTACTCAAAATTTCCACTACCAGTTCTCCAGAATTGGACAGAACCTGCTGAATACCACCTCTGACTGGTAGCCCCACTCCCATCTATCCTCTGTGCTCCTGATTCCCAGATGATAACATGGGTCATGTTGGTTGTCCTGCACAGGAGAATGGAGATGGAAAGCAGGTTAGTAGGGTGGGGAGGGAATGGGAATTTTACAGTATCCTTCCCCTGCTATGCCCACCAAGCCATGCCCACAAGCCATGCCAAATCCACCAAGCCACACCCACAGAACCAGTAGTAAAACAATTTGAATTCCACCATTGATTGTTATGTCCCTACTTTGTGTTACCTGTATATGTCATTTTTTCTAAAAACATATGCAGATTTAAATGCAGATTTGAACTTTTCGTGATATTCAAAAGAGCCTGGGCAATTTTGCTGAAATATCTGAGATATTTCCCATTTAACTTATCTGACAACTGATTAGATGTAAATGTTCCCTAATGTCATATACCCTAATGTCATGTTCCTCATCTGGAACATCTTTTAAATTGAATGATGTATCACATTACAATGCAGTCTGAAGACAAAAACGGTTTACTTCTCTTTACTTTAGGTTTGAGGAAGAATTCGACCTAATTTTTAATATCAGTGATTTCTTTCAGGCTAGAAGAAGTGATAACAGTTAGTTCAGTCTTTGTTGAAAAAGAAAAAGGTGAAGGTTATCAAAGTTTTGGTAGTTGCTGAAGGGAGATTATAATAAATGTTGAAGTACAATGTTTTGTGCTAATATTTTGTGGTATATCATTTGCAAATTCTCTATTATTGACAAAAGTGTCCATAGATTTCATGATTCATGATTTGTAAAATGTGCTAAAAATAATTACTATTTTGATTAAAAGTAATGAATTAATTTATATATTTAAAATTCATGTAACACGAACAACAAACTTTTGATAACAGGCTTCTGACAACAAACAAGTAAAACATTTGCTGAAAAATAAATCAGAAAATCTGCCTTGCCTCTATGGTTCTTTTTTTTTTCATCCAATTACCTTTTTTGTTTCAGTTCTGTAGAATTTAACTAATAATCCTATAGCACATAAAGGCAATCAGTGAAGAGCACAGTTTAAGATTCATTGTTTTCAATACTGGATAGATATGACTAAATTTTAATGCAATTCTTTATCCATAGCATTTTATTTTTTCTATTGAAATCAATATATACACCATGAATTCGGGGTTATTTGGAGTATTTTTTGTAGGAAATTTAAAAAGAAATATCATTCAGAGTATTATTGAATTAATATTTATTTATATCTATGTACTTTTTAGGAACCTGTAACCTTCTCTTTTTTAAATTTATCTTGACTTCAGGATATGAACCAGAACTTGTGTTCAGATGATGTTATGTTAAACTCTTGATAGAGTTATGATATTACTTCTTCTTGATATAACATTGTTATATACATAAATTGATTTTAGAATGCTATTGCATTATATTCATTCAATTAGCTTTTCTTTTTAAATCTTTTTTTACTTTAGTCTTTCTTGTGCAACTATTTAAGGTAATAATAAAGCATACTATGTATTTTTACCTAAGTCGTGGTTCAAATTAGAAAAATACAAATACTATGCAAAAGTTAATAAAGGTTCTCAGTCATCCATGTAGAGTTGTCTGGAAGTTGAATTATGACAACTAGATTTCTTTTTTGGTTTGAAATGTTTCATTGCTTATCTAGACTGCTAACCATATACTTGGCAAATAACAATAACTTAAAATATTGTGGACTTCTGATTAAAATTCTGCCGTAATATTTATACTGTAACAAATCATAAATTGTTTTTCTTTTGATGTGTTATGTGAACATGGTCATTGAGCCTTGTAGGCTGTGATTTATTTGGTATAATTTGGCACAATGTGTGAATAGAGACAGTTATTCCTTATTCAGCATATTCTGACCTATTGCAATGTGTGAACCAAACAACTTTAAGAATACATTATAATATAAGTGATTGATTTAAAAGAAGAAACAGAACTATGCATACTTTCTTTTTATTGCCATATTGGATACAGAAGCAAATATTCCTTCTATTGTCCAGGAATATTTTTTTCTCTTTTGATAGCTATCTAGGACAAGACACTGCACAGTATCATGGATTGAAATTAAATATTTGATTATTACATCCATCTTCTAAGCATTCTATTATGCTTTTAAATGCTTATTTATCAATGTGAGGATCTTCATCTCCTCAATTTATTAAGATAAGAGATTTCTACTGCATATGTACAACTTCTATATGAATTGTATGTTGATGGGATCTAATAGCAAATCTCAGTCAAAAGTTGAATGAGAATCCAAACGGGCTGATGCAGAGCAAGATGTTTAATTTTGTTTTAAAAACAAAATTAACCAAAACTATTATTTGTGTCCTTTAGCAATATTCAGATTTAAAGGCAAAGGTACAAATAGCTCTCTTACACTGAATAATATTAAAATGTTGTAAGGTAGTTGTTGCAAGTTTGTTTTATATATTTCTAAATATATAATTAACACTGAGCTTTTTTCTCTTTCTCCACAGTATGCAAGCAGTTTTTCTGCCTCAACTTTCTGATCCAAGTAAGTGATAATAAATTAAATTATAGCACAGCCATTTCCACTGTGGGACTTCACATGCTGTAATCAGATGTTTGGGATTGTAGTTCTCACTTCAAGTATGCAAATTTCAAATTAACCCATTAAATTAGCTCAAGATTGGGAAAGTTTGCTATAAATGGAGGAAATGTATAGCCTGAAACATATTTACTCAAACATGGGTAAAAATGCTTTTAAAAATAAGTCTGTAGCTGTATTATAACTAAAGCTATGCTTTGAATATACAGCTCATATACTACATTATCAGTTATTAAAATAATTTCAATCTATTCATTTTTTAATGTGGAAAAATTAAATTTGTTTATAACTGGATTTCAATTCCATGACTCATTGCAACAAACATGTTAGATTGTGCCACACAATATTAAATTTTCTGTCTCTTAATAAAGTATATGTCAGTATATAATTTATTAATTCAATAATGATGGTGGAAAATTAGGAACAGCAAATACAGCAAATTCAAAATGACTTTGAAATGCACTGCATAATCAACAAGTAATCCATAGTAATAAAAAACAAGTAAAATGTGGCATTTCAGCAAAAGGTTCAAATTTACAATATTTTTTAACTTTCTGTAGTACTAATTCTCAGGTAAGTGGAACCATGCCTTCATATTTTTGAAAAAAATCTAGTTATGGCATCAATTCAGGACTTCTTAGCTATGGGAAAAAGGTATGCATTGTGGAGTCCCTGATAGGTTGATTTCGAGTTAATTTAAATTGAGGATAAGGTAGGAAAATGGGTTTATATAGATTGGGGAGAAAAGTATGAGTGATGTGTGATGCAAGACTTAGGGAGCAGGCTAGAATCTAGTGGTGATTCTAGTGGTGAATCTAGTGGCAATTATGAACAGATTGCAGGCATATTATCTACTATCTAGAGATTTAAAAATGCATATGACACTAATCTATAACATTTTTGTTGTTTGTTTTTGACATGCTTGACTTTGTTGTTTACTGCATAAAAATTGTGGGTACTGATCTGTAAAGGAACATATCTAATTCACTTTTTTAAAAGGAAAACAGAGTTGGTTTCTAAATCCATACATTTTAAAAATTTGTCACTGAAGTTGCTAACTCAAAAAATGAACATTAAATATATGTCTTAAGGAAAAATGCATTATATTAAGAAACTTAAACTATAAAAATAAAATGCACAAATACAAAAATTGATATATTTGGTATATACACATGATGTATACATACGTGATGATATGTATAGTTTGGAAACAAAGAGAGAAAGAAGATCAGAATGAAATAATGATTGGGAAAAACAGGATGAGTTAGATAAAAAATGATGGATTTATCTGACCGTGCTACAGTAATAGAATGACACATGCTCTAGCCCGCCCCTTCAGGTAGGCTTACAGAGTCCCTGCTAAAAATTCTAAATAATCTATAGTTCTCAGCTAAATGAAGTAAGGACTGATTCCGTATAAATTAAACTGAATAAATTAAAATGAAAAATGAGTTTTGTTCTCTCTATTTCCATTATCTGATTGTGATCAGGACATATAATATTTCAGCTAATAGAGGAAAATATAATGTGACATAACCAGTATTGTTTGTATGAAGACAATGTAAGAAAAATTATGACAAGAGTGCTGAACTCTTATAAAGGAAAATTTCTCAAAAACAACAGTGTCTCCAGGCTATAAGCACCACACCTTCTTGAGTAGAAAACTTCCATGTGGAATTCACTGGCACTTAGTTTTCTTGCTTTGATTTCATTTTTGCTTTTTTGTTCCAGTTATGTTATTGGGAATTAATTGATGGCTTCAAACATATGAGATTATTTTTCAGGATGGAAATCTTTTATAATTGTGCCAGCCAAGATATCTCATAACTTGAAAGTCCTGGGGCTATGTATGATTTATGGTTGCTCTTAGATCTAGTGGATGTGTAGCACAGGCGAGATATAATGTATTTGATCAAACAACCATAAACAGCCAATAAACAAAAATTGGCTATTAGAAAAACACATTTTATGTCTAAAATATATGTGGTTCATTATAGTGAGTGCTGGGTTTTGCTGACTTCTGTAGGAATGGGCTATCTCTCGATGGGTGATATTTCTATATGCTGTAATATTGCTTGGGAATGCAATGGGCTACAGTGGCTGAAACCATATGCAGAATAGACAGAGTTGTATCAACCATATAGCAGGAATAAATTTTCTGATTCGATCCTATATGAAGATAAATGATCAGGAGCTGCCCAGAGTTTGATATAAAATGGACAGTTATATAAATGTTTTAAATAAATAAATATTTTAATTTATGGAACTGTGTTAAGCCTATTTTAAAATATATACTTAATTCTCATGTATTTTCTACTTTAAAATGGCATATAAGTAACTAATTTTCAGTGGTGGTGGTCAGAGAGGGTGCTAGTAATTGCAGATAAAGTGGATGGTAAATCTTTTGCTTCTACTACTGTACAACTGTTAATCAACTATAACAATACTAACATATATATAACAAAATAATGGTAAATATATTTGTGCAAAGGAAATAATTACAAATATTTACTGTATCAAAAATAGATAAATACACTTTTGTTACCTTTCAATTTGCTTTCAATTGATATTTTCAATTGCTGTCTTGTCTTGAAACAGTTTTGGTAAGATTGATTTGTGTTCTGATCTTTAACAGTTGGCAATGAATTGTGGGTGACATGTAAAAGCAAAGTCAGCATCAAGAAGCAGTTTAAACAGGTAGAAAGAATTTTTGGAGCCATAAAAAAAGTTCACACAGACATGAGATTCTAAAGAAATGATTAATCATAGTTGCAACAGTGTAATTACATTAAATGAAAAGATGATGATACTTTTAAGCATTTTATATTTCAATTCCCCATTTGAAGTATAACTTCTTGATTTTATTTTCCCCCTGATGACATTGCTGTTGGAGAAGTATGGCATTTTCATAGGCTGTATACTTGCACAGGAACAGAAAGGGATATGGTGAACAAATTCATTATTATACTCACAAGGAAGCCCTTATAATCTTCTCCCACAATCATCCTAGTGCACTCTCCCACATTCTTCATCTGTGCAGCTGATGCAAAACAACAGTCAGGTGATACCATCTTATTGGTGTGGGATACATTTTCTGATTATAGTTGGAAATCAGATGAATAATCAAATTAATTGGGGAGCAATTGCAGGAGAAAGGGAGCAGATTCAGAGCCAAGACAGTTGTATTATGACAGCTATCTTATGAGAATTCCATGAGTTGGTCCAGACTTAGGGCTCGGAGCAAGAACAACAAAAGCACACATCCAGAATGGAAGATCTGTTTTAAGTGGAGAAGCAAGGCCCTGAAAACTGTTTTTAAGAAGCCCCATTGGTGGCTGGGCTTGATTTGAGGTATTTAATTATTTATTTAGAAGATTTATTTGGTCTCTGACTCAATCTCGGTGACTCTGTTGCTGCCCTTTTCCCTCAAACTGATATGCAGGCCACCTTTGTAGTTACCAACATGTTCTTGGACTGTTTTCCCTGACAGGATCTGGCCTGTCTTTATCCAAACAAGATTGCATCTGCTTAGGGTCAGTATATCCTGGAACAGTTGCAAGTGTTGGATTGCCGATTGACTATTTAGGCTGCTGATATATATAGTCTGCCTCAGGATTCATTCAAGATTGTAGCACTCCTGAAGAGAGACTGTTGTATATGATGATTCTACCCAAGTAATAGCAGAGGAAGTATTCCTCTGCATTTTTTAATTCACAAAGAATAAAATGACAGTTCTGTCTTTTTAAAATATCTTATTCTAATGGTTAAATCTTCTCAGAGTGAGTTAGTGAGTCAATAAAGAAATTCAAGCCTTTAGGATGAATTTAGGATGATTTAGAGGATGTTGAAGTTAATGAAAGGCAAATAAGGAAAGCAGAAAAGAGAACCAATTAACATTTTTGGTTTTTGTATTGTTAAAAGACAAAATGAAAATGTCTCTGAATGGAAAAATTAGGAGCAGACAAGCAGCAATCTCTGGTCAACCTAGAGCAGTGGTTCCCAAAGTGGGAGGTATCACCTCTGGGGGGACAGTGGGATGACTTAGGGGGGGGGTGATAAGAAGCAAGGGGAGTGGCGGGGGAGCGCTAAGAGGCAAGGGGGATGGCAGAGGAGTGCTGGAGGTGGGCCCCTTGCAGGGCACAATTCAGAGGTGGGATTCTACTGGTTCGTTACCATTCCCAGTAGTTTGGAGAATCGATAAAATGATCCCTGACTGGCCCGCTCCTCCCGCTCCTCTGTTCCCTGCCCAGTTAGTCCTCATTGCACGTGTGCGACATCACGCGTATGCACAACAATCGCTGAGGGCCACAGCAGTGCGTTGGTGAAGTGGAGTAAACAAAGCCAGAGGTTGGTAATTTTTGCTGCAAAAAGCCTCCAGGTGCCACATCTTTTTTTTGGTGCGGCTGGAGTCCAGCCACATCAAAAAAAACACACAGTGTCTGGAGGCTTTTTGCAACAAAAATTACCATGCTCGACTTTGCTCTGCTTCTCCAATGTGCCACCACCACCGCATTCTAGTTGCCGGCCATGCAGGCTTATCCTATTGACTGCTACACCACTCCGCTCAGACTTGCAGGTTCCATGGGGTGGACCTGCAGGGCCAGTGCCTACAATGCAGCCACAGCGACGCATTGGAGAAGTGGAACAAGAAAAGCTAGAAGTCAGTAATTTTTGCTGCAAAAAGCTTCCAGCTGCCACATCTTTTCTGGGTGGCTGCAGTCCAGCCGCACTGAAAAAAACACGTGATGGTTGCAGGTATTCGTGACAAGGGTGACGTGGGCTGGCGGAGAGCCCAGCGACAAAATGGCTCAGCTCTGGCTTTCCTTCCCTGGCAGCCAGCCATGGGAGGAAGGCAAAGTCACAGCCTGGGATGACAAAAGAGGCAGTCGTGGGGAAGGAAACTGAGAGATTAAGGGCCGGGGCTCTGAAAAGGGAAACAGGATTTGCCAAGGCCTTTGACAGATTAGGCCACACCTGCCTGGGCAGAAAATAGGTAGATAGATAAGAGAGGTATAGAGAGAGAGGGAAAGAAAGAGAGGGAAAGAGAGAGAGAAAGAGAGGGAAAGAGAGAAAGAGAGAAGGAACAGACAAGAAAGTAAAGAAGGAAAAAGGGAGAGAGAAAGGAAGAAAAAGGATACAGAAAGAAAGAGGAGGGATGGAAGGAAGTGACAGAAAGAGAGAGAGAGAGAGGAAAAGAGAGAAAAAGAGAGAGGGAAAGAAAGAAAGAAAGGGAGGGAGAGAGAAAAGGAAATGGAAAGAGAGAGAGAAAGAGAGAGAGAGAAGGAAGAGACAAGAAAAAAAAGAGAAAAGGGAAAGAAAAAGGGAGAGAGAAAGGAAGAAAAGGGATAGACAAAGAAAAAGGGGGGATGGAAGGAAGGGACAGAAAGAAAGAGAGAGGGAAAGAGAAAGAGAAAGACAGAAAAGAGAGACAAAAAGAGGGAAAGAGAGAGAAAGAAAGAAAGAGGGAGAGGGAGGAAAAAGTGAATGGAATATGGAGGGAGAAAGAGAGAAAGAGAGGAAAAGAGAGAAAAAGAAGAAAGAGACAAGAAAGAAAAGAAAGAGAAAAGAGAAAGGAAAAAGGGAGAGAGAAAGGAAGAAAAGTAATAGACAAAGAAAGAGGGGGGTGGAAGGAAGGGACAGAAAGAAAGAGAAAGAAAGAAAAAACAGAAAGAAAGGGAGAGAGGAGAAAGTGAATGAGATATCTAGTCTAACCATCTGCTCCAGCAGGGTTAGAAGGGTGTGTGTGTGTGTGTGTGTGTGTGTGTGTGTGTGTGTGTACGCGCGCATGGCTATCAAAATTCCAAAAACAGGTCAAATAGCTCTGGGGAGATCAGTCATAAATTACTTAAAACACTTACTAAGCCACCGACCATAAAGCAAAGACCACTTGTATTTGGTTTGCCAGTCACATGGCCACCTGGCCACACCTACCCGGTCACAAGACCACTAAGCCAAGCCCAGCCAGCAAGCCACATCCACCCAGTCATATGACCACCAAGCCACACCCACAAATTAGATCACGCTCACAGAACCAGTTGTTAAGAAATTTGAATCCCATCTCTAGGTGGGGGACACTGAGGATGAGTTTGTAGCACTCAGGGGGCAGTGGACTGAAAAGTTTGGGAACCACTGGCATATATCTTAATATTTTTCCAACAGGAAATTTAAATCATGTTCTGTAATTTGAATCTTTTGGTGAATAAAAATCTAATCTAAAAAAGTCTAAGCAGGAAAGAGTCAATATATCAGGGAAGTCTGTCAGATAAAAGTCAAGATAAAGAGATATGTGTAGTTGTCACGACACTTCCACATAGGATCAATAGTTGATTAGATTTCTGTTTTGTTTTCTACTTAAAGCTCAATATTTAGGCTTAAAAATCTAGATCAGGATCCTAGGAATCTGCCTATTGGGATTAATGTGTGCCCAGATTTGCAGAGGACTTTGCAAATCTGCCTATTGGGACTAATGTGTGCCCAGGACTGCAACAGACTTTGTGGGATTGCTTGATTTATCTTCTTTCAGTCAACAATATTTCTCAGAGGCAGCCATGACAAACATATGCTAAAAATATTCACTTCAAGTCCAGTTAGCAGCCTCAAATGACAGTAACTTCTCATGATTGTCAGCAGCACTTCTGACAATCCCAAAATTCTTTTTTTTTACAAATTTTATTAAATTTTACACTTTTAAAAACAAATCATATTTACCATTTTTGCAGTAATTTGTGGCATTGACTTTTCATATTCATTTACTTATGTATATTTACATATATATGGCATTTACATTTTGCATTGTCTTTTATTCCTGTTATCTAACCAGACATACCACTTTTCCCAGACCATATGGTATTGTTTTTCTTCCTTCTCCTGCAATTCCATTGTAAGTTTGTTCATTTCTGTACAATCCATGTTTTTTTTCATAATCGTATCATCTGTGGGACTACTAGTAAGAATATTTCAGGCTAAAGTTCTATTTTTAAGCCAATTATTTCTTGCAGCCAGATCCTTATTTTATTCCAAAATTTCTTTGCTTTAGAACATGACTACCACGTATGAAAGAAGGTTCCTGATGTCTTTTTGCATTTCCAACATATCGGGCACAAATTAGGTAGATTTTGGCCAATCTCACTGGTGCTAAGTGCCAATGGTAGAACATTTTGTAGAGATTTTCTTTGTGCGGGGCTGTCATTGTTAATTTATAGCTTTTCTTCCAAATTTTTCCCATTCTTCTAATTGTACGTTGTATCCAAAGTTTTTCATCCAAGCAATCATTGTTTGTTTCACTGTCTCCTCTTTATCAAATTTCAGGAGGTAGCTATACATTTTAGTTAAAATTTTTTCCTCTGGTCCTAATAAGATTTTATCAATTTGTTGTGATGTTTTATCTATGCCAAATTCTTTTATATCTTTTTTTGCATTTTGTAACTGCAAGTAGGGTCACCAACGTATCATTATTCCTTCTTCTTTCAATTTTTGGTTTGTATTTAAATTTCCTTGGTTATCTAATAGTTGGTTGTATCTAATCATTTTAGTAATATCCAAAGTAAATCATTGCTTCCATTGTTGAAAGCCAGCTTGGTATGTTAATATTGTGTTTTTTTCCCTAATTTTACATCAAATCTCTAATAATGCATCTCTAATTAAATGTTTTTTTTAAATGTGAATATGCCTTATTATAGATATAACCATCTTGGTAGCAAATTCATCTTTATTGCAGTAATCCTTCCTACTAGAGATAGTTGCAATTTCCCCCAAATTTCTAAGTCTTTCTTCATCTGATTCATTAATTTGTTGTGATTATCCTCTTTTAACGATTAACATCTTGCTGTCAACCAAATACCTAAATATTTAATTTTATTTGTAATTTGTAGCTGTTTCTTTTCTAACTCTTTTAAATGGAAGTAAATAATGTTAAGTTTGGGATTAAATTTCAGGCATGGTTCCTAATTGTTGGGCCCATATATTTTAAATAATGAATTAATGTATGATGATTTATTGGTTTATTTTTTTCAAATTGAACTGAAATACTTCTTTGGTAAATACCAAAATATATCTGCTTCTCATATAGAATTTCAATTATTTAAGATCTCATTTAAAGCAATTTGGTGTAATAGTTAAGATGCTGGCATTGAAACCAGAAGACTGTGAGTTCTAATTCTAGGCATGAATTCTAGGCATGAAAATAAGCCATATGACTTTGGACCAGTCACTCTCTTTCAGCCAACCCACTTCCCTACATTTGTTATTGTGGGGAAAATAGGAAAATGAGGGAGCGTTATATATGTTTGCCATCTTGTGTTAACTTTTAAAATAATAAGAGTTAAGAAAAAAAGATTACAGCTTCTCTAAGTTTTTCTGCCATATGGATTACTTCTGCTTCAGTAACAAAGATTCATTAGATTTAAAGGACTGTGCTTAATCAAAACAGGAAGTTATTCACCTTTTGTTGAGGTTTGAAATAGGAAAAAAATTAGTTAAAGAATATATCATAAAAAGGACTATGAATACACAACTCATTTTGGAAAAGAATATGATTAAAAAGATTGAAATTAACCTTTTACTTATAATTTAAGTAGTAATTTCTACAAAATGACATATTGTTGGTACATGATTCCAGAGAAATTATCCAAGGTATACCAAGATGCTTCTAGTCAATGTTGGAAATGTAAAAAAAAAATAGGAACAGATATTTTAATATGCATAGGCTTCTGAAAAACATTAAATATAAATACATATAATGATATAAATAATTTTAAAGAACACAAGTAGGTGAAACCAGAATTTTTTTTATTGTAACTTCTGGATAACCAATTAGAAAACACCGAACAGAAGATTAGTTTTGTATATGATATCTGCAGCAAGACTATTATATAAAACACAGGCAAATAATGACAATATCCCCAATGGAGGAATGGTTTTTGAAAATGTCAAAATTTGCAGAAGTAACAAAATTGACTGATTTAATTAGGGATGAAAGACTAAGTACCTTTATGAAATATTGGAAATCATTTTAGGAATTTTGGAGGAAAATGGGCAGAAATAAAATGGTGATTTGTGGATTTGCTGACAAAATATTGAATATAGTTTCGAGTGAAACTATATAATAAAAGTCTTAGGGAGAAGAATTAATAAGTTTGGTATGACTTATGAAACTGGTATAAATAAGATAAGAAATTGCTTCTGTAATTATTTTTTTCTTCGTATTGTCATCCACACCCTTTTACCTTTTTCCTAATTTTCTCTTATTTTTGTTTTCATATTTATCTTTTAACATGTAAAAATCTTCAATAAAAATATATTAAAAATAAAGCACCTATATTTTATTTTCCTCTTAAAATAAAAATATTTGTTATGCTATGCTTTGTAGCTTATTAAATTATAAGACATTTTCAGGGGATCTCTTAATCTTAACTGATACAGGTAGTTCTCATTTATTAATCCCATTTAGGACCAGCAACTCACTTGCTAAACAAAGAGGTGAGACTTCAAAGGTATCTGTATCTTCAACTGTATCTTACTTCAGATTTTGTTTTGCTTTACAGATCTGCAAAGATTGTAAATATAAGGGCTAAGAATGGTTGCTGTTCAAGACAGTTATTAAACAAGAACTACCTGTATAGTCTTAAGTGTATAATTAACAGTCATGAACCCACAGGGTATAAGAACATGCAAAAATTATAAGGTCGACACTAGGTGGAGCTTTAGTATTGTTTCAATAATAACTCTCAATATCAGTGTGTAGAAATTTTAAAATAGTATGTTGTTATTTTCTATGGTAGGAGGATGAAAATTGTTTTAAACTATGAGAGATCATACTTTTGTACTCAAAGTTAAACTTTCACTCCTGAATAAGTTCAGGAGTGAATAAGTTCCATTTTATTTTTTGGTTTGAATTCACATTATAATAGAACTTATAGAATATCTCTATTTTTCTGTTACATTTAATTTTTTCTTCAGTCTAGTGTCATATAGCTATAACAGTATAACAGAATTGGAAGGGGCCTTGGAAACCTTCTAATCAACTCCCTCTTTAAACAAGAAACGTTATACAATTTCAGCCAAATAGTTGTCCAATTTCTTTTTTAAAATCTCCACAAAATATATATTGTGACTTAAGTTGCTGAGGATTTCCTGTTTTATATCTGATTATATTGTGTTTTTTAATTATAATGTTGATATAGATGAAAGTGGTGACAATCCTAATAGATTAAAAAAAACAAAAAACAAAATATTTTTGGAGAGGGAATTACATTTAAAAAAACTTTCCTGGACTGATGTAGATTTTAAAGTTGTTTCTTTTACAGATTTCAAAGTTTGCAGTGTTGGCCTGAGAAAAAGGTGCTTTCAGATGTGAAATCTTCAAGCTTCCTCTGTCCTTCAGGACAAGCAATCCTGTTCTCTAATTTAATATTAACTGAATTAAATGGACTATTGCCCATTTTACTACATTCTTAGTCCTGTAAGGTCTGGCCAGGAAGTCCAGAATAGATTCATTAAGCTTTGCGAAGATTAGCAAGAAGCAAGAGAGTACAAAGAAGGCACTGATTTCTCTTGAAAATAACAGTGTATTCTAGAAGCTAAAAGTACTGCTTGTTTTCAAATGTAAACTGAAATGATCCTGTTCCTTGAAAATATATGTCTGAATTACATATAGTTGTATGCAATAACCTATATTTTACTTTATGCAACAACCTACATATTACTTTGGAGAATTAAAAATTTCAATACTGTGATAAGCATTTATTAATTAATAAAATAATTATCATTCATGTTTTGCCAGGCATTTACAGCATTAACTGCACCATGCACTTTTGGGACTATCCTGGGAGAAGCTCAGAAATTGCAACTTATACAAAATTCAGCAGTCTTTCTGGCAGTTTTGTATTTATTTCTCAATACAACTCCAAGGATTGTTTTTATTTGAATTGTAGATGGGTTGTGTTGTAGGTAGATGTGTTGCCTCATATGCATTTAAATTATTTTGATTGTATGTTTTATAATTCAATTTTCAAACATTTGTTGTATGTCTGTGTCTAATTTGCTGTGTTACTGGGTTTTAATGTTTAAACCACAGTATAAGTTTCTTTCTGGGCTAACTTTTGGGCTGAAACACAATAAAAAAATGTTAAGAATGAAAAGGTACAAATATCTTGCATTCATGATCTTCAAATATCTTTACCGAGCAATCCAAGCTTTCTCCACAAACTCTTACCATTTATACTGGTATTGACTTGGTCAAGTTTGATTATTCTTTTAGATTTTTTTTTAAATTACATTGATAATTATCTAGTTTTCTATGTAATTTAGAAAAAAAATAAGTTTTTTTTCATTAGCAAATGCCTATTCCATATTGGTTTCTATAAACATTCTATGGAATTTCTATGGAAGAAAATATTTTTTTGACCAGAAATTATTTACTGTAAAAGGAACATTTATGTATTAATTTTAGTTAATAATAAATTGAGCAACATTATAAAAAATAAGCAGAGCATGAAGCAGCAACAGTACAGGTTGTGGTTGAAGTAGTACATTGTATTAAACCCTTGACAGCTTTTTCTCTCTCAGCAGAAGCATAACAGTTTTTCACTGTAGTAATTTTGAGTTACAAAGACATATAGCTGGATTCTTTCTGAAATTACCCACAGATGTTAATCTTGATGCCTTCCTGATTACATCCTTATTTGGAGGTATCTGAGAATGAATATGGGATACAAAATTTTCACCTCTTCATCTGAGCCTCAACTTCTTAAGTGAAGAAATTTTCTAACGCATTTTTCATTAGGGAAAATTTGTATTTCCCTAATAGAATTACAAAAATGCTATTATTTATTATTAATAGAATACCTGTATCCTTTTTTAACTAGTCCATGAATGAGCCATAATGCTAGATCTTGAGGAAGAGCCCAGTTGCATGAGTTATGTCTTAATATGAAATATTTCAGAAACTTTGAAAGTAACCAGAGGCTGAAAAGGGCATTACTATATGGCATTGGAATTCCTATGCCAAGAAACTCCTTGACAAGAAAGAAAAACACATGTTTTTGTTTCGGAAATGTTTGCATACATTATCTTAATTTCAAAGGAAGTTTGGATTTAAATTTTGAAGTTGATAAATGTAAAATTCTTGGAAGGCTCTACTGGATATATTAAATGTTTAAAAATAGCAATGTCTGTCTGGAGTCTATCTCTATTCCAAAGTCATATTGGAATGTAAGATAAGTAGCAATTCCACCATTCCATCCTCAATTGTAAGTGTAAATGTAGAGATTAAATAATAAATGGCTATTCTAGGAGTTTCCTGTCACTTTGAAACTCTTTCTGCCCATATTTGTTGTGTTAATAAATCTGGTAAACAAATAAAAAAGCTAGTCTTAAATTATTTGCCTGAGCAAATGGCAGAATATAGACAGAATGGGACAAGTCGCTACAGATGGATCACCATTGCTGACTTTCTGGCTCCCCCAGTCAGCTTACCACGGGACAACTCACTACAGGCAACTAGCTGCAGGACAATTCACCACATGGGAATGCTAAAAGCAAGGGAAACATCCTCCTCCTCTCTTTTCCTCCCTCCCTTCTTGATTCAGCTTCTGATTTCCCACAATACTCTTTGTATTCTATGGTGAAAACCCCTGTGCACAAAAAGTGTGACTCTCTCCCAAGTGATCTTCTTTTCTGGTTGGAGATTGGTGGAAGTTCATCTTTTCCTCCCTGCTTTGACCTCACCAATTTTTTTGCAAGTCCGAACTACGAGGAGGAGAAGAAGGTTCCCCTAGTCCAAAGGTCTTCAAACTTGGCAAGTTTAAGATTTGTGGACTTCAACTCCCAAAATTCCTGAGCTAACATGACTGAAGGAGAATTCTGGCAGTTGAAGTCCCCAAGTCTTAAAACTGTCAAGTTTGAAGATTCCTGCCCTAGTCTTCCTTCATTATATTACATAACACTGATGTAATTAATAAAAGGAATTGTCCCATGATGAGTTGTCCTGTATCGAGTTGGCCATGACAAGTTGACCAGAGCCAGCCAGGATGACCCAGGTGACAGTGAGGTGGCCAGAGCAAGGTGGCAGCAGTGAGGCAGCAGCGGTGGGCCAATGGTAGCAAGTTGTCCTAACCTGCATGTAGAACATCCTGATTGTTTTGTCATTATTCAACTAAATATCTTTCACAGACTCATGTTTCAAGGACTGGACATAAATACTATTATTCATTTAACACCACTGTAACTTCAAACGTTTGCTGAACAAATTGTCATTTAATCTGTATCTGTATTTAAAGTTACAAACTATCACCTTAATGAGCAAAGATAATTTTTTCAGTATCAGGAGAACATAAATCAGCAGCAACTAATTTGTCTTAATCATATTGACTTCTAAAGTTAATCATAAAAATATCTCTGGAAAAAATGACTTTTCTATGAACAAATGAACAAACAGTACTTGGCTTGGAAAAACATCTTACAAAGTATCTGTGGAGATTTCTAGTCATCCAGGTCATGGTTGCCCCAAAAGTGCTTTTTCAAGAGGCAATTGGACTTTCTTTGCTTTTCCTTGAAGATGTTTTGCTTCTCATCTAAGAACTGAACTGAAGAAGAACTGAATTGAACTGAACAAGAGAAAATGATTATAAATTTGAATATGGCCAAACAAACCTACTTTGAGAATGCTAATAAGCCAGTAAGATGGTTAGCTTATAAACTAAAAAAAAAGAAAGAAAAGAGACTGATATACTAATTACTAGATGGGAATGGCAACATACAACAAGAGATAGAACAAAAAAAAAGAAATTGTACATAAATACTTTGAAGAGTTATATAAAAAGGAAGAAATAAATGAGGATAAAATAAGAAAATACTTAGATAAAATTAAAGATAAAGAACTTGAGGAAGGAATGATAGAATTACTTAACAAAGATATATCTTGGTCTGAACTGAAATTGGCAATAGAGAACCAAAAAAATAATAAAGCCCCAGGCCTGGATGGGATTCCGGGAGAGCTAAATAAAGTAATTGCAGAACAAATTGGACCTTTTATGATGGAAATTTTCAATGATGTATTATTGGCGGCCAAGATGACGGACTCATGGAGGGGAGCACTGATTTCGCTGATCCTAAAGGAGGAATCTGAATCTAGATACATCAATAATTACAGACCAATTTCATTATTAAATATTGACTATAAAATATTTACCTCTATTATAGCTAATAGACTAAAAAGAATTTTAAATTTATATATACATGAAGATCAAAATGGATTTCTCCCGACCAGACAGATTAGCAATAATTCAAGAACAGTATTAGATATTTTAGAATTTTATGAAGCCCACCCCGAGAAACAAATCGCACTCATGTTCTTAGATGCTGAAAAGGCCTTTGATAATTTAAACTGGCAATTTTTAATTCAAAAAATATATAATATGAAATGAGGCACTAAATTTGAAAATATTATAACAACTATTTACGATACACAACAGGCCAATATTATAGTAAATGGGGAATATACTTGCCCAATAAAAATAGAAAAGGGAGTTAGAGAAGGTTGCCCGCTCTCCCTCCTGTTCTTCATATTCTCATTAGAAACATTATTAATACAAATTAGACAGAATTCAAAGATAAAAGGATTGAAGGTTAAAACAGAAGAATACAAGTTGCAAGCATTCGCTGATGATATGGTTTTCTTTATTGAGGAACAAATGGAAAGAGGACAAAAATTGATTAATGAATTAGAACAATTCAGAGTGGTAGCAGGACTCAAAATTAATAGGAAGAAAACAAAATTAATGACTAAAAATTTAACAGAAAAACAGAAAAAAGAATTAGAAGAAGTTATAGGAATACAAGTGACAAAGAAAGTGAAATATTTATGAATATGGTTGACAGCACATTGCAAGGCACTTAAAGAAAATAATTATGATAAGTAGCTGTTACAGGTAAAGAAGGACTTAGAATTATGGGGTAGACTATTGGGTAGGATTGCTACCATTAAATGAATATACTCCCAAAATTCTTATATTTATTTCAGATGATTCCAGTTAAATGACACAATTTTTTTTTTGAAGAACTTAACAAAATAACCGCTAAATTTGTTTGGCAAGGGAAAAAACCCAGAATAAATTTAAAAGCAATGCAGGATATGAGGAGCAGGGGAGGATTGGCACTTCCAAATTGGGAATTATATTATATTGCTGACACTCTAGTATGGTTAAAAGATTGGGTGAACTTAAATAATAAGAGAATTTTATTTTTAGAAGGCCATGATTTACAAAGGGGGTGGCACGCCTTTTTATGGTATGTAGGGAAAAATAACCAGAAATATTTCCATAGACACTTAATTAGAGACTCATTAATTAATTGGAAAAAAATACGCAAAAAACACTACTTAAAGTACCGATCTGGTTATCAACAATGGAGGTGATGATCCACCCAAACAATTTGGATATTTCTAAAATGATCAAATACAAAGATTTATTGGACATACAAGGAAATTTGAAATCACAACAAGAACTTCAAGAGCGGGGATTTAAAACAGATCAATGGGTATACATATAAATTCATAGTAGATATAAACAAGATAGAAAGGAATTTGGAATTAATAATAAACCCCAACAATTAGACAAAATTTTATTAGGAACAGGTAAAAAAAAATAACTAAATTTTATAATTGTTTATTAGAAGTAGAATTAGAAGAAGAAATAGTAAAAGGGAATAAGATAGCCTGGAGTAGGAATATAGGACATAACATCACCTTAATAGAATGGGAAAAAGTCTGGGAAAGAAATAATAAGATTACAAAATCGGCAGCATACAAAGAAAACGCATATAAAATGTTTTATAGATGGTACCTTTCCCCTTCTAGATTGGCGAAAATGTGCCCCAAAATGAGTCCAAAACGTTGGAAATGTAAAAAAAAGAAAGGAAACCTTTTTTCACATGTGGTGGTCCTGTATAGAAGCCCAAAAATACTGGAAGAAAATTAGAAATTGGCGGGAAGATATAACAAAAGAATAGATCGAATACAAACCAGAGTCCTTTCTGCTAGGGATTTTTGATAAACAAATATAAAAACAAAACAAAATACACAACAATATACATACTACAGCGGCCAGATTGGCCTTTGCTCAATGTTGGAAGCACCCTCATATGCCTACAGAAGAGATGACCATCCAAAAAGTTTCAAATTGCGCAGAAATGGACAGATTAACTCTAGCTTAAAAAAATAAAGATAATTCAATATATTATAATAGCTGGAACTATTGGAATAAATGGTTAGAACAAAGATAGACTTTATATCATAAGATAGTATAAATTTATATGAGTGATGTACAAATTTTTGTATAGACAAGGTGTGCAGATATGTCATAATTAAGAAAAAAAAGATCCTACAAACTGTCGAAAATAAGAATGTTTTTAAGTTTTCTCTGTTTCCTTCTCCCTATCCCTTTTTTCTTTTCTTTCTCTCCTTTCATGTACGTATGCGTTGTCGAGTTGTTTTTTTAGTTGTAAAATTAATAAAATTTGTTTTTTAAAAAAAGAACTGAACTGAAGACACTTCTTGAATAACAAGTGAAACATCTTCAAGGAAAAACAAAGAAACTCCTATTGCCTTGAAAATGCACCTTTGTGACATCTTACAAAGTGATACCAAAATAATCATTTGAAATTCTAAAAAATTCAGTGTTTATCTAAATCTGAGTGGGCTGTGTCCATGAACATTTCAGTATTTAGTCAGAATGGCGCATTAGGTAAATTGTATGTAGACATGGAAACATGAGTGACCATAGCATGTCTAGTAAAATAATATTATCAGCAGCTGCTGCTGATTTAAATGCTGATATAAGTGAGCATAAGTGATTGCACACTGTATTGATCATCTCTGGAGCAATTATGCTACAAAGACACAGTGCTTTGATCTGAACAAAGGAATAAGTGCCAAATTCTGTTTTTTCAAAATAACTTTTTAGCTGTATTCTTGACTATGAAAAAGGAATCCAAGCTGCTTGCTTTTGTGGAATGCTTTAATTATTATTCAGATATTATTTATTAAGATGCCCCAATATTGTAGTAGAAGTGCACTCACTGAAACATATTTCATTTAATTAATTTCATTTCATTTAATTAATTTTATTTTAATTGCTTTTTTGCTCGTTAGTCTCTGCCTAAATATTTTTTATTTTTAAGCATGTTAATTTTGGGAAGCACCAAGGAGTTATCTCAGGGATTGTCAAAAATAGCAGATTTATTTTACTGTTTTGAATTTCAGATATTTTCAGAAGTTTCTTTATAGTTTGGGAGCATTTTAAAACAATTTTAAAAAGAAGTTACACTGATCAATAAAGAAAAATACTTTAAAATCCATAGTTGTGAATACAATCACTTCATTAAACATTTTAGGGGATTTGAAAGATTACAGTCTCTTTTTTGAGATTTTCTTTAGTTCTCATAAAATAGATGAATTAAATACTCATTGTTTTGTTCATGTTCTTGTAAAAACAACATCTGGTTTGAAAAAAAGTGTAAAACTATTCCAGGATTGGAACACAAATAGGCAGATTCTAATTGAATTTGGCAACACTGGTTTCAATGAGTTGGTACTGAACAGGCATTTGCACAGCTGAATGCCTACTAAGTACTCTTCAACAATCAATCACTTAAATTAAATATTGCCTACCCATTTGTCTTCGTGATTACATTTTAGCAAATATTTAAGAACAATATTTAGCCAACATATTTTTAAACAAGCAACAAAAACAAATGGAATGGAATTAAATTTATTGTATTGAAATAGTTAACTCCCACAGGAAATGGGCAAAATAACTTAGAATAAGTTCTTAATCAAGTAGAATTTATTAATTTAAGATTTTTGATCTTTAATAAATCAATTATCAACTTTACTTGGTATCATGATGTCCTGAAGAAGATAGGTACATTCTAAGGTACATAGGTACATGATGTCTTGAAGAAGATAGGTACATTCTCTTTCTACTGCTTTAAAAACCATAGCATTGGATTAGAAGCTCCAGTGAAAATCAAGATAACTTCAGTCACCATGTGAAATTTCCTGCACTTAAATTTGTATTTTATGTATTATTTGTTTGTTTGTCAAACATGTACAAGATAACAAGTATAAGTATGAACATAAACAAGAACAAGGGAGTAAATACAGATAAATGGGGACAGTAAGACAGGGATGGTAGGCATACTGATGGGCTTATGCACAGCCTCCTTTAAGGAGCTGTTAGGAATGGGGTGAGATCCACAGTAGACAGTTTGAGGTTGAAGCTGTGAGGGGTTTAGGCTGTAACAAGTTGGGTAAGGCATTCCAGGCATTGACCATTCTGTTGCTGAAATCGTATTTTCTGCAATTGAATTTGAGTGGTTTACCTTGAGTTTGTATCGGTTGTTTGCCTATGTATTATTGTGATTGAGGCTGAAGAAGTTGTTTCAGGCAAGATATTACAGCAGACAATTTTGTGAGCTTTGCTTAGATTGGACTGCAGGCTGTGTAAGCTGGAGGCATAGAGAATTCTCTTGAATTCTCCACTCCATAGAGTGGAGGAGTGGAGAAATACCTCTGAACCTGCTCAATTGTGTTAATGTCCAATATACAATGTAGGTTCCAGGTGGACGAGCTGTATTCAAAAATTAGTCCAGCAAAGGTTTTGTATGCCCTAGTTAACAGTTCAATGTTGCTGGAGAAAAAGCTTTGCAAAATAAGGTTAATAACTTTTAAACTCTTTTTGGCAATGCTGTTACAGTGAGCTCTGTGGCTTAGATCATTTGAGATAAATAGTCCAAGGTCCTTGACAGAGTGAGGGTCATCTACGAGATCGTTTCCACCCAGACCTGCCAACCCCTGATAAAGGAAAATCTGGAGACCCATGAAAAAAAATCTGGAGATTCTATAAAAAATAGTGAGATTCTTTTTTTTTCCCGATCAAGATTAAACAAACCCCTTTTCCACTGAGGAAAGTCATTAACAGTTTATTTAAATGTTTTATTTGTGTTCCCTGTTGTAAGAAGATGCAGCTTTCTTTCTTCTATTGAAAAATCACCACCTCTTTTTGCCATGTTTATACAATTGCGATCACTTTCCCACGCTGAACTTACAAAGACTACCGGGAAACTAGCCTCATTCCCAGGGCCTACTCCCCTTTCAAAATGACGGACAGACACGAAGAAAAAAGCGTTTTAAATTTGGCGTGAGATTGAGGAGCCTTGTCGTGAGACCGTGAGAAATGACAAAAAATCGTGAGACTCACGGCAGAACCGTGAGAGTTAGCAGGGCTGTCCACCTAACTTGTATTTGGTGTTCTAATTTTATTTTTTTTGGCCAATATGTAGGACAGAGCATTTGTTAGTTGAAATTTGGAGTTGCTAATTATGTGACTATTTTGATACATAGTCAAGGTCGCTTTGTAGGGCAGCAGCATTGTCAGTGGTATTAAATAATTTTACATCATTAGTAAAGAAGACGTAGCTGCTTTTAATGTTGTCACATAGGTCATTGATATAAAGCAGAAAGAGTGTGGGTCTTAAGACACTCTGTGATGACCCAGGACATGGCATAAAGGCAACACAGTCAGATAATCAGTAGGAGTCCCTTTATTAGCTCCAACTTTGCCCCCAATTTCCTGGTTACCTTATGGGCTGGAAAAAAAACTCTCCCAGGAACAGCTTTTGGCTGAAGAGAATCATGTCCAAAATGTGGTCAACAAAAACTGTAGCTATAAGTTGAATCAAGTCAAGATGAGGTAATTAGTCCGGCAAGGCAAGAGAAAGAATTCCAGACATGAAGGAATGGCAGTAATTCAACCCAGTTGGGAGGATGCCAGGAACACAGATAACCAACACAAGATAAACTCACATTTGTTCCCAGCAGACACTGAACTCAGCTTGCATCTCTTAAAATTTCATTCCCAGGTGTGGCTTATGAAGGGAATCAGGGCCCTTTCCTCCCCCATAAGCTATGCAACCCACATTGTTCTCTTCTCCGTTCCTCCTGTGTGCCCTAGGATAAAGAGAGAATGGGCCTGGGTCTTCCTCTGAACTCCCTCTCCCTTGTTCTACCTCTCTCCTGCTCTGCCCAGCAGGACTTTGCCTTTCCCTAGTTTCCTCCACAGCCAACGGAGCCGCACTCCCACTCCCTGTCAGCTGTTCATCTTCCTCCTCGGATTCAGACTCTGACAGGGGCATGACACATTGCCTTGGGGGACATCACTATTAACTGATGCTGGATTTGATAGGGCCTTCCCTATTTTGACCATTTATGGCCTGTTTGACAGGAATGTGGCGATCCACTTGTGCAAGGGTCCAGAGATGCCATAAGAATTAAGTTTCAGCAGTAGTTTTGTCATGCACCACTGAATCAAAGGCTTTGCAGAAGTCTATGAAAATTTCATCTATTGCTTTACCCTGGTCTAGATGTTTGGTCCAAAGGTTTCTGCAGTGGAGGAGTTGCAGATTACAGGACAAATTTTTCCTGAAAACAAATTGCTTGTTAGAAAGCAGATTTGTTTCTAACTGTAGGGTTATGGATTGGTTTATAATTGATTCCATGACTTTACAATTGATGCAACACAGTGAAAGTGGTCTGTAATTTTCTACTAGACTAGGGTCTCCCTATTAAAAAATAGGTATGACCGTGGCTAATGACCATAAGTCGGGCAGGGAGCTGGTTTTGAAAGATACTTCATAGATTGTGCTTAGAGGTTTGAGTAGGGCTGTGGCAATTTTTTTTCAAAAAGTAGGCACATAGTCCACCAGTACGTAGTGCTGTTTCAACATTAACTGCTGCAAAGTCAATATGTAGTAACTGTTACCATTTGTTGTGGTGCGACTAGAAAATGGGGGGCAGCAGCCATTGCTGTCAACAAAGACTGAACTGAAGAACGTATTAAAGAAGTTGGCCTTTACACCTTCATTGTTACAGTCTCCCCTGTTAGGTCCTTTTAGGGGTGGGATAGATTTTAAATCTTTAAGTTTGGTATTAACGAAATTATAGAAGGCTCAGGAAGAGTTTGAGTTTAACTTCCTCTTGTTTGCAGTGGTGATTGGTATATTCAGCCTTTATCTGGCAACATAAGGTTTTGTAGCGGTTTTTAAAGATAGCTACATAGCCAGTTTTGTTTGCTCACCAAAGAGATTTTTTTCTTGGATTGTAGCTTTCTTACTGATATGGGTAATTTGTTTTTATTTTTGACTTTAGGAGTTATTTTTGGTATGTATGCATTAATGACACTATTTACTTGGAGCAAAAAAGTGTTATAATGGTCTTCTGCAATATTACAACCTGTGAGGTATCAGGTTGGCAGCTATGAGATCATCATTGGCTTTTTTATAGTTATAATGTGGAGTCCCATCATTATGATTCTCTTTGCAAGGATACAAGTTGAGACAAAAAACAATCATGTTGTGAACACTGTTGGAAAAAGATTCTTTAACTTATATGCCATAAATTGAGTTTAAGCTATTACAGAAAATGAGATATAAGTAATTGTTGAGCCTGGTGTTGTTTGTTACCAACTGCTCCAGTCCCAGAGTTGTAACAGCATTGTACATGGTTGCATGTATAGGTTCAGTTGTACATTTGTTTTGCGTCCAATTGATAAGAGGCAGATTGAGGTCACCTAGAAAGATAAAAGGGTGCGGACAGGAAGTTGCCCACATTAGTAGTGCAGTTAGCTTATTTGTATGACCAAGGTTGTAATTAGGGGTTTGATAATAGCAAGAAATGAAGTGTGGTATTTAGGAACAGTTCGTAGACAATGGTCTCAGGAAGAGCAAACTCCTGAGCAACACTAATCTTTTTCAGACCGAAGGACTTCTTATAAAAGATAGTGGTCAGACTGGGAAACATGCTAGGTACTTACTGTAATAATGGAGCCTGGAAAGGATACGTTCAACCATGTTTTGCAGACAAAAATAAGGTCGAATAGGGCTGCATTTAGAAGCAGGAGGTATTTATGCATTTTGTTGGTGAGGCTTCTTGCATTTATTACTTTGCATTTTAGGCCTGTAGGGGTGGACCTGGAGGAAGTTGGGGGGTGCATACATCGCTTTGATTGTTGGTGGAACTGCTGTTGGGACGTGGGCCATTGATCCTGTGTTTGATACAGTCAATGTGGTAGTCTATGTACAGGTCAGTCTCTCCTTGGTCCTGGCATAATTTAAGCGGGCGTGGGCAGGCAGGCTGTGAATGAAGTTTCCTGTGGTTTTGTGCAGCTTCCAGTGAGTATGTTTATTGTAGAAATAAACTTGTGTTTGCTGGATTCACTCTTGCAAATGACTCTGCAGAAGCATGGGACCACCGAGCTGTCACTCTTCTTGAACTCGGGGCCATTATGGGAAACATCAGTAATTTCATCAGGAGAGATGGTTGATATCTGGAAGTTGCTGATGATGTCATGAACCTTTGCAATGTCATTTTGTCCTCGAGTTCAAATAAGATAGCATTGGGACACTTATGTTCATGTTCAATCGTGTCTTTAGCAATGATGAAAATGTTACTCACAGAGTTAGTGGTTTCCTGAAGCTGGGATAGTTGGGTAAAGATGGGATTTTGATGCTTCGCTTTTCTGAGTAATTTCTTTCCCTTTGAGGGATGCTAGTTGTGCTTCTCTGGTGTTGACCCATTCAAGTAGGACAATAAATTTGTCCAGTCTGGGCTTGCATGATCAGCAGAGTAATGGAAATGCAAACTGGGAGATTTTAACTGAAGCTGCTTGAAGGAACTGGGCAACACCTTTGGTTAGCCCCAAGCACTTGGGGTAAGCATACGTGTTGCATAGAGAGCACTTAATGGTACCCTCATCTCCTCAAGTGCTTCTGTACAGATGAAGCACATGCAGGGGTCGTGTGACTGATCAGGAGTAATCTCCCCCTTTTTGTGTGTGGGTTTGGCAGTAGAGAGTTTGCCTGGCATGGTAGGATTGTTTTGAGGGTTCCTTTAACTTAATCTTAAATTTCTCTTTAAATACTTTTTAGAGCTTTTATTTTAGCTCATAATTTGGTTAGTTAATTAGTTGTTCTGACCTTCTGCACTCCCCCCCCCCATTTTTTTTTTAAAATTATCTCACTGTTTGCTATGGAAAGGGTTTTCTTGTTTCTATTCAGTCTGATTGTATTTCCAGTTCCCCCTTTAGTTGAATGCCTTTGTCTTTCCTCTGATGGGAAAGTTTTTTCTTTCTTTCTATTTGCTCCAGGCAGTAAAGATAAAAGAGATTGCTGCATCCAGCAAGATGCAGGTCCACTCTTTGAGAGGGAGCTGTAGCCGTCCCTGATTGGCTGGGTCTGTTTGATAGCTCTTTATTGGTCTTCCTTCCTTCCTTCCTTCCTTCCTTCCTTCCTTCCTTCCTTCCTTCCTTCCTTCCT
>BLBF01000019.1:27420087-27446279 GCA_015471245.1 Laticauda colubrina
GCATTGATACACAGTTGCAAACACATAAATGATACATAGTTACAACAAAACATCCTGACAGTTAGAACAAATTAACCAGATTGCCACCAGAAGTTCTGGGTGCTCCAACACTGGAGAATTTTAACAAGAGACTGGACAGCCATTTCTGAAATACTATTGGGTTTCCCCCAAGGTCCCTTCTAAGTGGTATTCTGTTATTCTGACACAATTCCCAGGATCTCTACTCAGAGTTTAGTATCCTCAGTTTTCTTGCCTGAAAAGGGGGTTAGACTAGAAGACCTCCAAAGTCCCTTTCAACTCTGTTAAACACACTTGTATTTGTGCTCTGGATTATAGACATGTAAACCCTGAAAAATATTTGGGCAAAAGAAAGGCAGAAAAAATCACTCTAGGTGTAGGGACAGTGTAAAATCTTGATATATGATAAATAATGGAACAATTAAAAATTATAGCTCAGAGTTTTCTTTCCTCCCCTTCCTATTTCTTTTCTTTCTTTCTTTTTTCTTTCTTTCTTTCTCTTTCTTTCTTTCTTTCTTTCTTTCTTTCTTTTTCTCTCTCTTTTTCTTTCTTTTCTCTTTCTCTTTCACACACACACACACACACTTCTCTATGATTCTATAAGGATCTCCTAGTGGAGCAGGGGATTGGACTAGAGGATCTCCAAGAACCCTTCCAGCCCTAGATTGCTGTGCTGTTTCAGAGTGTTCTGAAGACAGGGTTTATGTCCTTCTTTCCTCTCCTTTTTCTCTCTCTCTCCTTCCATGAGTTTATCCATCCATATTTTTCATTCACATTCTCCTCCCTCCCTCCCTCTCTTTCTTTTGCATTCTTTGTCCCTTCCTTCCATCTCTCCCTTTCTTTGTCTATCCCTTTTTTCCAGATACGGATACAGATCATCAGAGTTGGAAGGGACCTTATATGTCAACTAGTCCAAACCCCCACCCAAGTGGGAGACCCTACACCATTTCTGACAAATGGCAGTCCAATTTCTTCTTGAAAGTCTCAAGTGATGGCGCTCCCACAACTTCCGAGGGCAAGCTGTTCCAGTGGTTGATTGTTCTCACTGTCAGAAAGTTTCTCCTTATTTCCAGGTTAAATCTCTCCTTGTTCAGTTTCCATCCATTATTCCTTGTCTGGCCTACAGGAGCTTTAGAAAATAGTTTGACCCCTTCCTCCCTGTGGCAGCCCCTCAAATATTGGAAGACCGCTAACATGTCTCCCCTGGTTCTTCTCTTTACTAGACTAGTCAAGCCCAGTTCCTGTAACCATTCTTCATATGTTTTTGTCTCCAGTCCCCTGATCATTCTGTTTGCTCTTCTCTGTACTTTTTCTAGAGTCTCAACATCTTTTTTATAATGTGGTGAACAAAACTGGATGCAGTACTCTAGGTGTGGTCTTACTAAGGCTTTATAGAATGGTATTAGTACCTCCCTTGATCTTGATTGTATACCTCTGTAATACAACTTAGGATTGCATTAGCTTTTTTGGCTGCTGCTACACACTGCTTGCTCATATTTAGCTGGTTGTCCACTAAGACTCCAAGATCCCTCTAACAGTTACTGCTATTGAGCCTGGTTTCACCCAGTCTATATGTGTACTTTTGATTTTTCTTGCCTAAGTGTAGGACTTTACTTTTCTCTATATTGAATTTCATTTTATTAGATATGGCCCAGTGTTCTAGTCTGTCAAGATCCATTTGGATCTTGAGCCTATCTTCTTGGGTGTTAGCTATTCCTGCCACTGCTTACTTCCCTCCATGTAGACTTAGACCCATTAAGGAGTACTCATTGAGTACGGTTTGCCAGCCAGTTGCGAATCCATTTAGTTGTGGTGCTATCTATTCCACTTTTTTCTAGCTTATTAAGAAGTAGGTTGTGGTCAAATGCCTTGCTGAAATCTAAATATGTTATGTCCACAGTATTTTTCTGGTCTACTAATTTAGCCACTATGTTGAAGAATGAAATAAGATTGGTTTGGCATGATCTGCTTTTAACAAACCTGTGCTGACTGCTGGTTATACTTTACTTGTTTCTAGATGTTGGCGGATCTGTTTTTTTATTATATTTTCCAGTATCTTCCTGGGTATTGATGTTAGGATGATTGGTCTATAGTTTCCTGAGTCTGTTTTTTTCCCTTTTTTGAAGATGGGAACCACATCATCTCTTTTCCAGTCCTCTGGTAGTTCCTCGGTGCTCCAGGATTTTTGAAAAATATGGTGCAGTGGTTCTGAGATGACCTCTGCCAGCTCCTTTAAAATTCTGGGATGTAATCCATCAGGCCCCAGTGATTTGTTTTCATCAAGATCAGACAGGTTGCTTCCTTTCGCTTCCTTTCTCTTTTTCCTACTTTCTCTTGCTTTTCTTTCTTCTTTCTCTCTCTCTCTCTCTCTCTCTCCCTCTCTCTCTCTCTCTGTGTCTCTCTATGTCTCTCTCTCTCCCCTCTGTATCTCTCTGTGTATGTCTCTCTCTCTGTCCCTCTTCCTATCTTCCCCTTTCCCCCCCCCCAAAGCCAAGCCAGCAAGTTCAGACTGATCGTGGAAGCATCCCTTCAAGCGACCCTCCTCCTCCTCCTCCTCTCAAGACCAGCAGCTACCGGGTGCAAGGTGGGCGGCTGTGGCTGGGGATCATTGTTCCAAAACGAAGAAATGAAAGAAGTAGCAGTAGCGAAGAGCACCAAGGAAGGAGAGCTTGCTGGCTTGACCCAGCTGCGGATTTGAGGGAGGGGGAGAGAGAGAGAGAGAAAACACACACACTCACACTGACACTCACACAGAGTTGGGGAGGTGTGTGTGTGTGTGTGTGTTCACGCTTTAACTTTTAAAATTCTTGATTTTCTTTATATTTTAAAAATCTTGGTAATGTCTTTTATTTATGCCCTCTTTAAAAGATTCATAGCATGTTTTGAAGGTGAGGCATGTGGTGAATAACACAATTATACCAAAGGGGGAAAAAAATAACATTGGTTTGTTGAGGCTCAATGACGGCTAGAAACAATATCCAGGAACTTGACTTAATTTCCTGTTTCTGTCATGCAGCTTTTGCATGGATGAAATTTCTGCTCCTGGTGTGTGGGAGGTTAGTTGGGGCTGTGGAAACTGAAAGGGAGAATGTTGGTTCTGCAGTACTTAGAGGAGTATAGTTTTCTCTTTCTTTCTCCCTCCCTCTCTGTTTCTCTTTTCTCTCCTCCATGGCAAGAACAGCAGCGTTAGACAGTGTCTCGGGGAAAAGTCGCACCCCCCCCCCATATATTCCTCCCTTCTTGCCTTGAGTAGCCTCACGCAGCCCCAAACTTAGCACCAAATTTAGTGTGCTTCACGAATGAGGAGGCACCATTTATGGAGCGCGCTAAGTTTAAAGGTGCTGCACAGCACGTTCCCCTCCCCCCATATTTCCCTTGCCGTGAGCAGGCTCGCGCTGCACAGCACCTTTACACTTCGCACATTTTACAAATGAGGTGGTTCCAGCGCCATTGCCGCCACATTTGTGAAGCGCACCTGTCCCCCATATTTCCTTCGCTGCAAGCAGCCTTCCCATTTCTTCCTTCTTGTTTTTATTCTTTTGTTTCTGCTGCATGCAGGAAAAAGAAAGGACTGCATAAAAGGAGTTAGGAAGAGATATGGGTTCCCAATGAATATAGATTATTGAGGCAACTGCAGTTCTGTTTATCACTAGTTTTCCTTCCCTAAATATTACTCTATTTAGTTTATAGGAATTATTGGATTATATTTTTTTTGCATGTTTATAGTTAAACCATGTGAGGTAAGAATAAAAAGGCTAGGCAGTGTTGCAGCTTTGATTGTTCTAGAATTTGGATTGTTTTCAGAGAAGAAGTCTTTATTTGATTTGCTTATTTGTATCTAATATTTATTATTTAACTAACGGCAGTGAATGCATCCAACATATCTTTCTCCTCCCACTTTCTCCACAACAACAATCCTGTGAGGTGGATTGGGCTGAGAGTGAGTGAATGACTCAAAATTATCCAGGGCTTTCATGACTAGGTGACACTTTGGGCCAATCTTTAAATGAAACTGTGAGTTACCGGTAGTTGTTTTATTTATTTCATTATAGTGTTTAAACTTGAATGTGCCTGCCTATTTTGCTTTTTGAATAATGAGATTCTCTCTTTTCTAGCTCTTATAAACTTTTGTCCTGTTTTCGTATGCCTGTCTGAATGGAATGGGGGTTGAGTAAAGGCCCTGTCACACTGGCCGACGGATGCAAAACATTTGTAAAAAGGACACAGTGGACGAGAAAAATGTTCCATCCCTTGTTATCTGCTCTCAAAAGGGGCAAAAATTTGCATAACCAGAGCGGACAACATGGAAAGGAACCGATGGGAGGACGCAGGGCGGATGGAAAGCGGATGCTCCACGGAAACCTAGCGGATGGAAGCGGATGGGAGCGGATGGCACATCCGCAAGGCTTCCGGGGGAGCGCAGCAAAGCGGAAGCGGAATGGAAAGAGCGGATGCAGAGCGGATGCCAAGTGGATGAAGTGGATGCACAGCAGAAGCCTAGCGGATGAAGCGGATGCACAGCGAAAGCCCAGCGGATGCCTAGCGGAAGCCTACCGGATGCCTAGCATTCACTGCGCATGCGGGGAGGATGCATTGCGTCAGCCCTGCGGATATAAAGGGAAGCAGCTCCCAAGCAGGTCAACATTCAGAGGAAAGACCTGCTTCCAGACACATTGACTGCCTGCCAGCCTGCCTGCCAGCCTGCCTGCCTACCTGCCTGCCAGCCTTGCTTCCAGCCTTGCTGCCTGCCTGCCAGCCTTGCTGCCTGCCTGCCTGCCAGCCTTGCTGCCTGCCTGCCTGCCTGCCTGCCAGGCTGCCTGCCAGCCAGCAACCCCACAGCCATGGGGAAGAAGAGAAAGCCTCAGCCATCTGCTGCCAGCCCTGGCAAGAGGGACAGGGCCACCCTCCCACCCCCCTGGCCCTCACTCTGCTTCTGCTGGGCTTCTGCAGCACGGGCTCGCTCTTCTGGGGCTGGGGCTTCTGCTGCTTCTGCTTCTGGAGGAGCTGCTGCTGCTGCTTCTGGCGGTGGTGCTTCTGGTGCTTACTCTGCTGAAGCTGTTTCTGGCGGTGGTGCTTCTGCTGGTGCTTACTCTGCTGATGCTGCTTCTGGCAGTGGTGCTTCTGCTGGTGCTTACTCTGCTGAAGCTGCTCCTGGTCCTGCTGGTCCTGCTGGTGCTCCTAGTCCTGCTGGTGCTCCTGGTCCTGCTCATGCTCCTGGTCCTGCTCGTGCTCCTGGTCCTGCTGGTCCTGCTCGTGCTCCTGGTCCAGCTGGTGCTGCTGGCGCTGCTGGTGCTTACTCTGCTGCTGCTGATCCTGGTCCTGCTGGTGCTGCTGGCGCTGCTGGTGCTTACTCTGCTGATGATGATCCTGGTCCTGCTGGTGCTACTGGCGCTGCTGGTGCTTACTCTGCTGATGATGATCCTGGTGCTGCTGCTGGTGCTGCTGGTGCTGCTGCTGGTGGTGGTGTGGAGGAGCAGCCCCTACAACCTGGAAGCTCCTCTGATGAGGGCCCATGTGGTCCTGCCAAAGGGAGGAAGAGGCAGATGCGAGAACGGGAGAGGAGGCAATACAACATCGAGGAGGAACATGAGGATAAGGTGCTGGAGCGTCTGAGAGAGAATGAGTATCTATGGCGGAAGGGACACAGGCTCTATAGGGACACCAAAAGGAAGCAGGCTGCCTGGAGAGAGAAGGCGGAGAGCCTGGGCTACACTTCGGAGGTGCTCCTCAGCTGGTGGAAGCACATGCACACCTGGTACGGGAAGCTGCACCTCAAGAAATCTGGCCAGGCTGCGGTCAAGCTGACGGACAGAGAGACCTACATCATGGCCAAGTGCAGCTTCTTGGAGGGTGAGATCCGCCACCGAGGAGCAGCCCCTCTCACAACCCTCTCTCTCAGGCAGCCTGCTGGGAGCCAGTCCTCTTCTAGCAGAGAGTCATCTCCTGTCTCCAGGCAGGTGTCTGTGGAGCATGCCACGATGGAGAACCCGCCGACAGCTGTTCTAACTGTGGCGGAGTGCATGGAGGACTCCCTGGTGCAGTGGGAGAAAGGAGACGGCACTTCCACCACAGTCCAACCCGCATTCACTCCCAGCTCCACCTGCACAGAAAGGCAGAGAGCCAGACAGGAGGGACAGAGCCACACTGTCCTGCTGGAGATAAGAGACACCATCAGGAGCAGCATAGATATCCTCTCTCAGCTGGTCCACACCGACTTCTCATCCTCCAACTGCAAGTCCTTCCTCACCTATGTGAACCAGACCCTCATGGACATGGCGGAACCCCAGTACCAGATGGTGAAGGACAGGATCACCGATCTGCTTCACAACCCTCCAGATCCAGATGAACCTGCTCCCACCCAGTCCAGGTCTGCTCCTCCACCCCAGGCGATGTCCCTCCCATTCCAAGGCTTCCCACAGGCCTTCACCTACCAGGGCTACGGCTACCATGAGGTCCAGCAGCACAGGCAGCAGCCCTTCCCAGTCCAGGCACAGGTTTATCGGACAACACCGTTGCCACCAGTTCCACTGATGCCACCGATGCCACCCACACCACTGCTGCCACCGATGTCACCGATGCCACCCACGCCAGTCCTCACCCAGCTGCAGACCAGACAGCCCCACCACACTGCTCCTTCCCCCACCCCACAGCCAAGCCCGGCCTCAGTACATCTGTCGTCGGTCCTGGGGCTGACACCCCATGGCATGGAGGAAGGACCTCTCAGCATTGCGGGTCTGAGCCAGCTGTCTGAGAGCTTCCTCAACACACTGTCCCCTGTTGTCCTCTCGGGGCCAGTTACCCCAGTGGTGCTTCAGACCAGCACTCCAGCAGCAGCCACTTCCACAGCACCTGGACCCTTCACCCCTGAGACTGGGCACACCTCTGAGTGACAGAGAAGAGTGCCAGAGACTGGGTGGCTACCTGTAGACTTTATTTGGACACTTGACTTGGGTCATTTTCTTTTACAGTTTGTTATTAATAAAGATTATCTTTGCTTCACACACTTGCTTCATTTATTTTTGTCAATAAAGTCTTGGTGGAAACTTTTAGAAATGGTTTAAGCCTTTGCATGCTTGTGGGATGGGTTAAGGATAGCAGTGGGATGGGGCAGGGATACCTTTGGGATGGGAAATAGCTGTGGGATGGGTTAAGATAGCAATGGAATGGGCAGGGATACCTGTGGGATGGGTAATAGCTGTGGGATGGGCAGGGATACCTTTGGGATGGGTTAAGATAGCTGTGGGATGGGCAGGGATACCTTTGGGATGGGTTAAGGTAGCTGTGGGATTGATAAACCTCCAGTGCAAGCATAGTGGGACTATATGGTCCACCATCCCAGGTGCCACACATATGGCCCTTTATTATCAATAACAATTGTTAAGCCTGGGTTCCCCAACCAGGGTTAGGTAAACAAGCTAAACAGAATGTGCAGCGTTAGTCAGATAGGCACACAGATAAATGAGTGAGCTAAGCTTGTATGTTTATTAACATACAGTAAAAATAACAGATACGCTTGTGCTATCAAGAATATGTTTTATTCCAGTATAAGTTTATAGCATCGTCAAAAACAGTCCAATATTCATTTACCATGTAGTCAGTCCATTCAGGGATATTCAGTTAGCAAAGTCCATGTAGAATATCCTATTGTCAGTTCACATAAATCAGTCCGTTGTTGTCTCTCCCGTTCGAGCAATGCAGTCTTGCTTCTAAGCAGTAATCAGGGATCATCAAAGCCAGAGAGAGAGAGAGCAAGCTGTAGCCTTGCTACTTTTATATAGTTTTCATAACCACACCCACAATTGCTCTTTTACAGTTAAAGCTGCATACACTAACTATGATTCATAGTTAGTATTTCACCTAAAACAGTTAGGGTGAACAATGTTATCCCTAACAACAATGTATTCATTGATCCACACATGTCAACATAAACAGAACTCTTTATTAAATGCCCTGTTCATTGTAGGCTCACCCAACATACATGGCCCAATCTCATCCGTGTGATGAGACAGGCTGAAGGAAGCCATTAATCATCTATCATCCTGTCTTGCCACTCCACTGCTCCAGCTGGGGAGCTGCACCAGTGTTTCAGGAGGTTGCGCTGCTTCTTCCCTTCACGTGAGGCTCTGTTGGGGCCTTGCACATCCTCAGTGTCTATCAGGTTTTAGCCCTTGCCTCCATTCCCCAGGCTCCATGTCACCATTGCCTTGTTGGAGGTCCACGAGCCTGTTCTGCAACACTGGGTAGCGGGTGCGCATGAGATTGTGCAGGATGCAGCAAGCTTCCACAATGCTCCTCATGGTCTCTGGGCGATGCTGCATGGTGGTGAGAAGTACCTGGAACCTGTTTGCCAGGATGCCAAAGGTGTTCTCCACCACCTGCCTTGCCCTGGACAGCCTGTAGTTGAAGATCCTCTCTTCATGGGTTAGGCATCTGGAGGTGTAGGGTTTCATGAGGTAGGTTCTGAGGGAGAAGGCGTCATCCCCCACGATGAAGTAGGGCACATCTTGTGTGTTATTGGGCAGGGGGTCTGGATTTGGGAAGCCCATGATGAGGTTGTGTTCCAGCCCCTCCTTGAGGTGACGGGCGTTGTATATATGGGCATCTGAAGAGCCGTTGCCTGAAGCATCGATGTACATGAACATGTAGTCAGCATTGACCATGTCGAAGAGGATGATGCTGAGGAAGCCCTTACAGTTGAAATAAGTGGACCGTGACTTGGCTGGAGCTTTGCAGGCCACGTGCTTGTCATCTATGGCTCCAACGGTGTGGGGGAAGTTCCACTTCTGATACCACTGCTCTGCAACTTTCTTCCAGCCTTCTTTAGTGGAGGGGCACTGGAGGAGTTCCTCCAGGTATTCTTCGATGATGGCCTGCACCACTTCTCTGACCACAATGCTGATGGTGTTGTGTGGCACCCTCCAGCTCGTACTGCATGCTACTGTAGGTGGTCCCTGAGGCCAGGTGGCGCAGAGTGAGTGCCACCCTGAGCCCAGGGTCCAGGCTGGGCCGGAAGTTGGTGTTTGCCTTGGTCAACCTGGGTGTCAGCCGCTCTACAACTTCATCAAACATGGCTGGAGGCATCCTCATGAAGTTCTGGAATGCACGAGGGTCTTTGTGACTCAGCTCCACCATCAGCTTGTTGTACAGTCCATACTCTGCTCTTTTCCCGATCCATCTTCGGACCCAGCCGCCTCCTTTTCTTCCCGTAGAACAGTTGATAGAGCCTGTAGATGGCTTCGCACTGTTGCAGAACACTGGTTGGCTACCAAAAGAACTGTGTTACGATCCCTGGTGGACATGACTGGATGCTGTGGAAGAGCAAGAGGCAGATGAAGGCTGCAGAGGTCTGCACAGCAGGGCTGCTGGTCTGAAAGTGAGATCCAGGTGAGTTGCTCCCCCTTTTTATAGGCAATATAGGTTTTCCCCTTTTGCATCCTCTAGGCATCCTCTAGACATCCTTAATATCCGAGATAGGTCCCCTCTGCGAACGTTTTTTCCATTTTAAATGCTTTCTTTGCGAGCTGCATCCGCTTTCATCCTTTCTCCGTCCATGCTACTAATGCTGCGCGTCCGTTCCGCACCCGTTCCGCTTCTCCCTCTCCCGTTCTGCTTTCTGCTGGAGCGGATTTGAGTTGCACAGATGTGCAGCGGATGCCTAGCGGATGTAGCAGATGCGTAACAGATGACGACGGATGCAGAACGGATGTTCCCCGAATGCGTAGCGGATGCAGAACGGACGCGTTGGATACATTTTCCGCTCAAAAAGTTTTGAGCAGCTCAAAACTTTTTGAGCGGATGGAACCTCAGTCGACGGATGCTGGATGGATAGAGAGGAAGAAAAACGGACGCAGTGAGTACAGAACGGATGCATCGCGTTAACCAACGGATGGCAAGTGTTTCTCTCCGTTTTACATCCTCTTTCCATCCGTTGGTGCAGTGTGACATGGGCTTAAATGGCAGTTCATCCTGTTTTGCTCTATGATTCTGTGAAAAACTACGTACAGTATGTTTGACTATCGTAAGATGATACAGAGAAGAAAGGATAAGGCAGAAATCAGCAACTTTTTCAGGCAGTGGATAATTATTACACAATTTAATATGATGTAATGATGCAAAAAGAATCTAAAATAAAAATAAAAACTAGAAATAAAATATTTGGAAATATAAATAACCTATAATTTTAATACTGTATCAAAAGTCATACTTTGCCTTGTTTTTCTCTCTGATAATATTGAATATTGAAGCAAAATATAATGTGATTACTGACGCTGCTAGAATTCATGAAGTAAATCTTGAAAGACTACTTTATTTATATTTTTAAATTTTTAGTGCCTGAATTTCTATAGAAAGGGCTTTTTATGTTTATTTAGAGTAGAATAGAATTCTTTATTGGCCAATAAAGAATTTGTCTTTGGTGCATATGCTTTCAGTGTACATAAAACTACATTTGTCAAGAATCATAAGATACATAAAGATATATTAAAATACATTAATCAAAAATCATAAGATACAACATTTATTGATTGTCATAGGATACTAAAAAAGCAATCAAATCATATTAGGAAATAAAATAAAACAATATAAATTGTAAAGATACAAGCAACAAGATTATAATCATAAGTGGGAGGAGATAGATAATAGTAAGAAAGAGAATAAGTATTTCCCTTAGTATTTGTTAATTTATGTTAATGTTCAAATGCTTTAAACAATTTTGTAATTTAACAAAATTCTGGTTGCTGGACAGACTAGACATAATAGTCTAGACAGAAATATGAGACACAGTCACAATTCCTTGAATATTTTTAAATAATCTGATTAAGGACTGGAAATTATCTTGGGGATCATATCGTCCAACCATCTTCTCAAAGCAGGTATCCAGTACTATAGCAACCTCCACAGATAGCCATCCAGCCTTTATTTAAATATCTAACAAAAAAGAACCTTAAAATTTTTGAGACAGTCCATTCCATTGTTGAGTTTCCATGAAGAAATTCTTCTTGCTTTCCAAATGAATTGGCTTTCTTCCTTATAAAGTAAGGTCACTGTTTCTTACCCTATCTTCTGGAACAATTTTGAAAAATTCTGCCCCAACTTCTTCATAAAAGCTCTTCTTTCTATTTAAGCTATCATATTTTCTTGTAGTTTTCCCTTCTGCAGGTTGAGCATCAGAACTTTTTCACTAGCACTGATGATGTTACCTAGTTTGGTAATGAGACATCTGCAAGAAAATGAATGAAGCTCAGAGAGCACCAAGAATCCCTCATTTCAACCTTGAGTGACAAATATTTTTATTTATTAATATTTTTCCCTTGTAGTTCATTAATACAAACAATTAATTTAATAGTTTGTAATTTTATGAATGTACTCCCATTTATTGTGTTCTTCCAAAAATATGGTGCCATATTTGATTTGATATACAAATAATTCTTTCTAAGTTGTTTAATTTTATCTGGAATATATAAAAAAAGGTGTTTTGAACAGACATCAGCCCAAAAGAAGACAGTTTATTCCTCTGATTTTTATTTAATTGTGACATATAATCTGTTTCTATTAACAGTGTTCCATAAATAAAAGACTTAATGCTTTAATATCATTTTTGTTTGATATTATAGTATCTTTTATGGTTTTATTTGTAATTTTAACAATTTTTAATTTAAAAAACAATATCTATGCCCAACAAATGTTTGTTTTAATCCTCTAGAAATTAGGAAAGATAGAAAAAATGATAAACTTAAAAAGTATGTGAATTAGATGAATGTTTTATTTTAACTTTACCAACTTAATATTTATTGACATGTTTTGGATATTTTTTTTATTTCATATTAGTTACTGTGATCAAATTACTGAAAAGTTTTTAAAAACAAAAATAGTCCAAGCTTAAATTTGTCATTATTGTATTTTTCAGTTAAAGAATGATATATTGCTTTCATTATTTTCTAAACTCCATGATAGATTCTAATTAGAACAGATTTGAGCTGCTGTTGAAGTGGGACAAAAATTCTGTGTACAAGGGCATGCCACATGCCTGGAAGGGCATTAAATTGGTAAATAATTGTAAAAACTTCATTAATAAATAAAGTTTAATATAATATCTAAATATATGATATTTTCTTTCAGATGAAAACAGATCTAGGTAAAAACAGTACTGCTTAAAATTTTCATTGCTGGAAGAATTAAGAGTTCAGAAACATGTATATAGTTATAAGAGTAACTAGCCACACAATTATAGTCAGTGTTATTTCTTTCCAATGTTGTTTTCACATTCAGTTTGACATTCTGACCAATTTCTGAACATGAAACTTTGTATTATGAAATTGAAATAGATATTTATCATTTGAAGAAACAGTTATTTACTGAAAAACAGATTATAATTAGTGTGATAAATTTAAATTGTGACCTTTTACAATGCAAAAATACAATGCAAAAATACAGTGCTGTGGCACAAATGTTAAACAGTAATACCTAATAACTAACATATATATTTAATAATATACAATTTTAATTACTTTCAAAAAGTCCAGAATTTAGTTTTTCATCCAAAATGATCAGCTGCTCATGATAATTCAAAATAGATTGTCTTCTCTTTTATTTATTTAGGTTTATTTATCTTGGCAGTTTCCTTTAAAACATTTTGGTTTAGCAATGCTTACAAGTCTGAAATAGGATTAACTTGAAAAAAATAAATAAAGTTAACTTGTCTCTTTTTCAAGTTTGATCAGTTTTCATGAGGTTCAGCATTCGGGCACAAAAAACGTTTATACCATTGATTCCAAATTTTGCTCCAATTTCCATATTACATTAGTTATGAAGTATGACCAATCTTCTTATTTATAGACAAAAAAAATGACATAGAAGATTACTTTAGTATAACTAAACTGCTGTTGGAACTGTGGCAGGTCTCCTTTTTATTACAGTTTAGGAAAGGCTTAAAATACATTTATTTAGAACTTTTAAAATTGCATACTTTTTTGAAAAAGAGTTTTATGGACATATTGCCACTTTTATGTAATTTGGAGAATTATCATCTGTTAATTCAAAAATACTAGATAGTATGCATAATGAAGTAGTTCCTCCTCTCATTTTTTTCTCACTACAGCAATTTCATTTGAGAATAAAAAAATGCTCCAAAATCTCCCAATGTATTTCAATAGCAAAACAAGGACTAGAGCCTTGGCTTTCTTCTGATTATAATCCAATATTTTAACCACTATTTCCCATTGGATCTTGTAAGCAGAAAAAAATATCCTGTATTTTTCAGATATTACTGAACTTCCTTGGTTAAAAAATAATGCTTGAACAAACATAAGAGAGAAAAAAGCAACTTCAGAGCATTTTCAAAGGAAATTAGTTCTTCCAGTTGCATGGAATACAAATGCAATATGGCTGACAGTATTGTTCTTAAAGCAGGTTGTGATGTTCCTGTCTAATATATTTTAATTATAGAGAAATTTAGACTAAATTAGATAAATTACAGTTTCCACACACTATTTATGTAAAGGTGCACTATACAGATAAAGCCTTTCTTTCTGTAACATTTGTAGTATTGATGGCATTGAATGGATTTTATTTCTTTTGTATATTTTGATGGAAAATAATTTTGGTTTGACTACAAGTTAGAAGGAAATATGGTTGGTGCAGAGCACAAATAATATGTATGGCCATATAGTTATCAAAATCAAATTTAACCTCATGAAAACTTCACTTTTTCTTTTAAAACCAATTGTTCTCATCTTGTCATGCCCCTGGTGGAGACTGATTCTGAGGAAGAGGAGGAACATGAGTGGAAGTGTGGCTGCAGAGGTGGTGGGGAAGGGCAGAAGGCGGCTGAGCAATCAGAGGAAGACCCAGGCCCATCCCCTCTCCATCCTCGGGCACGCAGGGAGGAGAGGATCAGGGTAAAACATGGTCTACTCAGGAGGAGTAGGTTGAAGGTGTGAGATTTGCATAAGAGTTTGGACCTGCGTGCTAGTGGATACAGTGATTTATTTCTAAAGAAGGTTTATCTTGGTTGGTTCTTCCAACAGACTCTCCCTGGTTATCTTCCTGAACTTGGCAATTATCTATCCTGGTCTGCCGAGGAACTTTATTCAATGCGGTTTGTTTTTGGTTTTTGCTTCATTATCGGCTCTTGAATTTGAACTGTGTTTCTTTCCTTTGAAATATTATTTTGAAAATAGTTTACTCCTCCAATGTGAACAATTAAACAGTGAAGCCAAGTTGAAGACATTAAAGGACTTTTAGTTATGTTTTGGATTTTGTTATATTTCTGATATACTCTGGGTCATCACACATGTCTAATATAGTTTGCTTTTCACATAAATAAACATAATATCAAAACCTCTATTATTATTATGCTTCAATCTGAATCAACTATTAACAATAAATATACCTTAAATATACAGTATATTGTTTCTTTAGAGTTAGATTCCACTTCTTTGCAAAAATAAACATCAACTATTATTTATCTTTCAGGAGTTTTATAAAAGGACCCCCCTCTTTTTTTTTTTTTTTTTGCCATTTCAGTGCATTTCCAACAAAATAGTAAAAATTGATTCAATTCTTTTTGGAAATGGGTTGCAATTTCTATGTGTAGTTTTGAAAATGTCTGCAAGTGTCAATTTCTTTTAAACAGATACTTGTTATCCTCCATAATCTGAAAAAAAATTATACCTCATCCACTATTGGGGAGACTCGGCATTTGCATATAGTATGCTGAGACCATATTTGCCCTATAGACTACTAGTTTCCTACTCCCAACTAATCTGTTTCATTTACCACATGTTTAAAAAATTTTTTTAAAAAAATTAATGTTTTACAATACATAAAAACTAATACAAGGTAATAAATAGCAGAAGCAGGAAAGAAAAAGAAAGAAAGAAAGAAAGAAAGAAAGAAAGAAAGAAAGAAAGAAAGAAAGAAAGAAAGAAAGAAAGAAAGAAAGAAAGAAGATTCTGATTTCCTTTGCAACAAATATTCTGTAAGTACATTTACGAAATTCTTTATTATTCTATGATTACAAATGACTGTTGTAATCTTTTGGAAACTTTTGTTACCAGTCAAATGTAGGTAATATTATGTCTCTAATCAAAAAGGTCAAGCCAACTTTAAAAGTTTTATCATCTTCACCAACCATTCTTCTGTGAGCCTTTCCACTTTTAAGTATATAACAGTCTCACTGCAGTTGTCATACATAAAAGCAAAGTTCTGTGACTTTTTTCTAGTTGCTTGTCTATAAGTCTGAAAATAAAAATCTGATTTCAGCTTTATCTAGTCTTCAACATAAAATCTTCTGCATTAATCCAAGTATTTGTACCTGCATTGTTTCATCTCCCTTACATCTGCAGCAAACATGTTAAAATTTCCCTTCATGTTGTTCACATTTCTAGCAAAGACTCAAAGTTCATTTATACATTCTAGACAATTTCTCTGGTAATAAATATGAACAATACATACATACATACATACATACATACATACATACATACATACGCGCACTGTTGAGCTTCCTTCGGGTATTATCCCACATTATTGTAGTGTTTTTAAAGTTGTAGCAACGTTTCAGCAGAATCTCATCTCCCATCATCAGGCTTCTGTATGGAGTTTGTATGTGGGTCAGGGTCTCACAGCCGTTGGTTTTAAATTTGAGGCTAGCCTATCCTGATTGGTTGGGAGTCTCGGTCTGTGTTTATTGGACTTGGAGTTTGTTTGATTGGTGTTTCTGGTTTCTTCTGTCTGTTTTGTGGCTTTGATTGGCTGGCAACACTCTGTTCCTGTATTGGAGGCTTTCAGTGCAGCTTGGCTTCATGTGAAAGGATGGCTATTATCTAATAGGAAGCGAGGTTTCATCTGGGTGCCTGGTGGGGGGGTGTTTGAGCTGGAGGCATCAGAGGGAGTCTGTTTGTGCCCAGGTGTTTGCCTGGCTTGTGGTATGGAGATCTTTCTATTTGAGAGTGCAGGCTTCCAAATGATTGACAGTCTGGTGGAATCATCTCTTCTATTCATGCTTTCAGGTCTTTTTTCAATCTCTATGGCTTCTCTGATGATTCTGTGGCTGGGGTTTTCTATAGTGGCTAGGGTTTTGGTGCCATTGAAGTTGATGTTGTGACCTGTGGTTTTCATGTGTTGGACTAGTGAGGAGGTGTGTTCCAGCTTTTTTACTGCATTTTTGTGTTCATCCAGGCGGGTACTTATTCTTCTATTGGTCTGTCCAATGTATGTGGCCGGGCATGATGCACAGGGAACTTCGTATATGCTTTGGTTTTCCAGGTCAATTTTGTCTTTGGGATTTTTAAGGATGGCTGCTATTTTTTTGTCTGTTTTGAAGGCAGTCTTGATGTGATGCCTGTGTAGTATCTTACTGATTTTATCTGTAGTACCTCTTATGTAGGGCAGGACAGCTGTTCCATAGGCCTGTTGATCTTCTAGGTCTCTGTTATGTCTTGGTGTGTTTTTGTGGATCAAGCTGGTGATTTTGTTTTTGTGGAAGCCGTTGGCTGTCAATACTTTAGTCAGGGTGCATAGTTCAGTCTTTATATGTGTGTTGTCTGCCAGGCGTTTGGTTCTGGTAATTAGTGTTTTAGCCACGGAATTTATCTGTGCTGGGTGGTGGTGGGATTGGGCGTTGAGGTAGCGGTTGGTGTGTGTCCCAGTGTGCCATCTGTTCTTTTGTAGATTAGTACATCTAGGAATAGTAGTTGTTTGTTTATTTCCGTTTCCATGGTGAACTTGATTTTGGGGTGTGTGCTGTTTAGGTGTGTTAGGAAATTGTTTAGGTTTTCTTTTCCATGGGGCCAAATCATTTTATACATATATACATATATATATGTATATATATGTTTTTTAAGTTTTCGCGGGTACTTACATGTGTGCTGTTCAGCTTCCTTCGGGTATTATCCCACGTCATTGTAGTGCTTTTAAAGTTGTAGCAACGTTTCAGCAGAATCTCATCTCCCATCATCAGGCTTCTGTATTGAGTTTGTATGTGGGTCAGGGTCTCACAGCCGTTGGTTTTAAATTTGAGGCTAGCCTATTATTGTGGCAGGATGTTTTTTTCTACCTGATTGGTTGGGAGTCTTGGTCTGTGTTTATTGGACTTGGAGTTTGTTTGATTGGTGTTTCTGGTTTCTTCTGTCTGTTTTGTGGAAACGGAAATAAACAAACAACTACCATTCCTAGATGTACTAATCTACAAAAGAACAGATGGCACACTGGGACACACCATATACCAAAAGAAAACACACACCAACCGCTACCTCAACGCCCAATCCCACCACCACCCAGCACAGATAAATTCCATGGCCAAAACACTAACTATTACCAGAACCAAACGCCTGGCAGACAAAAAAAATATAAAGACTGAACTATGCACCCTGATTGAAGTATTGACAGCCAACGGCTTCCACAAAAACAAAATCACCAGCTTGATCCACAAAAACACATCAAGACATAACAGAGACCTAGAAGATCAACAGACCTATGGAACAGCTGTCCTGCCCTACATAAGAGGTACTACAGACAAAATCAGTAAGATACTACACAGGCATCTCATCTAGACTGCCTTCAAAACAGACAAAAAAATAGCAGCCATCCTTAAAAACCCCAAAGACAAAATTGACCTGGAAAACCAAGGCATATACGAAGTTCCCTGTGCATCATGCCCAGCCACATACATTGGACAGACCAATAGAATAAGTACCCGCCCGGATGAACACAAAAATGCAGTAAAAAAGCTGGAACACATCTCCTCACTAGTCCAACACATGAAAACCACAGGTCACAACATCAACTTCAATGGCACCAAAACCCTAGCCACTATAGAAAACCCCAGCCACAGAATCATCAGAGAAGCCATAGAGATTGAAAAAAGACCTGAAAGCATGAATAGAAGAGATGATTCCACCAGACTGTCAATCATTTGGAAGCCTGCACTCTCAAATAGAAAGATCTCCACACCACAAGCCAGGCAAACACCTGGGCACAAACAGACTCCCTCTGATACCTCCAGTTCAAACACACCCCCACCAGGCACCCAGATGAAACCTAGCTTCCTAATAGATACTAGCCGTCCTTTCACGCGAAGCCAAGCTGCACTGAAAGCCTCCAGTGCAGGAGCAGAGTGTTGCCAGCCAATCAAAGCCACAAAACAGACAGAAGAAACCAGAAACACCAATCAAACAAACTCCAAGTCCAATAAACACAGACCAAGACTCCCAACCAATCAGGATGTAGAAAAAAACATCCTGCCACAATAATAGGCTAGCCTCAAATTTAAAACCAACGGCTGTGAGACCTTGACCCACATACAGACTCAATACAGAAGCCTGATGATGGGAGATGAGATTCTGCTGAAACGTTGCTACAACTTTAAAAGCACTACAATGACGTGGGATAATACCCGAAGGAAGCTGAACAGCACACACATATATATACATACATACATATATACATACATACATACATACATACATACATACATATATATATATATATATATATATGAAAGGAAAGGAAAGGAAAAGAGGAAGGGAGGAAGGAGAAAGGAAGGAAGAAGGAAAGGAGGAAGGAAAAGAAAGGACAAGTATCCAGCTAATCATCTTATAAAAAGTATCTTTAAGGCTAGATATCATGTAAATTTCAGTCTTTTCAATCACATATTTCTATACTGGTCCATTTGTATATTATAACCAAAATGTTCAACCTAGTTTGTCATACATTATTTCATTTGTTCTTTTTCTGTATCATATTTTAGCAAATGTTTATACATCATAACATTTTAATAATTAGCATATAATTCCAATTATATATTTAGCATATAATTTCAAATTAATCTTGCTTTGTACAAAAGTATTTTTTTTTTATTTTTCTTAAATCTTTATATTAAATGTGCATAGAAAAAACATTAACAAAGATATCCCTCTATTATAAAATCTTTTCTTTTTAATTTTACAAGCCTTGAGAACCTTCTAGTACTTTTTGGAAGTTTAACCATTTGAGATTACTTATCATTTCTCAACTGGTTTTATTTACTTCATTGCAGTATAAAAAACAGTAATTTGATTCAGAAAATGCCATTGGAGAGCAAGCTTAATTGTTTTCATGCACTGATTCCATAAATTCAAGCCTGACTGGAAGTAGTTATTAGCACTGCTGGGGGAAATTACTGTAGAATCAAAACAGAATTAATTTATTTTGTACTCCTGTTGTTTATGTCTGTTTGTAAAATATATTCTTCTAGACATACTCTCAAAGTCTGAAAAAGTTTTGGACCAATGTTTCAATAAATTTCTGCTCTTATGCCAGCATGAAGGAGAAGACCATTTCCATCTGTCTATTGCAGCTTTCTACTGCTTCCTATCAAGCTATTCTGTCAATGTAGAGCAACATTCCACAACCTTTCAAATTTGGGGGCCTGGTCTGGGGGGTGTTTGAGTAGCAAGCAGGTGTATCTGTATGCAAGCAGCTTTATTTGTGCAAACAGTGGCCAGGCACATTCTCCACTTGTGCAAATTGAGCTTCATGTGCAAACAGAGGGTATTTGTGCTCACACACGAAGCTCCACTTATGCGAGGAGGGTGGTTTTGCTAGCGTGCGAAGTTCCACTTGCATGGATGAAGCTTAATGCACAAGCACATCTGCCCTCCATTCAACTAAGTGGAGCTTCATGTGCACACTTGCCCACCACTTGTGCAAATGGAGCTTCATGCATGCATGCTTGCCCATCTCTCCTATGGCCAGTTTTGGACAGGCTACAGCCCAGTAGTGTTCATGGCCCAGGAGTTGGGGATCCCTGAAATAGCAGATTGCAGGAGGAAAAGGTAAATGAACACCTATATTTCTTGCCTCATTCTGTAGATGGAAGCACTCTCCTGAATCAAAATAAGTCTTCCAATTTTTAATTCATTTGGATCATGTAGTAAAGAAAAAATAGTCCTCAGTGTTAGCAACTTACACTGAAATTGAAACAGGAACATTATATTCCTTTTTTGCACAGTTAATTAATTCTGTTTGCTTCCCTGGGTTTTTTCCTAGAGTCAGGAATTATTTATCAGTTGCAGTGATTTATTTTTTATGGTAATGTTTACTTTTTAGATATTAAAAATCTGCCCTTAAAGTATGCTAATTTTATATTTCAAATTGAAACCTTAGGGCACTCCTAAAAATATGCACTGCTATTAAATAATATTTCACTTATTGTAGGATAATAGAACAGATGGCTAACACATTAATTCATCTTTCCTGTGCTTAGCTTATTAAAGAGCTCTTTTTGAAGGTTAAATTACAATTAATAAATCTACTAATGAAGTTGTTCAAATATTTATCTTATTATTTGACATTTTAGTAGCCTTCTCCTAAGCTGATTGGCAATTAGGGTGAGCTGAAAATGATGACAAAAAGCACTTACTATCTATCAACTGTTACAAAGAACAATGATAAAAATTCACACAGAAGATAAACTGTCCCTTATTAAAATTTAAATGTAAGTGCTCTGAACTGATATGGAAAAGTTTGCTTCAGAAATATAATTTGTTTTAAGAATTAATACACTAAAGCTTTTTAATCACTAAACATTAATTTCTTGTGTCATTTTTGAAGGAATTATGTATAGTTTGAGGGAATTGTGCACAGAATGTCAGTGATAAGGTGTCATTTAGTGTACGGTCACTTAATATAAGTAATCTAGTTTAGATTATTATTAGAGGAATTGAATTAAGTTTAATATAAAGTATGTTAAGTTTAATAAGCATGTTAGTATATTTAGTATATGACATTTACTAAGGATTTATCCATTAGTGGTATTAGTTCTTTTCACATAGGCCTTATATGCAATAAAAGTTTAATTGAAGTCTATAGATTCAATTTTCTGAAGACCAGATGAATTTTATAGGAAATTCTGACAGACAAATATTGTTTAAGTATAAGCTGTCACTTATTTGTAGAAATTAAACTTTGTTATCAGTAAATTGACCTGGGTCTTACTACTGTTTATATTAAGTAGGATATCAAATTGCTTTGTTGTTTCTATCCTGTTTCATTGTATTGTACTTTTTTTCTTGATATGTTTATCAAACTAAAAACCTCAAATTGCAGTTCATTAACATAAATTGGGAATTTGAATGTTGAGAATTGAAACACATGATGAATAGTTTCAATAGCACTATATCCATACAACTTGATGGAATAACCATCTTTTTAAAGACTTATTGAAAATCAGGAAGGAAGTGATTTGAATATCATGGGAAGGTACTATTCCAGAGAAGGAAGACAATAACTGGAAATATATGCTTTTATTTTATAACATAACTCAGTGAATTTTGAGAGTACGCTTGGTATTTCTGAATAAGTTACATTGTTAAATTCTGAACATATTGTTCAAAAAATGTTTATCTTAGGTTAAATTATCATTTTAAAACATTTTGTGGTTTTCTTTTTATCATTAGCTATCATTTGCAAGTATAATTCACTTTTAATAGATTTATTGATTTCAGACAGAAAGTCATAGGGCTATAAACTATTTTCATAGTTTATGTGATCTGCTGGTTGTGGTTGCAAATTTTGTAGTAAATTTCAAGAAAAGAGCAAAAGCCACCCTTTCCCCAAACCTTACCAAATCATAAAATTTGAACACAAGGAATCTTGGCTTTGAGATTTTTAGTACTTAGCTGGGGAACATTTTGTTTCCTGTTCCCAATCATAATCTTCCTAGCAATAAATCAGTGCAAATGACACAACTTTATGGGCTGTAGAATAGGAAAGGAAGCAGTTTGTCAAACATAAAAATGTAGAACAAAAATTGCTTGGAAAATAAATAGGATTGGTTGAAGTATACAAAATACAGAAGCCACAGAAAAGTCTCTACATTTTTGTCTAGATCAGAGAGATGGAGGATCTTTCCTTTCTTTAGAAAACTCAACAAATTTCCAAATTCTAATCTGCGTATGTCCACAGTGCCTTATGTAGACTACCAACCATCAATATTCTTCACATGAATATTTTCAGATATCCACAGGGAGGAGCTAGAGGCTAATATCCCTGAGAATTATCCCTAAGATATTTATCCTATTGTTAGGGCTTCTACATGTGGTTATATTTGTTATGTCCATTCAGCAATCTTTGTTTAAATAAAAATAAAACACACAAATACACAGTCCATAAGACCATAAATAAATAAATAAGATGAGCAAGAAGATTAAAATAATATACAAATAAATACAAAAGCAGAAAAAGAAATAGTTAAAGGATATAGGAAAGAGAAAAGATGAATACTTCTCTGTCCTTTGGAATTTTTACTTTGATACTAAAGCAAGAAGGGAATTAATGTTTGTATTTACATGTTGGAAAGGAAGGGATTACAAGAGACTAAGCAGGATAGGGAAAAGACATTGAAAGTAATGTTCTGACATTAGCAGTCACAACATGCTGTACAAAAAGTTCCGGATATTCTTGATTGTATGTCTGCTTACATACACTCTTATAACCTCTTTCTCCCTATTCTCTGTCTATATGTGGGGTAGGGGAGACAACAGGTTAGGCACAGGACTGTAAAGGAGAAGTGTGATTGAGGAGTGGAGGTTGCAAAGATCATAAATGCAGACATTAGTCATAAAGTTATCTTTTTAGTCTTCATACCTTTTTGAATGAGGCAGTTGGTAAATAAGGATCATCTGTAGTTTCAAGATATTCCGAAAGGCACTTAGAAGTAGTGCTTAGAAGCACATTTCCAACCTATGGAAAAAATCATTCTCAAAACAGCAAAAACCATCCAAAATTCTTAAAAATAAACACCCTGCTTCAAAAATGGCTCTTGCATATTATTATATAATAAAGTTATATTCATTAAATATTGATATTTTTAACAGGTGACACTGGAGAAGGAGAAGAATGAGAATGACTACTTTCTTTTGACTCCCAGCAGCATGTCAGGTATATAGATTTTTTTAAATAAGATATTTGTCCATATGTTCCCAGCTTATTTAAAAAAATATTTATATGTGCTCCAATGCTAAGGGTATATATAGTTATGTGATATTTATTTGCCTCATTTTTCACATAAAAATAGGGTGTAAGACTGAGCAACAGTTTTTACTAGATAGATATTGATCTGCCTCTCAGTGTGCTTGACAGTGTATCGTCATTCTATTTATGGTCTATCTCAAAGATATACAACATTTTTCTTTGTATACATTTTCAAAATTTATCAGTAAACAACCTGAATTTTAATGTGTTGTTGATATCTACATTTATGCTTTTTTCTCCAATTGGTAAGTGATTCAGGGGACTCCAATTCATATCAAGATTACATGTTGTAAAAACCCTAATTATCTACCTTTTCATTTTCTCCATAAAATTAAGTTTTTTAAATTGTAGAAGTATAATTCTGAAAGGCTAAATATATACCAAAGCATATATATGTCTCTAAACTATAATTAATTATTATGATTATTAAAATTATTAAAATTGAATTTAACTTTAAGTCTTAGGCTAAGTCAGACAGTGATATAGAAGCCAATTGGGCCCCTCACATTTAACTTCCATTTTGTCCCTACCAAAGCAATGTCAGGGTCTGCAGTAAGCATTCTGAAAAGAAACCCCTTCTCTGATCTTGTTTTGGTGGTTGTGCTTGTAAAATAAGCAGGCACAGTGCAAACTTCTACAATCAGGTAGAACAAATCCTAATAAGAAAAAAATATTTAGTCTAAGATAAATAATGGCATTAAATATTAAGAGTAATAGGTCTGTTTGACATTTGAAGTAAAATATTATCTATAAACTGGATAGCTGTCCTTGAAAAATGCATTTAAAAGATTGATGAAGTGTTAATTCAAAACCTTTTACCAAGATTGAATAAAGATGTGCTCCTTTGATTCTGAATGTTCATCTCAACAAAGATAAAAACTGCTTAGAAATTTTTTCTAGGCATTTTTAGAGACAATTAATATGATTCATTTTTTTAAAAAAATGTAGATCATAAGTTAAAAAATAGGATAAATACGTGGCCTACTCAATAGGAAATTATTTGAAGGACAAAGTAATACTGCCAGTCTTGAGTGAACAGTAATGTTCCTCCTCTTTAAGAGGGCATTGCTGAACCCCTCCATTCTAGATTACTATCAGTCAGTTTTTCAGACTTCCCTTTTGGGAAATATTTTTAGACAATATTTCAAGCACTGATTAGATTTTTGTGGAGCAAGTTGTGGAAAAAAAATAGTTGAATGGCAATTGCAGAGATTTATAAATGGATTGTAAAAAGTCACTTCAGCTGCGTTTAGACTGGGATATAAAATAGAGGCAGCACTAGATAAACTTGTTGATGGCTTTTGGAGGAGCTAGGATAGATTTGATGAATCCATTCTTGTGCTCCTTAGTCCTTCAGTAGCTTATGATATAATCAGCTGGACCAGCTTCAAAGGCTGACAGTGGGAAGTACTATATTGCATTGATTTGCCTTCTTGCTCAGTTCTTGATCACAGGCAATGTTGATGGCAGAGGAAAGATCTCAACCACAGCCCCTTTGTGGGAACCCTTGGAATTCGACACACTCTTCCCTCCTACTTCATGTCTACGATTCTGCATTATCTGGGTGAGATAATGTAGCTGATGATACCCAACTTTATATCTTAATGTCAGTACATCTGTACAGTTACAGATGAAGCTGTCAGTGTATTGACATGGAGAATGTTTGGTTTGGATGGGGTGAGATAGACTTGGAGAAATATCCTGACAAAACTGAGTGATTGTAACTGTTTGCACCACCTGTGCTAGAGAGATTTCCATTGTTGGTCTTGGATAATGTTACACTTCACATTTAAGACTGTGCAGCCTAAGAGTCCTTCTGGATTTGCAGCTTTGGCTAGAAAAGCAGGTGGTAGCGATGGCATGGCAAATCTATGCAGAGATTGTGCAATATTTATGCCCTTTTTTTTAAACCAAGGGGGCATTCACATATTGGTTCCCTAACAACTGAATAAATGTAGTGATCCATGCAAGAATATGGGCTACCCTTGATTATCATCCTGAAGGTACAAAAAGCAATAGATGAGCATCAACAGTAACCTTAGATTATGCCTATGTATCAGTGGTGGTATTCAGTCAGTTTGCATTGGTTTAGGCAAACCATTAGCAAGAATTTGGCATGGATTACCAAACTGGTAGCAACATCTGTCTGGCCATGCTCCCGACTCAGTCGCCCGGTTTCTATTCGCTTGCTTATATTGCCCACCCAATGCTCACTGGCCCCGGCCACCCTGCTTGCCTGCCACTCGCCCTGTCCAGTCACTCCTCTCCTCCTCAGTCCTCATGGCTTGCCATTCTAGCCTTTCCACATGGTGCCTGCACCCCAACTGAGCAGCCCTGATTTTCACAGGTAAGCTTGCAAGTTGTGCTAGCCCTTTCCCCACCATCCCTGCACTTTTCTGGCCCTTCCCTACTGTCCCTGAACTTTTCCCGGGCTTTCACTACTGTCCTCGCACTTTTCTGGGCCTTCCCTCCCATCCCCACACTTTTCTGGGTCTTCCCTACCATCTCCAGACTTTTCTGGGCCTTCCTGTCCCTGGACTCGGCAAGCTGGCTGCCTAAACCAGCGTGGCTCCATCCCATGTGGTATTTTCTCAGCTTTCCCAACGATGTGGCAGCTATGGTGCAGCGAGAGCGGGTGGATGTCCAGGCTGGGGTTGCTGAAAATTGTGCACTGCGTGTGCAATCCCAGCTGGGACATCCACCCATCCTGCCCTTCCCTCCCGCCGCCTGTAAAAAAGCAAGTGGCCCCTGGAGGTCTTTGGGACAGAGGATGGATGCTCCTCCCACTGCTGCCATCCATAGAGGAACTTTGGGAGTGCTAGAGTATGGGGGATGTTCCACAGCCCTGCCGCAGCCACTGGAGGTCTTTTGAAGGGCGGGTGGATAATCCTGCCACAGCTGTCATCTGTGAAGGTGCTTTGGAAGGGCTGGAGTGGGGGGTGGGTACTCCACAGCCCAGTGCAGCTGCCAGAGGTCTTGGGGAGGTCTTCCACCTGCATTCTTCCTTTTCCCATCGCCTGCTGCAGACTGGAGCTCACAGGATCATTCAGTTTGTCCCAGAACATGTGTGTGTGTGTGTGTGTGTGTGTGTGTGTGTGTGTGAGAGAGAGAGAGAGAGACAGAGACAGAGACAGAGACAGAGACAGAGACAGAGACAGAGA
>BLBF01000019.1:27446289-27459716 GCA_015471245.1 Laticauda colubrina
AGAGACAGAGACAGAGACAGAGACAGAGACAGAGACAGAGACAGAGACAGAGACAGAGAGACAGAGAGAGAAAGAGGAAGGTAGAGAAAGAAAAAGAAAGATATGAAAGAAAGAAAAAGAAATAGGAAAAGAATGGTGTGTGTTTGTGTGCGTTTGCGTATGTGTGTTTGTGTGTGTGTGTGTGAGAGAGAGAGAAGTAAAAGGAAAAAAAGAAGAAGAAAAAAAGAGAAAGAAAAAGAAATAGGAAGGGAGAGAAAGAAAGAGAAAACTGCTATTATTTTTAACTGTTCTATTATTTATCATGCGTTAATATTTTTACATTTTACTGTGATTTTACTGCTTTTCTTTTACCCAGGGCTACCACATATTTTTCAGAGATTTACATGCATTCAGTGTCTAGTCCAGAGTATAAATATGGGTGTGTTTATTTTGTACATCAGGTTGCATAAATCCAGCTTAATATGCTATTCCTGGTATGTGATATTTTGTATACATACAGAGAAAGAAGCACTCTTGTGACCTTTGACTTTTAGGGTTGCTGTCAAACATCAGCCATAATTATTACTGTTTTGAACAATATGTAGGTTGTATTACACGAATGGCTATTCTTATGTGAAATTATGAAATAAATTTGAGTAGAGGTCCTGGGAAAGTGTCAGAATAGCAGAATAACACTTAGAGGGACCTTGAGAGACCTATATCAGTTCAGAAAAATGGCTGTCCAGGCTTTTCTGAAAAACATCCAGTGATTGAGCACCCAGAACTTCTGGAGACAAGCAGTTCCACTGGTTAATTGTTCTCACTGCCTGGAAGTTTCTCCTTAGTTTTAAGGAGGTTAAAGGTTGCTTCTCTCTTTGTTCAGTTTCCATCCATTGCTTCTTATTTGCATTCTGCTTCTTTAGAAAATATATTTCCCCCCTCTTCTTTGTGGCAGCCCCTTAAAAGCCGGTTGCCTATCACACTCTTGGGCAAAGGATGTGAGCCAATTCCTTCTTTCAGTGGTCCATGAAAGTACATCTATAGTAATAATAAAGTCAAAAAAAGCTGAACAACATTTTTACAGAACTATACATATGTTGAGGCTGGATGTGACAAGGAATGGCTTGGAGGGGAGGGGCCAGGCAAGGCACCCCTTGACATGAATGACATTGAGTTGGCCTGCCTGCCCAATCACATGACTACCAAGCATGCCCACCAAAATAAGCCATGCCCACAGAACTGGTAGTAAAAATTTTTGAATCCCACCACTGACCAGCATGTTCCAACAGAGTAGGTATGCTCCAAGTCCCTTCAATTAAATGTTGCCTTCTTATGGGATTGAAGAAATATGCCTTCTTTGTTGCAACCCATACCATCTGGTTAAGTATCTCCCTAAATATACAGATGGTGCTCCTCTCTTGGGGTTCAGAAAATCCTTAAGATCTGGCTCTGTTGTCAGGCCTGAAATTAATGTGGTTATTATTAATTGGTGTGGACCCTATCATACTAGTACACTGTTTATTGTTCCAGTTGTTTTACTTCAACCTACTTGTTTATGGGAGTTCCGATTTAATTATTTTTGCTAGATTTGTTTAGAATTTTTGTAAACTAGTCAGAATCTTCTGGATTGCACAGCAATAATTAATTGAATTAAATAAATTATTTATTATAAACTAATTATTATAAATTAATTATTATTAATTATTCCTCAAACAAATACAGACTGCTGTTTTGTCATGATTAATTAATGTTATTTTATCATGCATTTAGATTTAGTATCCTGACTAAAATCTGAGAAACTGAGAGAAAACAATCTATTAGGACTTTCTTCTGTCACTAAATGATAAATGTTTGTTCATTAAGCAAGATTAAACTGTTAGCTTTGGAAAGAAAAATTTAAATCCATGTATTCAAATTAAAAATCCATGTCCTGGATTTAAATGTACCATAATGAGTATAGGGAAGATATATGAATGGGGTGGAGGGGAGATTTCAGAAAAAATAATAGATGGTCAGAGTAGAAAATAGTTTCACTATTGATACAAGGGTTATACTTTTTGTGGCAACGTACTTATTATTACATATACAAGAATAGAAATTTTGGAAGTCCCACAAAAATAGAAAACCTCTCAAGTCCCTTGATATTTCTTAAGTTTCACAACACAAATATATAAAATGAGGGAAGAAAGACTCTTTTCAATCTATCTTGCAGATTGCCTCTTAAATTAGTCATGACAGTTCATTTTTTTCTATTTGCCCTATGCTACGTTGCTGATCCTGCCCTAACTTATGCTTCTTGTCTTACCCTGCCCTACCCTGGCCTACCCTATCCTGCCTTACCTTAACTATAGAATTGCAATAGGCAAATCAATTGAACAAAAAGTAATTTAAGTTACTTTGAAGTAACTTAAACAACAGATGCAGTTGACAGATGCAAGACAACAGATGCAGTCGATCTGATAGAACTGAGGAGAAAAGCATTAAAGTAGCTAGCTGCATAATTATGAACAGATGGATTATTTTATACATTAAAACTCCTTTTTAAATATCTTAAAAAAGGAAAACATGGAGATACAGCTACGGAACTATAGTTTACCCTTCAGTTTTTTCACTCAAATAAAAAGGAGCAATACTCATGTGGTTTGAGTCTTCTGCTAAATTAATTAGAGTACTATATCACTCAGAGCAGTCATTCACAAATCATTACATGTAGGTACATATCCTTGCAAGCAGTGATGGGATTCAAATATTTTGCCACCGGCCTGCACGATCCCAGTCGCTTCAGCAGCTGCCACGCAGCACTATACTGTGCTATGCAAAGCAGCTGCACTTCAAAATGAGCAGATAAAAGTGAGTATGGGAGCCCGGATGGATGGGTGGGCCCAACAGCAGAACGGTGGAGAGAACCGGTTCAGTCTCCGCTGCTCATTGCTACTGACTCACCAGAACCGGGCCAAACCAGTCAATTATCACCATAGCTTGCAAGGATCGTAAGGGAAGTAAAATTATTTAAGCCTTTATATATAAAGAATATCAAGGTGTTAAAATGTGCAATCTTGGGAATGAACATCATTTTTATCAACACCATCAGCTTTATTTACAGTCTGTCATATCTAGACATACATACTAGAACAAATAATTATATCTGCATGTATATGAAGCTGAATAAAATATCTACAAAGTAGCTACACTATTAAATAACAAGTAGGTATGGCAATTGAGAAAAATCACATTGGTTACATACAAGAAGGGACTTTTCAGTTAGATTTCTTTAAGATCATTATGAAGAACCCATTGTTTAAGGTCCATCAAATCTTTTTCACAGCTGAGCACCTTGATCTAAATGTATGTTTTCTTCCAAATTGATAAGTAATTATCTTAAAAGATCAAGAAAGCAAGGGAGTTATCTGTAAGATTATTGTAATTCAAAATTCAGGGTGGCAGAACTACATACAAGCCTTTATCAAGATTAGTCCAGTCTCTAGGACCAATAAAGCATTGGAAATATGCCTGGGCATTCACAGTAAGGCTCTTAAAATTTAAACTGGATTATAGAAGGCTTGAGTAATGGTGATTACAATCACTCTGTGTCACTTAACAAATGGCTTATTACCTTAGCTCTAGATATTTTTATTCTAGCAGGTCATAATTGCTGCAATTGCAGTTGGCATAATGTAAAATGGCCTTTGCAAGTCTGTCAGCCCAAATAGAAATGGCCATTAGTTGTTCTTTCCAATATGCTAAGGAATAGAATGGAAGTGCACAGGCATATAAATAACTTAATTTGTTCAAAAATGAACCCATTGTTTTCCAAAAGCGATGGCAAATTACCAACCTTTTATCATTGTTTTATAATGAGATGCCTTGTCATTATAAATCCTCCTTTTCTTGATTATTAGACTGCATAATAATGCAGGTTTTGTGGTACTTCTAGTTACATTTCTCCTATTGAAAATGAGTTCCTGGGAAGAAAGTGGGCTACAAATGTTCATGGTTCATAAAAATATTCCAAAATATATTCTACAGTACTATTACCAGACTGATTCAGGATTGCAAAATAGCATGCAAGTTTTTTTTATATATTTTGAGAATTGTTTATTAGGAGAGATTATAAACAAAACAAAGGGATAGAGAGGAGACATTGAATGCCTAATAGATTAAAAAATTAGATATACTGTTACAATTTCAGATTGTGAAATTTGCATCTATGAAATGCTGCAATTATTTTGAATTGTAACAAGAGCTGAAGAATTGCTGATATAAAGCAACAAACAATGATAGATCCACAACAATGATAGATCCCCATTTAAAAAAAAATTAAAATCACATCCCATTCTCCAAAGGAAAATCCACTTAATGTGTTAATAACATTTTTTTTAAAACCAGCATGTTTCTCTTTATGACCAATAATCCCATATAAACATAAGAAAGCACAAGAAAGTTGCAGTTGTTCATTGTTTGAGAAATAAATGTGAGAGATATTTGTTATTTGCATATAAAGTAAGATTGAAGGAATTTATTATTTAATTGAATTGGGAATAGATTGAAAAAGAATCTGTCCAGCCATTTTTTCTTTTAAATATTATTCTCTACTGGCTAGAAAAAATGAATTAGTATTGTTGTTTTGAATTCATTTAACTCTAGCTCATTTGTTTTACCTAAATGTACCTGTGAATATAAATTGGATAATATTTGATTAGATTATTTCTCTTGAGCTTGAACTCTCTGAATCAAATCCATATCATCATCATTATAAAGCTTTCTTATAAAGAATTTGTAATAATAATCTATCAATTCCATTCCTTTTTCAATTTAGGTATTATATATCCTTCTGCTTTGTGTATGTAGGTGTTTTTCCACCATTACCATGTATAAAAGAATAAAAGTCCATAAGATCTTTCAAAAGATTTAGCCTATAATCCACCCACCCACCCCTGCAAAAAAAATAAACAACTTATCTGGTTACAATAATAGATTCACTTTTAAAATCTTCTGAATCAATATACATATTTTAACTTAATATTTTCTAGTTTTCTTAAATATCCATCCAAGAAGAATTTACTCTTTGATTATATTTCCAATAAATATTTGAAATCCTGTTTTTTTTTGAAATCATTTATTGAGTGTTGGATATCAAAGATGCATCACCATCTTCTTTACTTTCCAAAAAGGCATGAAATCTTGATTTTTCTAGTTCTTGGGCTGAGGTGGTTGTTTATTAGTTTGGTTTTTTGGTCTGTATATTATAGTGGGATCATATTTTGGGTTTTGTTTCCAGTGCTTTTTATGTTATTTGTAATCCAAATTTAAATAAATAAACAAGTTTCAATTAACCAGATAATATTATTCCATGGACGCTAATAAAATCAATGTGCGTGAACCACGAAGAAATAAATGCTTGAGGGTTAGACTGAGTTTAAACATACTTGGGATAATTGCATGTCCATTATTTTGATAAAAATAAAAAATATATAAAACGCAAAAACATTAAATGAATGAATGAATGAATGAATGAAAAAAGAAAACAAAAAGACCAAACTCAAGAAAAAGACTCGAAAGACCATAGCCTTTTTCTGCTGTCAGTTTTCTATGTTTTAATTTATTAAAGCATTTTAAGTAAGTCAATCCTGTACATTGCATGTACTTTGTAATTGCTGATGTGTGGGCAGTATTATACTGGCATGCAAAATAGTTTGCACTGGATTTTGGTTGCAGTTGTGGTATGTCAAAATTCTATCATAAAGATTAGCAAGGAATCTTTCATATGGCACATATGTCTTGGCAGTCTAATGTACTCTATGTGAAAATGCCTATTAACCAAAGATATGATGGGTGACCAAAGTTAATAACCGTGGGCTCCTATGATGATAACAGATTGTTCTATTCAGATTGCTGTTTAGAATGCAATAGAAATAAATGGTTGTCAATATTTACTTTTTTTCCAGGATTATAGGTTAAAGCATGTTAGAAAGCCTTCAGACAGAAGTATTTAACCCGTATTGTCATCTAAATAATTTGCACTGATATAATATCAGTTATTGATTAATTAATGTAAGTATTAATGTTTTAGATAAGCTAATTACACTTTAAAATAATGCATTGCAAGTAAAATTTCAATAGTCTAAAACTACAAAACAGCAGCATATTCATTTTCACAATTTGATCTAGTTACTTAATATACCTTGTCTTATGAATAGTGCTGAAATATGTTCCGAAACATTCTAAATTTACAAGATTTTTAATAATTAACTAAATAGTGCAGTTAAAGTGAATATTAATTCTTTTTAACAAGGATTTTAGAATGAAGACTTGAAATATCCCATAGTAACAAATCAATAATTAAACATATTAAAGAATATTACACATGGTATAATCTTAGAATGAGATGAATTCACGACAGTGCCACTCCAGATTTGCAATTTGAAATCAGTGATATATGTTTGCTCTCTGCTTTTGAACTGGATCTCTATTATAGTGGAAATGTAGCAATGGAAATGTAATAGAAATCAATATTACACCATGTGGTCATAATGCTCTGTTTAAAAATGAAGCTATACTCTCCATATTAAATACAGTGTTTGCATTTTTTTTCCTTTTTCTTATTTCTGTTTTTCCTTTTTTTTTTTTTAAACTTGTATATATTAAAGTAAAAATAAAAAATGTAAATGAATTCTATGAAAATCTCTCTCCCCCAAAAGGATAGTATGATGCATTTATAAAACCAAGAAAAAGAAAAGAAATAAATAGATCTGAATAAATATGGTGTACATTTCTGGAGTAGACTTGATTATTGTGTGCATGGAAGTTCCCAAGAAATTTGTAGAATTATGCTGATGAAGTGCTTGATGAAATGACAAAATAAAAAGTGCTTATATTTTGCAAAATGTTTCAATGAAAGATGTAGTACGACAGTATAAAAATTAAAAGATATAATGAAAGAGACTAAAGAACAGCATAGAATAAACAAGCAGAGAAAATGCAGAGCAATATTGATGGCTTTTTTAAAGGGGGGGTAGCTGAAATAGGAAAAGCACGGAACTCACATCAGAGTGAATGGAATTAAAATTTGTGTGTCTGTGTTTTATTCCTAACTGTGCCAACCACTGTTGAAAACTTGTTGACATGAATTCTGAACCTCTGTCATTTTGCAGCTGACATACCTGTTGTTTATACCTTCTTTCTACAAAGCTTGCTTAAATTTCTGTAGCACCTCTGTTTTTACTCTTTAGTAAATAGAAGAACTCAAACCTGCTATAGTCATCTACAATGACCAGCGCATACTTAGCTCCTCCGAAATTGGCTTGCATGGGCCACCAAATCTACATGTACCAGCTCTAGAGTTCTTGTTGTCTGCCTTGTGCTATTCTTGTTTAAGCCCATGTCCCACTGCACCAACGGATGCAAAGAGGATGTAAAATGGACAAAAAAGCTTGCCATCCGTTGGAAACCATGATGCATCCATTGTGTACTCACTGCATATGTGTTTCATACGCTCTATCCGTCGAGCATCCATCCACTGAGATTTCATCCACGCAAGAAGTTTTGAGCTGCACAAAACTTTTTGAGTGGATGAACTTTCTGCCGCGTATGATCTACATCCACGACACATACGGACAACAAACATCCTACGTCCGTTGTCATCCGTTAAACATCTGCTGTATCATCTCAGCATCCTCTGGACATCCTCGCAACTCACATCTGCTCCAGCTGAAAATGAAAAGAGGGAAGAAGCAAAAGGTACACGGAACGTCCACACAGCGTTAGTAGCACGGAAATAGAAAGGTTGTAAGCGGATGCATCTCGTATATAAAGCATTAAAACGGACAAAACGTTTGTATATGGGATGTATCTCGGATAGTTAGGATGTCTGGAGTATGCCTAGAGTATGTGGAAGGACACCTAGCGGAAAACCGACATTTCCTATAAAAAAGGGGAGGAAATCACCTGGATCTCACTATCACTCCAGCAGCCATGGTGTACAGACCTCTTCACCCTTGGTCTTACTCTTCCACATCATCCATTGATCTCCACCATGGATCATAACACAGTCCTTATGGTAGCTGCGATCATTCAACACCACAACAAAGCCCTGTTCAGACCGTTTCACCTTTTCTACGCAAGGAGAAGAAGGAGACGTTCAAGAGCTGTGTGGGTCCGACGATGGATCATGAGAAGAATGGAGTTTGGACTGTATGAGAAGCTGATGGTGGAGCTGAGGAATGAAGACCCTCGTGCATTCCAGCACTTCATGAGGATGCCACCAGCCATGTTTGATGAAGTTGTGGAGCGTCTGAGACCCAGGTTGACCAAGCCAAGCACCAACTTCCGTCCCAACCTGGACCCTGGACTGAAGGTGGCACTGACTCTGTGCCACCTGGCCTCTGGAACCACATACAGAAACATGCAGTATGCCTGGAGGGTGCCACACAACAGCATCAGCAAAGTGGTGAAGTGGTGCAGGCCATCATCGAAGAATATGTGGAGGAGCTCCTCCAGTGTCCCACCACTGAAGAAGGCTGGAGGAAAGTTGCAGAAGAGTGGTATCAGAGGTGGAACTTTCCCCACACCGTTGGAACCATAGATGGGAAGCACGTGGCCTGCAAAGCTCCAGCCAACTCAGGGTCCTCTTATTGCAACTAGAAAGGCTTCTTCAGTATCATCCTCTTTGCCATGGTTGATGCTGACTACAAGTTCATGTACATCGATGCTTCAGGCAATGGGTCAGCTTCAGATAGTCAGGTATACAACGCCAGTGACCTCAAGGATGGGCTGGAACGCAACCTCATCATGGGTTTTCCAGATCCAGACCCCCTACCCAATGACACACAAGATGTACCCTACTTCATCATGGATGATGATGCCTTCTCCCTCAGAACCTACCTCATGAAGCCCTACACTTCAAGATACCTCACCCATGAAGAGAGGATCTTCAACTACAGGCTGTCCAGGGCAAGACGGGTGGTGGAGAATGCCTTTGGCATCCTGGCCAACAGGTTCCAGGTACTTCTCACCACCATGCAGCATCACCCACACACTGTGAGGAGCATCGTGGAAGCTTGCTGCATCCTACACAATCTCATGCGTACCTGCTACCCAGTGTTGCAGAACAGGCTTGTGGACTGTCAACAAGGCAATGTGGACATGGAGCCTGGTGAATGGAGGCAAGGACGAAACCTGATAGACACTGTAGATGTACAAGGCCCCAACAGTGCTTCACATGAAGAGAAGAAGCAGCACAACCTACTGAAACACTGGTGCAACTCCCCAGCTGGAGCAGTGGAGTGGCAAGACAGGATGATAGATGGTTAATGGATGCTTCCTTGAGCCTGCCTTATCACACTGATGAGATTGTGCCATGTATGTTGAGTGGCCCTACAATGAATAGGGCATTAATAAAGAGCTTTGTTTAGTTTGAAATGTGTCGATCAATGAATAAATTGTTATTGATAAAAAAAGGGCCATATGTGTGGCAGCTGGGAGGGTGGATCATACAGTCCCACTTTTCATGCACTGGAGGTTTATCTATCCCACAACTATCCTTACCCATCACACAACTATCCTTACCTATCCCACAACTATCCTTACCCATCCCACAACTATCCTTACCTATCCCACAACTATCCTTACCTATCCCACAACTATCCTTACCTATCCCACATCTATCCTTACCTATCCCACAACTATCCTTTCCTATCCCACAAGCATGCAAAGGCTTAACCATTTTTTCAAAGTTTTCACCAACACTTTATCAAGTCAATAAAATGAACCAAGTGTGTGAAGCAAAGATAACCTTTATTAATAACTATCTTAAGTAAACTGTATGACTTTATGAAAAAAAAAGCAAAATGAACCAAGTAAAGTGTCTTAAGCAAAGATAAAGTGAACAGGTAACAACTCAGTATCTGGCACTATTCTCAGTCACTCTGAGACATGTCCATGGTCTCAGCTGTCAAGTGGCCAGGGACTGTGGAGGTGGCTGTGGCTGGAGTGCTGGTCTGAGATGCCATTGGGGTGCTTGGCCCCGAGAGTACAACAGGGGATGGTGTGTTCAGGAAGCTCTCAGAGAGCTGACTCAGTTCCGTGAGGTTGAGAGGCCCTTCATCCAGGACCTGGGATGTCAGGCCCAAGACTGATGACAGATTGTCCGTTGATGGGCTTGGCTGTGGGGTGGAGGAAGGAGTGGGGCTGTCTGGCCTGCTGTTTGGTCTGCAGCTGGGCGAGGTGAAACATCTGTGGCGTGCGATGAACCTGGGCCTGGACTGGGAAGGGCTGCCTCTGCTGTGGGAAGTCCTGGTAGTCGTAGCCTTGGTAGGTGAGGGGCTGTTGAAAGCTGTGGAAGGGCTGTGACATCGCCTGGGGTGGAGGACCAGACCCCGACTGGGTCGGAGCAGGTTCAGCTGGGCCTGGAAGGTTGTGCAGAAATGCTGTTATCTTCTGTTTCATCACCTGGTACTGGGCTCGGGCAGGTCCATGAGGGTCTGGCTCACGTAGGTGATGAATGGCTTCCGGTTTGAGGATGGTATGTTGGAGTGTACCAGCTGAGAGAGAAGATCTGTGCTGGTTTTGATTGTGTCCCTGATCTCCAACAGGACAGTGTGGCTCTGGCCCTCCAGTCTGCCTCTCTGCCTGCTTTCTGTGGAGGTGGAGCTGGGGGTGGGGGTGGGTTGGTCTCTGGTGGCTGCCGCTTCTTCCTCCATTTGTGACAGGGGATCCTCCACATCCTCTGGCATGGGGAGTGCAGCTGTCAGGGGGGTCTCTGCCGTGGGGCCCTCCAAAGACACCTGCCTGGACACAGCTGTCTCCTAGCTGGAAGAGGACTGGCTGTCTGTGGGCTGTCTGAGGGAGAGGTTGACAGAGGGGCTGCTCCTCGGTGGTGGACCTCACCCTCCAGGAAGCTGCACTTGGCCATGACGTACATCTCCCGGTCAGTGAGCTTGACAGTGGTCTGGCCAGATTTCTTGAGGTGTAGCTTGCCATACCAGGTATGCATGTGCTTCCACCATCCCAAGAGCAGGTCTGAAGTGTAGCTCAGGCTCTCTGCCTTGTCTCTCCAAGCTGCCTGCTTTCTCTTGGTGTTGCAATAGAGTCTGTGGCCCTTTCTCCACAGGTACTCGCTCTCCCTCAGCCATTCCAGCACCTCATCCTCATGGTCCTCAGAAATGGTGTACTGTTTCCTCTCTCCCTTCTCCTTCCCTTGCCTCTTCCTGCCTCTGGCAGGGGCTTGAGCAGCAGGACTTTGAGGGCCTTGGGGCTGGTCCACCACAGCAGCAGTAGCAGCAGCACCACCAGTAGCAGCAGCAGGAGAAGCACCAGCAGCACCAGCAGCAGGAGAAGCACCAGCAGCACCAGCAGCAGCACCAGCAGCAGCAGAAGCACCAGCAGCTTCAGAGTCAGGGGGTGCCAGGGGGTGGGATGGTGGTTCTGTCCTTCTTGCCAGGCTGGCAGGAGTGGGCACAGGCTTTCTCTTCTTCCCTAACTGATGAACCATGGTGTTATTCGAAGATGTCTGTGGCAGCACATCTTTCCTCTGAATGCTGACTGCTTGCGAGCTGCATCCTTTTATATCCGCGGAGCTGTCGCAATTCATACTCCCCGCATGCGCAGTGAACGCTTTGCATCCGCTATGCATCCACCATGCATCCTATAGGCGTCTGTGATGCATCCGCATCATCCACTATGCATCCGCTCCTTCCGCTATGCGTCCGCTTCACTATTCTCCCCCGGAAGCCCTTCGGATGTGTCATCCACTTCCATCTGCTAGGCTTCCTACGAACATCTGGTTAACATCCTCGCTGCGTACTACCCCCGTCTGTTCCTTTCTGTTCTTTTCCATTCTGTTTATGCAAATTTGGGGCACTTTTTGGAGCGGATAACAATGGATGGAGCCACCCCCAAAATTTTGCTCTTCCGCTTTGTCCTTTTTGCATCCGTTTTGCATCCGTCGGCCAGTGGGGTCTAGCCTTTACTGAGAATGACTTGGACTTTGATATTTTGCATATTGCACAATCCAAATATGACTTACATCCCTTTACGTGCGATCCTTCTGCATACTGGTTCATCTTTTGAATAACTTTAAAGTTGGTATGATCAAGTTTTCTGTGCAAAAGATGAACGCATGAATCATGTTTTGCAACATTGCCAAATGTTTATGCACATTTAATTTTTTGTCCCTGTGACATATAAAGATTATCATGCTTTATGCCCTTTGCACAGACAATCCCATTTTTCTTTATAAGATATGGCCCATTTACAAATGTGGTCTCAAATCCTTGTTTGTCTAAACTAGAGACACTCAGAAATTATGTTCCTTTTGTGGCATACATAAAACATTATTAAACCTTGTTTCCAAATATGGAATTTTCACACTGCCTCTTCCAATGACTTTAGGCTTCTTGCTATTTGCCAAGGCTACTGTGTCCATCCTGTAAAACAATTTAGCATCATTAATAATTATTTGGCTAGCCCCACTGTCTATAAGCCATTGATCTCTCCTGCAGTAGCTGACTTTTGCAACAGCAGCCTGTCCATCAGCTTGTCTTTCTTGCAGCAAACTACTTCTTCTGTCCTGCAATAAACAATCTGTCTTTAAGTAAGATAGTCTCTGTTGCTGGACTGCAATCTGATATGCCCTGCTGCTCTTTTCTTCTCTGGAGACAGTCTGTGGAATTTTCCATTCTGCTCCTTGGGCCTCCTCCTCAGGGATTTCTCCTCCTTGAGGCTTTTTCTATAGAGGCTTTTTCTATAATGGTGTTTGTGCTCTTCAGCTACCAGGTTTGCTTTCACAGCTTCCAGACTCAATTCCTGCTCTGGTTTGCATTCAGACACTGCAGAAACAATGTCCCAAGTTTCATCTAGGCTATTCAAAACTAGGAGCACTTTCTGAGATTCAGGAATCCTCATCCCACGTTGTTCTAATTCCACAAACCAAGTTTGCATATGAACAAAATGCTGTTCCACTGAATATCCTGGCTGCAAACAAATTCTATACAACTTTCTTGATAATTATACAATGTTGCATGCAAGTACACTCACATGAACAGTCCTCAATTTATTCCAGACTTCCTTTGCAGTTTTTAAATCAGCTACGGTGATAAACTGGTCATCTTCTAAACTTGCAATGTAAAAGAAATGCATTTTGAAACAGGTCCTTTGAAAACGTCTCCAAGAATTCCCCATGGATGCTGCAAGTATCCCTTTCCCCTTGTGAGTTAAAGTACCTGGAGTGAGAAGGAGTGCGGTCTGACAGAGGGGGTGGGGGAATCCACTCCAGCCTTGGAGAAATTTAAAGGAGCTGCTTTAAATTTCATGTCAGCTGCATGTTTGTTAAGCTACAAAAGTGTTCCATTTGCTTGTATATGTATGAGAGAGGAGAGAGAGAGAGAGGAGAGAGAGAGAGAGAGAGAGAGAGAGAGAGAGAGAGAGAGAGAGAGAGAGAGCGAGAGAGAGAG
>BLBF01000019.1:27460116-27509555 GCA_015471245.1 Laticauda colubrina
AGAGAGAGAGAGAGAGAGAGAGAGAGAGAGAGAGAGAGAGAGAGAGAGAGAGAGAGGGAGGAAGGGAGAGAAAAAGAAAAAATAGGAAGACAGAGAGAAAACTCTGTACTATTATTTTTAATTGTTCCATTATTTAGCATGTGTTAATATTTTACACTGTCTCTACACCTAGAGTGATTTTTCTGCCTGCCTTTTGCCCTTTCTTGGACTACCACATATTTTTCAGGGTTCACATGCATTCAATGTCAATAGTCCAGAGCATAAAATACACATGTGTTTAACAATAATTGAAAGGGACTTTGGAGGTCTTCTAGTCCAACCTCCAACTCAGGCAAGAAAACTGAGGATGCCAAACTCTGAGTAGAGATCCTGGGAAAGGTGTCAGAATAACAGATTAACACTTAGAAGGGACCTTGGAGTGAACCCTACACCATTTCAGAGAAATGGCTGTCCAGTCTTTTCTTTAAAACTTCCAGTGTTTGAGCACCCAGAACTTCTGGTGGCAGGCAGTTCCATTGGCTAATTGTTCTCACTGTCAGGAAGTTTCTCCTTAGTCTTAGTTTGCTTCTCTCTTTGTTTAGTTTCCATCCATTGCTTCTTATTTGCAATGGATGCTTCATTGGAAAATATATTACTGCCCTTTTTTTGTGGCAGCCCCCTAAAAGCCTGTTGCCTATCACACTCTTGGGCAAAGCATGTGAGCCATTTCCTCCTTTCAGTGGTCCATGAAAGTACATCTATAGTATGCAGATAATAAAGTTAAAAAAGGTGAACAACATTTTTACAGAACTATAGATAAGTTGAGGCTGAGTAACAAGGAATGGCTGGGGGGGGGGGGCAGGTGAGGCACCCCTTGATGTGAGTGACATTGAATTGGCCACCCATTCACATGGCCACCAAGTACACCTACTCAGTCACATAACCACCAAGCCACACCCACCAACTAAGCCATGCTTACAGAACCTGTAGTAAAAAAAATTGAATCCCACCACTGGTAAAGCCCATGTCACACAGCACCAACGGATGGAATGAGGATGTAAAACGGAGAGAAACACTTGCCATCTGTTGGTTAACACGATGCATCGGTTCTGTACTCACTGCGTCCATTTTTCATACTCTCTATCCATCCAGCATCCGTCTACTGAGATTTCATCCGCTCAAAAAGTTTTGAGCTGCACAAAACTTTTTGAGCGGATAAAGTATCCAACGCGTCCGTTCTACATCCGCTACGCATACGGGGAACATCCGTTATACATCCGCCGTCATCCGTTACGTGTCCGCGATATCCGCTAGGCATCTGCTGTGCATCCGCGCAACTCACATCTGCTCCAGCGGAAAATGGACACAGGAAGGAAGCGAAACGGACGCGTAGTATTAGTAGCACGGACGGAGAAAGGATGAAAGCGGATGCATCTCGCATATAAAGCATTAAAACAAAAAAAATGTTCATATAGGGGACATATATGAACAGGCCAACAGGTTCCAGGTACTTCTCACCACCATACAGCATCACCCAGAAACAGTGAGGAACATCGTGGAAGCTTGCTGCATCCTGCACAATCTCATGCGCACCCACTACCCAGTGTTGCAGAACAGGCTTATGGACCGTCAACAAGGCAATGGGGACATGGAGCCTGGTGAATGGAGGCAAGGGCGAAACCTGATAGATACTGTGGATGTGCAAGGCCCCAACAGAGCTTCACATGAAGGGAAGAAGCAGCGCAACCTCCCGAAACACTGGTGCAACTCCCCAGCTGGAGCAGTGGAGTGGCAAGACAGGATGGTAGATGCTTAATGGATTCTTCCTTCAGCCTGTCTCATTTGATGAGATTGTGCCATGTATGTTGAGTGGCCCTACAATGAACAGGGCATTTAATAAAGAGTTGTGTTTATGTTGAAATGTGTTGATGAATGATTACATTGTTATTGATAATAAAGGGCCATAAGTGTGGCACCTGGGAGGGTGGACCATACAGTTCCACTATGCTTGCACTGGAGGCTTAAATGTCCCACAGCTATTACCCATCCCACAGGTATCCCTGCCCATCCCACAGCTATTACCCATCCCACAGGTATCCCTGCCCATCCCACTGCTATCCTTACCCATCCCACAAGCATGCAAAGGCTTAAACCATTTCTAAAAGTTTCCATCAAGACTTTATTTACTAAAAGAACTGAACCAAGTGTGTGAAGCAAAGAAAAACTATTAATAACAAACTGTAAAAGCAAAATGACCCAAGAAAAGTGTCTCAAGCAAAGATATAGTCAACAGGTAGCAGCCCAGCCTCTGGCACTCTTCTCAGTCACTCTGAGGCATGCCCATAGTCTCAGGGGTGAAGGGTCCAGGTGCTGTGGAGGTGGCTGCTGCTGGAGTGCTGGTCTGAGGCGCCATTGGGGTGCCTGGCCCTGAGAGGACAACAGGGGATGGTGTGCAGAGGAAGCTCTCAGAGAGCTGGCTCAGTCTTGTGATGTTAAGAGCCCCTTCCTCCATGACATGGGGTATCAGTCCCAAGACCGATGACAGATGTTCTGAGGCCGGGCTTGGTTGTGGGGTGCAGGAAAGAGGAGTGTAGTGGGACTGTCTGGTCTGCAGGTGAGTGAAGTGAGGCGTCGGTGGCATCGATGGCATACGATGTACCTGCCTGGACTGGGAAGGGCTGCCTGTGCTGCTGGAACTCCTGGTAGCCGTAGCCTTGGTAGGTGAGGGCCTGTGGAAAGCCTTAGAAGGGCTATGACATCGCCTGGGGTGGAGGAGCAGACCTGGACTGGGTCGGAGCAGGTTCAGTTGGGCCTGGAGGGTTGTGCAGAAGACCTGTGATCCTCTCCTTGATCACCTGGTACTGGGATTCGGACATATTCATAAGGGTCTGGTTGATGTAGGTGAGGAAGGGCTTGCGGTTTGAGGATGGTATGTCGGTGTGTACCAGCTGAGAGAGGAGATCTACGCTGCTTTTGATGGTGTCCCTGATCTCCAGCAGGATAGTGTGGCTCTGTCCCTCCGGTCTGGCTCTCTGCCTGCTTTCTGTGGAGGTGGAGCTGGGGGTGGGGGTGGCTTGGTCTCTGGTGTCAGCGCCCTCTCCTTGCTCCAACTGTGTCAGGGGGTCCTCCACGTGCTCCGCCACAGGGAGTGCAGCTGTCGGGAGGGCCTCCGTCGGGCGCTCCACAGATACCTGCCTGAAGACAGGACTGACTCTTGGCCAGAAGAGGACTGGCTCTCTGTGGGCTGCCTGAGAGAGAGGGTTGACAGAGGGGCTGCTCCTTCGTGGTGGACCTCACCCTCCAAGAAGCTGCACTTGGCCATCACGTAGGTCTCCCGTTCGGTGAGCTTGACCGCGGCCTGGCCAGACTTCTTGAGGTGCAGCTTCCCGTACCAGGTGTGCATGTGCTTCCACCAGCCGAGGAGGACCTCCGAAGTGTAGCCCAGGCTCTCCGCCTTCTCTCTCCAAGCTGCCTGCTTCCGCTTGGTGTCTCGATGGAGCCTGTGTCCCTTCCGCGAGAGGTACTCGTTCTCCCTCAGCCATTCGAGCACCTCATCCTCATGTTCCTCTTCGATGGAGTCCTGTCTCCTCTCCCTATAGCATGATTGCCTCTTCCTCTCTCTGGCAGGGCCTTCTGGGCTCTCATCAGAAGGGCTTTGAGGTTCTAGGGGCTGGTCCACCACACCACCACCACCACCAGCAGCAACAACAGCAGCAGCACCCGCAGGACCAGGAGCACCAGCAGCACAAGCAGAAGCACCAGCAGAGTAAGCACCAGAAGCAGCACCAGCACCAGGAGCAGCACCAGCAGAGTAAGCACCAGCAGAAGCACCAGCACCAGAAGCAGCACCAGCAGAGTAAGTACCAGAAGAAGCACCAGCACCAGGAGCAGCTCCAATTTATGTTTATGTTTATGTACCGCTTCCACTCTCTTCCATCGTCCACGGGTAGACGGTAGGACCAGGGGCCTGTTATTTGTGTGATTGTGTGTGAAGAGAGGGTCCCCGGTGAAATTTTTTGCATAGACTAGGTCACCGATTTCAAATGTGTGGTATCGGCTGGATGAGTCGGGGGGGGTTTCACAGGTGTAATTTGGGTGCAATCTATCTAAATGGGATCTGAGTTTCCTCCCCATTAATAATTCTGCTGGGCTCTTGTTCGTTATACTACTGGGGGTGATATGTTGTAGTGTGAGTAAAAGGTTTAGCTTGTCTTGGACATCCCCATGGTCCATTTTTTCTAGGCCTTCTTTTGTAAATCTGACCATTCCCTCGGCCCTACCATTTGCCACCTGGTGGGCTGGCGCGGTTAGTGCATGGCGTATACCTAAGAAAGCTAAATACTGTTCAAATTGTATAGCGGTTAGTTGTGGCCCATTGTCGGACACTAGTACATAAGGCAAACCATGAGTTGCAAATAATTTGTTTAACTGCTTGATAACAGTGTTGGTTGTCGTGGATGACATTATATAACTTCCAACCAATTTGAGTATGCATCTATGACAATCAAAAACATATGCCTCCTGCAAAATCAATATGGATTCGAGACCAGGGGCCTCGTGGGGTCTCCCAGTCTCATATGGGTGCTTGCGGTGGAGAGGGTCTAGTTCTCTGGCACTTATTACATGTAGCTACCCAGTATTCAATATCCTTGTCTAAACCAGGCCACCAGACATAGCTCCTAGCCGGGCTTTTCATTTTTACTATGCCTGGGTGGCCTTCATGGAGCATACCTAACACTTCTTTCTGCAGTCTGGAAGGAATTGCCACCCGATCACCCCATAACAAACACCCCTTTTGAATTGACAGTTCAGTCTGTCTGGTCCAAAAAGGTTTAAACTTTTCAGTTTTTTGGTTTTCCGGCCAGTCTTTACGTACCCAATTCAAAATGAGGGCAGTCACTGGGTCTTTTGCGGTAGCTCTGGCGACATCATTGGCAGACAATGGCAGTTCAGGGCAGGCCTCTATTTGTAGTGCAGCGGTAGTGGAAGCTGGGTCATCTTCTGTTGTTGGCAATGGTGCTCGACTTAATGAGTCTGCATGGGTGATTTGTTCTCCGGGTCGATGCAGCAATATATATGAGTGTGCGGCTAGGAATTCTGACCATCTAGTCATTCGGGGGGATAAAATGTTCGGTGTGGGTTTGTTTCCCGCCAAAATTCCTCATAATGGTTTATGGTCAGTCACAATGGAAAATGTCCTCCCATAGAGGTATTCATGAAAACGTTTAACTCCGGTGACGATTGCCAGGACCTCTCTGTCTAGTTGGCTATAGTTGCGTTCCACTTTGGAGAGCGTTTTCAAGTAAAAGGCGACGGGTGCCTCTCTCCCGTTGGGCAATTGGTGGCTCAGGATGGCACTGACTCTGAACGGTGAGGCGTCACAGGTGACCGTCAATGGGAGTGTGTTACTAAACTGAATAAGAACGGTGTCTGAGGTTAATAAGTCTTTTATGCTTTGGAAAGCTTTTTGCTCCTTGTGACCCCAAGTCCAATTAATTTTTTTATCCAGTAAACGATGCAATGGTTCTTCTATTGTTGCTTTGTGGGGGAGGAATACATTATAAAAGTTTATTAGACCCAAAAATGCTTGTAAGTCTGTTTTGTTTCTAGGTCTGGGTGCGTCTTTAATTGCTTTGACTTTTTTTTCTGTAGGGTGTATACCCTTTCTGTCAATTAAATACCCTAAAAATTCGACATGATCAGTAACTAGACAGCATTTTTCCTTTTTAACTTTCAGGCTGGATTCTCGAAATTTTGTTAGCGCTTCTCTTAGTCTTGCTTCTAATTGGGTCGTGGTTTTTGCTGAAATTAGGACGTCATCAAAGTATGGAACGACCCCTTTAATTCCATTTAATAGGCATTCCATGAGGCTTTGGAAAACGCCTGGGGCAATGCTTACTCCAAATTGAAGTCTGTTACATTTGAATGCCCCTCTGTGAGTTACTATTGTCTGCACCTCAGCCATTATTGGGTCTACTGGAAGTTGTTGATATGCTTGGGTTAAATCGAGCTTGGCAAAATATTTTCCTCCCCCAAGTGAGTGCAGTAAGTGCTGTACGACTGGTACCGGGTATGCGCTTTGCTGCAACGCATGGTTCAGGGTAGCTTTGTAGTCTCCGCAGATGCGCACAGACCCATCAGGTTTTACTGGTGTTACTATTGGTATTTCCCACCTAGCGTGATCAATCGGTTCTATGACCCCTTGCGCGATTAATTTGTTTAATTGTTCATCTATTTTGGCTTTTATCGCAAAGGGTACTCGTCTGGCCTTTATCCTTCTTGGTGCTATCTGGGGATCTAAACTAAAGGAAATTGGGGTCCCCCAGTACCTGCCTAGAGTGCCATTGAAGACGTCCTGGAACTCGTGTATCAGGTTCCCTTCCCAATCAGTTGCGGCTATTCGGCTCACTCCGGTCATTCCGATGCCCAATGGTGCTAGCCATTTGATGCCCAGGAGACTGGGACGGTCTCGGTCAACTATGGTTAGAGGCAGGACTTCGGCGTCCTGTTTATAAGTGACTTTGAAGTGTCCTAGACCTACCACAGGGATCCTGTTTCCTTGGTAGTCCTTTAGAATTAATTTTTGATTCTGAAGTTCTTTTAGTCTTATGTTTGGAACTCGCCATCTGATTGTGTTCCAAGACACCATTGACAGGAAGGATCCTGAGTCGACCTCCATCTCGCAAGGGCTTCCTTCAATTTTCACTATAATTTTGACCTTTCTCCCGCTTTCCGTCTGGGCACTTCCGATAGTGACAGTCTGGTGGTTTTTTTCTTGGTTGCTGGTTCCTTTGCTGTGCTCCCATTTTCTGTTGGCTTGCCTCGATTCAGTTCTTAGTGGGGAATTACTGTGCCTGCTAGGACTGTTGTTTTTACGATTTCTGCAAACTCTCTCGATGTGTCCCCTTTTCTTGCAACCCTGACAGATGGCATCAAGGGACCTGCACTTGGCTCGGGGATGGTTCCCTCCGCAGCCAGCGCATTCTCGCCAATTTCTTTTTATGCGCCTTTTTTTGTTTGCGTATAGGCAGTGGACCTCATCATCATCTTCTTCTGTTTCTGATGATGTGCCGAGGTCTTCATGGTGTGTGGTAGAGGGAGCTTGCTTCTTTCCCCTAGGTATGGTCGTTGCATCAGTATTGGCATTCATCAGCTTCATTGTCGCCGCTGATTTTTTCACGGCTTTTGCAGCGGTGGCTTCCGAGATCGCTTCAGCAACAGTTATATTAGGCTTATTCAATAATTTACTTTGTAAGTTAGAGTCTTTTAGGCCAAAGACGACACTATCTCGCATGGCTTCATCCATATTCTGGAATTCGCTAGGTCCACCCAGATGTCGGAGGGCCGCTATGAAATCAGCGATAGTCTCGTCTTCCCTTTGGTCTCTTTTGTAGAACTCATGTCTTTTAATGAGATTTGACACCACAGGCACGTAGTGAGCCTTGAGCATTCGGTTAAGCTCAGACCAGGTGATCTGTTTTACGTCTCTGGGCTTCGCCAATGCCTTGGCCATTTTGAACATGCTTGGCCCACAATGAGTTAGGAAGACAGCCCTCTTCCGCTGATCCGAAATTTCCTCCATTTTGTTACTCTCTAAAAACATCAGGAAACGATCGATGTATGATTCCCAATCTTCTTCATTGGGGTTGAAAGGTGCAGGCAGCGCGTTATTACCAGCCATCACTTCTAGCGTGGTTTTCTTGCCGCGTGCTCGGTCTCCGCTTCAGGACGATCCCACCTTCGTCACCAGTGTTCCGTCCGGAAAAACGCATGGTAGACCGGGTTCCAGTAGACAAGTCCTTATTTCAAACAAGCAACAGTAACAGAATGGCTAGCTAAAGCCGCGGCAGCCCTTTTTATACAGGCTTGCCTGCCGGCTTATAGCCAATGACATTTCTTTAACTTTGCTGTCTTTAAGCGGCTCCCTGGATTGGTTCCTAGCGAACCAGTCTACTTTCGGTCTTTCTGGCCAATCAGAATGTTCAACTTGGACTCTTCCAAGTTATACAGAACAGTGGATGCATCACGTACGCCTAAAGGAAAGAAAGGGGATGCCACATGGATGTATATCGGATGCAAACCATTCACTGCTCATCCTTTCTATTTCTGTGCTACTAATGATGTATGGATGTTCCATGTACCTTTTCTTTCCTCCCTCTTTCCGTTTTCAGCTGCAGCGGATGTGAGTTGCGAGGATGCCCAGAGGATGCAGAGAGGATACAGCGGACGTTTAACGGATGATAAATGGACATAGAATGTTTGTTGCTTGTATGTCGCGGATTTACATCGTACACGGTGGAAAGTTCATCAATTCACAACGATTTGTGCAGCTCAAAACTTCTTGCGCAGATGAAATCGCAGTGGACAGATGCTCGACAGATAGAGCGTATGAAACACGTATGTAATGAGTACACAACGGATGTATAGCGTTTTCCAACAGATTGCAAGATTTTTTTAACATTTTACATCCTCTTTGCATCCGTAAGTGCAGTGGGACCGGGCCTTAAAAGACATAATCAAAAGTCAAGGAAGGAAATAAACAGTCCAACACATCATTTCCAGTAGCCAACAATCAGATAAGCATGAAACAGCTCCAGATAAATAAGGAAGAAACAATATATTCAAAGAATTATCAGAGAAGTAGTGACATTACAATCAGTATTGGTACATCAAGCTATTATATGCAGTTTGGACTCTACCACTATGCTGACAGGCAGTTTATCTTCAACTGGAAACAATTCAACTTCATTTTTACTGTCCTAAGAAGAGGTCAACCAATTAAGATCATACCAAAAGCAAGATGTGTAATATTCCAGATCTCAAGGAAGCGCAAGTTAATATCTAAGAAAGTAAATATGTCTATTATATCAGAAAATATCAGTGTTCATTAGAGCACTATCTGGAGATTACATAAAACAATGGTATCCATGGCAGAGTTGCAAGCAGAAAGCCAGAACTCTCAATAAAGACCATTGCAACTCATCTATGGTTTGAAGAGACAAGGTGAATAAACAGAAGACTATTAGAAGAATGTTCTATGGGTAGACAAGACCAAAATAGAATTTTTGATTTGAATAAAAAAAGTTGTGTTTTGCAAAAGGAAAACATTACATTCTAGTGCAATAAGAACCGTATTCCATCTGTTCAAATGTGGTGGTAGTATGGTTTCGTTTGCTTTGTTGCCTCAGACCAAGACAGCTTGCCCTCATTGATGGAAATGTGAATTCTCAATTGTACCAAAGAAATGTGAGGGCATTTATCCATGAACTAAAGCTCAAGAGGTGGGTCATGTGGTATGACAGTGTCTTGTATGACCAAAGAATGGTTAAAGCAGAAAAAAAATTATATTTTGCAATGGCCAAGTGACCTCTATTGCAAACGCTGCTTTATGTCAAGCTACGGAACTTTTTCCCATTCAATTAACAAGAATGCAATTTCTGAAATCCAAATATATCAAAAGGAATCCTTCACTGAGATGAGACAATTCATGTAGGAGTTCAAAGCAGCATCTAAAGTCTCTCAGGCATACAGGGATAGATAAAGGAGTTTAGAACCCCTCCCCTTATCTCGAAGTGTATTTAGTGAAACAAAAGCCAGTATGTTAATTCTCCCCACCCCTTTTGTAAGGAACTATCTTTTTCAGTTTTCCAGGGCATATTTCACTGTGGAATTTTTATGGTCTTTTGATTTCCTGGCTGTGCCTCTCAGAGGTGATAGGTTCCAGCCATCTGGGTTTTCTCCCTCCATTGTATCATGTGTAGGTTATACATATTTGATATAAGCTTAAATATATTCAGGTTACATCAAGAAAGGATTTCTTTATCAGTCCCCCCCCCCCTCTTTTCTTCTTCCACTAAAGAAATGACAGATACACGGTTCTGACATCCTGCTCTGCTTAAAAAACAGATAGGTCTACCTGGCAAAAAAACTAATGCATTACATTTGCAATTCAGGATGGTTTATCAGGGTATTTTAAGTGGAACTTTCATAGTAATGAGGGTACTTTTATGTGTCATTTGGCTACCCACTCATTTTCTGAGGAAGGAAGGTGTTTCCAAGCTAAGTATTGTGTGGATCCACGGGGACTGAGTGAATCAAGGATATCTTTAATTTCAAAATGTTGTTCCCCATGTACCATGATGTGGGTTGGAGGTGTGGGAAGGGGGTGGTGGTCTGAAGTTTGAAGTGATTTCCAGTTTGAGCAAGCCACAGTGAAATACTGGATGAATCTGCCTAAGTGTTTTGGGAAGTCGAAGCTCTACCGTCACGGGGTTAATAATTCTGGAGATGGGGAATGGGCCAATGAATTTTGGCTCTAGTTTCTTAGAGGGTTGTAATGATTTTAAGAATTTTGTGGACAAATATACATAGTCCCAATCTTGAAAGGTTTAGGATCACAGCGTTTTTTGTCTGCTTGAGCTTTAAAAAGTGTTCTAACTTCCTGTAAAGATAATCTTACCACTGGCCACATGACTTGTAAGTTATTGATCCACTCCTTAAGGGAGGGGATTTCAGGTTCTTTGGTGGGTAGTTCTGGCATGGGGTTGAATTCTTGGCCTGTGGCTACCTGGAATGGGGTGAACCCCACGCTGCTACAGACTGAGTTATTGTATGCTACCTCTGCAAAAGGAAGAAGGTCAGTCCAATTGTACTGTCGGTAATTAATAAATAATCTTAAATATTGTTCTAATATGCTGTTCACTCTGTCGATCCATCTGTCTGGGGGTGACTTGATGACTAGAACCCCTGGGTGGAGCCTAATAGGTTTTAAAACGCCACCAAAATTTGGATGTGAACTGAACACACCTATCTGAGATAATCCGTTGGGGAACTCCATGAAGGCAATTAATGTGTATTAGAAACATCTTTGCCAATGCCTTGGCAGTTGGGATCTTTTGTCATGGAATAAAGTGAAAAAGCTTGGAAAAAAGATCAATTACAACCCAAATGACCATATTTCCAGCACTTTTGGGAAGCTCCACTATAAAGTCCATAGAAATCTCTTTTCAGGGTGCAGAAGGGTCTGTTACTGTTTGTAAAAGTCTAGGATATTTTCCTTGTCTTCTCATTGCAGCAGCACAGGTGGGTCAGCTCGCAACATAGCTTTCAATGTCTTTTTTGAGGGATAGCCACCAAAATTGTCTTTTGATAAGGTGCAGGGTTTTTACAAACCCAAAGTGTCATGCTATTTTGGAGTCATGGCAGCGTTTCATGAGGTCCATTCTCTGGCTTGTAGGGACATAAAGTTTGTTTTCTACCCAAGCCAGTCCATCTTTGAGTAAACAAGTGTCTTTGTTAGCCTGGAGCCAGTCGTCCTTAAGTAGTGCCTCCTGAAATATTGACATCGTTGTGTCTTCAGTCAGGGCCATTTTTTTTTCTCTTGTGCCCGGGCAATTACTTTGGCTGCTAGTTGGGTCGGTTGGATCATCAATTTTATAACCTCAATCTTTTTGCTGTTGTATTGGGGTTTTCTGGACAGTGCATCTGCTAAGAAATTCTTTCTCCTAGGAAAATATTTGAAAGTGAAATTAAACCATTTAAAGTATTGAGCCCACCTTGTTTGTTTTTTGGAAAGTTTCTGTGGATTTCTCAGGGCTTCCAGATTTTTGTGACCAGTCCATACTACAAAGAAGACTTGGTTTCCTTCCAGGAAATGTCTCCATATGAGCATTGCCCACCGCACAACATATGCCTCTTTCTCCCATATGGCCCGTCTTTGCTTGGTTTTTGTAAGTTTCTTGGATGTATAAGCGCATGGTTGTAATTGTCCACTTCCATTCTTTTGGAGGAGGACTGCTTCAACTGCAACAACACTAGCATCTGCTTGAATGACAAAATGTTGTTCAGGATCTGGGTGCTTAAGGACCAGTTCTGCTGAGAATAGACATTTGAGTTTCTCGAATGCCACTTGGCATTCCATTGTCCAGATAAGGGGTTGCTTTGGTTTGGGTTTCTCCCCCCCCCCCTTCATTTTTAGCAAGTTCGTGAGAGGGAGGGTGATGTTTGCAAAAGCTGGAATGAATTGGCAATAAAACTTTGCAAACCCTAGGAACCTTTGCAGTTGTTTGCGGGTGTGCAGTGGGTCCCAGTCCATTACAGCCTTTACTTTCTGTGATTCCATCTCTATTCCTTCGTGGGATATTCTACACCCCAAGTAGTCATTTTTTTCTTGGTGGAATTTGCATTTTGGGAGTTTTGCATATAGTTTAGCGTCTAAGAGTTTTGTGAGGACTGCATGGAGTAGCTTGGTGTGTTCTTCCATTGTGTAGATTAAAATATCATCAAGATACACTATAACCCCTTTATATAAAAATTCATGAAGGGTTTCATTGATCAATTGCATAAACATGGCAGGCGCTCCTTACAATCCAAAGGGGAGCCCTTTAAATTGGTAGCATCCCAATGGTGTGTTAAAATCAGTCTTCCACTCATCACCTTCCTTTATTCTTACGCGGTAATATGCCTCTCATAGGTCTAACTTTGAAAAAGAATTTTCTTTTGAGAGGTGGGCTAACATGTCCTTCATGAGGGGGAGTGGATACATATTTTCTATGCAAATCATGTTTAATTTTTTGTAATTGACAGACAAGCGTACGGAGCCATCTTTCTTTTTGCGGAATAGCATCGGGGCAGCTATTTTTGGTTTTGATGAAACCCCTTTTTAAATTTTTGTCAATAAATGCTCTGAGTTCTTTCACTTCTCTGGGAGACATGCAGTATATTTGTGGTTTTGGGAGTTTAGCCCCTGGTAGGATTTCGCTAGCGCAGTCTGTGGTGCGATGGGGTGGGAGTTCATCACAAACTTCCTCGCTAAATACTTGGGCCAGATCCTGGTACTCAATGGGGTAGTCATGGCTGTCCAGTCATGGCTGACTCTCTGTTCTCTGTTCTTTTCTTTATCCTTTACTCTGAGTTTTTTACAAACACTACTTCTCTCTGGAATTGTATGGTTCCTTTCCTCCAATTTATTTTTTGATTCCATTTCCACAGCCATGTGAGACCTAGGACCAGCAGCTCTTCCATTCCTGGGGCTACAATGAATGTGAGCATCTCACTATGGTTCTCTAATCTTATTTTCAATGATTCTGTGGTAAACCTAGCTGGCTCCCCCCCTCCTCCCGCTATAGTTCCATTTAATTGGCAGAAAGCAATGGGATTTTCAATTTCTTTCAGTTGGGTCCCCAATTTCTCTGCAAGGAAGGGATTTATTAGGCATCGGGTGCATCCCGAATCCAGCAACGTTGCAACTTCCTCCCCTTTCCCTCGGCTGGGGATAAACAGTCTTAGGGGTAGAGTGATTGGTTCAGTTGGGTTACTTATCAGCGGGTTGTCTTCTGGATTGCTTTCAGACTGGCTCAGGTCCCCTCAGAGCATTGGGGGTTCTTCCTCTGGGTTGGGGGAGATCAGAATCCCACAGCTACTCGGCCTCTCAGGCCAGTCTCCTTTCCTCGAATGCTGGATATTCCAGGTTTCCCCCTGATTGGTGGTCTGGCTTTCTGGCAGGGGTTTTCAAACAGCATTTTGTTGTGCAGTGTCCCTCCTTTCCACACTTAAAGCAACCAGATGTTCTTGAAGTCATGTGGTTTGGGGTTTGAAAATTTCCCATTTCCCCAGGGGTGAGATCTTTTCCAAAACTTACCACTGCAGTACTGATTATGAGTCATGTCTATCTCCACCTCCTCTGCCATCATGTACCATTCATGCAGGAGGTTTGGGGCCCCACAGGCCAGGCAGGCAGCGTATAGATCATCATTTGGTCCATCTTTGAACCAACAGACTAGGATATCTTCTGGCCAGTCAACTCGGCCAGCCAGGTCATAAAATTCCTTGGTGTATTCTGTTACCGGGCAACGGCCTTGCTTTACAACTCTGATGCGGTCTCAGGATGTTCTATTGGTGAGAGGTTCTTTGAAATGGTGGCATAGGGCCATCATGAAATGGTTGAGGTTCCTTAATTCTGGGGCTTTGATGTTGTGGAGCGTCACCATTCACCTGGCTGCTTCCCCTTCAAGGGCCAGGGTGATGACTCGTATTCGGGATTCCTGGGTTTGGAAATTCTGCCCATGTAAATGAGCACTTGTGCGAGGAAAAATCCCACTTTCTGGGGGTCCCCATCGAATTTTATTCCTGGGGTGGGACCTTCGTCTGGAGTTGTATGTCTCTGGGTTGGCCAAGGTTAATCCCATGTTCTGGGGCATTTAAGGGTCGGGTAATTGGTATGGCTGCTGGTTCTTCAGGTTGTCCTCTTGCCCAATCCATTCTCAATCCAATCTGAATCTGGGGGGGTGGCTCGGGTTCTCTCATTTTCTGGTTCCCTTGCTCTCCTGAGTTGGCGTCCTGGTGCATCCCTCACCTCGAGGTTCTCCAGGGCTTTCCTCACAAGGCTATTTATGTACCGTCTCATTCTGTGGCTCCTCGCCCCATCCTTCCTGATCCAATAGGGCCTCCAGCTTCAATTTCCATCCAGGTTTACAATTGTCCCCGGTGAGGGTTAATCCCCTGGTTCTTCCATCCCAACTGTCTCTCTTTCCTACACCTGTAGACCACCGAGGCTTTGTGGAGGTTTTGTAGGCAGCTTTGCTATCTTCGATGGGGTGCACTGAATCAGTATCTGGCTGGGTAACTGTTGACGTTTCTCCCTACCTTTCAGCTTCCCCTTGGTACTTGCTGTACTCAGACATTTTCTTTTCTTGCAGGGTCCCCTCTGTAGAGTGAAGGGTTGCTTTTTTTTTTTTTTAATCCTCTCTGGGCTGACCTCTATTGCAGATACTGCTTTATGTCAGGCTACAGAACTTTTTCCCATTCAATTAACAAGAATGAACTTCTGAAAACCAAACATATCAAAAGGAATCCTTTATTTTTTTATGATACTTTATGAGACAATTCATGTAGGAATTCAAAGCAGCATCTAAAGTCTCTCAGGCATACAGGGATAGATAAGTTTAGAACCCCTCCCCTTATCTCGAAGTGTATTTAGTGAAACAAAAGCCAGTATGTTAATTTTCCCCACCCCTTTTGTAAGGAACTATCTTTTTCACAGTTTCCCAGGGCATATTTCACTGTGGAATTTTTATGGTCTTTTGATCTCCTAGCTGTGCCTCTCAGAGGTGATAGATTCCGGCCATCTGGGTTTTCTCCCTCCATTGTATCATGTGTAGGTTATACATATTTGATATAAGATTAAATATATTCAGGTTATATCAAGAAAGGATTTCTTTATCAGTCTCTCCCCCCCCCCCTCGCTTTTCTTCTTCCACTGAGAAGAAGAAATATGCCCTGGGAAACTGTGAAAAAGATAGTTCCTTACAAAAGGGGTGGGGAATGACAGATACACGGATCTGACATTTCTCTTCTTTCCTCCAATCTGTCCTGATATGTTTTGTCCTCCAGACTTTCCACCATTTTTGTTGTCTGTCTCTGGGCTCACCCAAGCTTATCAAAATCTTTTTTTTTTTTAATGGAGTCTCCAGGACAGGACACATTACTCCAAATGAGGTCTGACTCAAGTCCTATACAGTGGGATAAGGAGCTTCTTTCCTACTGGTGATCCCCTAATAACAACATGTCTGCAACAAATCATCAAACTCACCAAGAACCCTACAGCTCAGTTCTGATTTACATACAGTATATTGTCCATTATTGAAATACCAATTTAGTTAGTTACCTGTATTATAGCTAGAAAATCATTAGTTTTAAAATCTGACAATGGTATTTAATAAATGTTACAAAGCTACATGCATTGCTTAACATTGGATTCTTCAGTATATTTCTTTTCAAAATAAATTTATCTAATTGTGTTGGCTTGTCATTTATCTTAGGCATATTCTTGGAATTTTAATGGCATTTTGCAAGAACTTTAGAAATGACTAATATTGTCATCTACATTTTTTTTCATAATTGGAAATCGCCTGAGTGTTTCTTTAATGAAATGATTGCTTATAGCTTTACTGAAAGTTAAATATCTTATAATTACCTATAGAACATTTTATGGAAATTTTAATTACATTTATAAATACACTTTTTTGTGTCTCCCCATCCCCAGTTCATGAACATAAATATAGAATTATGATATATATTATACTAATGCTCATCCATATATAAATAATGCAAGGTTATTATAAGTCCCAAAATAAGAGTGGCATCTGATTATTACTTGTGACCAGAAAGCAGCAATAGTAGCAAGACTGGAATTGCTAACGATATACATAAGGATGTTAGCCTTAGATAACTGAGTATCCCTCAGGTCAGCCCACAAAAAGAGCCAAGTCAAACAAGGCTGAATCCTTGATGTTTTCTGTTTTAAGTAGCTGAAAATTGTTCATGACCAGCTTTGACCTTCAGGACCTTAAATGATCATATGAGCAAGGCAATAAATTGATGGTAACTTACCCATGGCTTCATGTTTTAAACAGAAGACTGGTGAAAGTTTCATTACTTGTGTACATAACTATCTTCATTGGATATACATATAAAGGATTCTAAAGTTTCTAACTTCAGTGAACGGAAGCTGACTATGGTGACTAAAAGTGCATGGCTGGAAAACTGTACATCTTACCAGGGCAATCAGTTGGTGATGCATATGAATTCCACCTGATCAAGAAAAATTGAGAAAAACTTCCTTCCAGAATTTCACAGCCAACCAGGATCTTGGTAAAGTTTGTCAACCATCTTTTAAGCCTGCATCATGATCTTAAATGGATGGGCTGATGCACTTTTCTATCAGAAAACAGAAATGTGGTCTCATTATTTAGGAAGAAATAATAATGCATGGAAAAATACTTTGAAAATAACAGTATTTTGAGAATTCAGCACTTCTCAGATTTGTCCTTGCTGGGGGTATATGCTTAGTATTCTTGTCAGACTGTATAGATATGATGACATTTCAAATTGTAATATCAATTACAATTCAGGGAGCAAAATGAAATAGTAATTGGAATTATTATATAGCAGAAATAACATGCAACAAATATTTACAATTCACTGTTTGTACATAAACTGAAAATAATGCTTTATAGAAGTAATTTTTGTCAGGGTCAAACACTGTTTTTAGATTTGATAATATTGGTTTTACTGTTTAGAATAGCTAAATGTTCAGTTGTATTTTTTTTCCACTAAGAAATAGGGAAATAAAAGTGTTTCATAGAACTTGGGAAGGTATTGATTTTCAATGTAATTACATTACATTTATTCTATCCTTTTTGCCTTTGTGGGTCAGATTAACTCATTTTTTGCTTTAACTTCAAAATACAATTAATAATATTCAATACCATGCTGTCAAGTCTATTAATATATAATGATTTTATATTTTTAGCAAAAGGAAGTGAAGGCTTATATTTTTGTTTTATTTGGGTTGAAATATGTACTATTTGTACCTTGTATAGGAAAAAAAAACTCAGGATGTGGTGCTCTAAGGAGAACTATGAAAGAAACATTGTTTTTCTTAAATCCTTGTGTAACATCAGGAGCATAGATTATAATGTCACTAAGGGGATCACCTCATCCAAAAGTTAAACTGGTCTAATTTATTTCGATTTGTTGGTCCTTTACCTCAGAATGCCTCCAGCTAACAGATGTCAGGTGCTGATCGCTTTAACATCTTAGTAAAGACAGTCAGTTGATGCCAGGCAAGTCCAGGGTGGCTTTTTATATAGGTTACAGAAGCATATCCTGTATCCTTGAGTAAATGAAAAAAACCCTTTTATGTCAAAAGTGATGAATTAAAGTGTTATCAAGTGATAGTCTAATTAGCTAATAACTGTTTAACTTGTGATTAGACTATATGTATGTCTCATAAATTTGGAGGTCTTCAACCTGAGATTACAAGGGTTTTGAAAAATCACATTAAAGTGATGTAAGTACACAGCAGACAAAGTACTTCTATAAATAATATGTATCCATATTTATTTCAAAATATTCAAGTAGCTTACACTTGACATTTATCAACAATAACAGATTGCTTAGAATTATGCTGGCCATTTTAGATTCATGGAAAATGAAAATAGTTACAATTTATTAAACATTTTTATTATCCTTCTGTCAACAACCATGGCAGCTCATGATAATTAACAAAATTACAATAAAATCAACAAAAGATAAAAGATGGCAAGCACAATAGATTATATAGATTGAAACAAAGCATCTTACTTTCTCTTGCCAAAAGCCGGGGGAAGACCCTAGTTTTTACAACTGTTCTGAACAGCAGAGTGGTGACCATCTATATCTCAGATGTAAATTAAACTTAAAGTAAATTAGCAGTTTGTTTATTTGTGTATTTATTCTGGTGCTTTTGAGTCAATTTCTATAGTAATTTTATTAAAAATTATAATTGCAACAGTAAAATCTAATTCAAAGAAAAAAGAAAACTGAAAAATCAAAAAATAAAGGATTAAGCCCATGTCACACTGCCCAACGGATGCAAAAAGGACACAACGGACGAGCAAAATGTTCCTTCCGTTATTATCCGCTCTCAAAAGGGGCAAAAATTTGCATAACCGGCGCGGACAACACGGACGCGGGGAGGACGCAGGGCGGATGCAAAGCGGATGGGGAACAGAAGCCCAGCGGACGGAAGCGGATGAGAACAGATGGCGCATCCGCTAGGCTTCCGAGGGGCCTCAGCAAAGCGGACGTGGAACGGATAGAGCGGATGCAGAGCAGATGCCGAATGGATGAAGCGGATGCACAGCGGATGCACAGCGGAAGCCTAATGGATGCCTGGCATTAATTGCGCATGGGGGGAGGATGCATTACGTCAGCCCCGTGGATATAACAGAAGCAGCTCGGAAGTAGGTCACCATTCAGAGGAAAGACCTGCTACCGGACGGATTGGCTGCCTTGCCTGCCCTGCCTGCATGTCTGCCTGCAAGCCTTGCTGCCAGCCTTGCTTCCAGCCTTGCTGCCAGCCTGCCTGCAAGCCTTGCTGCCAGCCTTGCTGCCAGCCTGCCTGCAAGCCTTGCTGCCAGCCTGCCTGCAAGCCTTGCTGCCAGCCTTGCTGCCAGCCGGTCTGCCTGCCAGCCTTGCTGCCTTCCTTCCTACCAGCCTTGGTTCATGTCTGCCTGCCAGCCTTGGTGCCTGCCTTCCTGCCAGCCTTGCTGCATGCCTCCCTGCCAGCCTTGGTTCATGTCTGCCTGCCAGCCTTGGTGCCTGCCTGCCTGCCAGCCTTCCTGCCAGCCTTGGTGCTTGCCTCCCTGCCAGCCTTGCTGCCAGCCTTGGTTCCTGCCAGCCTCCCTGCCAGCCAGCAACCCCACAACCATGCGGAAGCACAGCAAGCCTCAGCCATCCGCTGCCAGCCCTTGCAAGAGGGACAGGGCTACCATCCCTCCCCCTGGCCCTCACTCTGGTTGTGCTGGGCCTTCTGCAGCACAGGCTCGCTCTTCTGGGGCTGGGGCTTCTGCTGCTTCTGCTACTGGAGGAGCAGATGAAAAGCACTCCAGCACCAGCCACCTCCATAGCACCTGGACCCTTCACCCCTGAGACTGAGTGACCAAGAGGAGTGCCAGAGACTCGTTTTTGTTTTATAGCTTGTTGTTAATAAAGTCTATTTATGATTCACACATTTGTTTCATTTCTTTTTTTTAATAAAGTCTTGGTGAAAACTTTTAGAAATGGCTTAAGCCTTTGCATGCTTGTGGGATGGGTAAGGATAGCTTTGGGATGGGTTAGGATACCTGTGGATGGGTAATAGCTGTGGGATGGGTTAGGATAGCAGTGGGATAGATAAACCTCCAGTGCAAGCATAGTGGGACTGTATGGTCCACCCTCCCAGGTGCCACATCTATGGCCCTTTATTATCAATAATAATGTAATAATTATCCACACATGTCAACATAAACACAACTCTTTATTAAACGCCCTGTTCATTGTAGGCCAACCAAACATACATGGCCCAATCTCATCTGTGTGATGAGACAGGCTGAAGGAAACATCCATTAAGCATCTACCATCCTGTCTTGCCACTCCACTGCTCCAGCTGGGGAGTTGCACCAGTGTCTCAGGAGGTTGTGCTGCTTCTTCGCTTCATGTGAGGCTCTGTTGGGGCCTTGCACATCCTCAGTGTTGATCAGGTTTTGCCCTTGTCTCCATTCCCCAGGCTCCATGTCCCCATTGCCTTGTTGGAGGTCCACGAGCCTGTTCTGCAAGACTGGGTAGTGGGTGCGCATGAGATTGTGCAGGATGCAGCAAGCTTCCATGATCCTCCTCACGGTCTCTGGGCAATGCTACATGGTGGTGAGAAGTACCTGGAACCTGTTGGCCAGGATGCCAAAGGCGTTCTCCACCACCCACCTTGCCCTGGACAGCCTGTAGTTGAAGATCCTCTCTTCACGGGTGAGGAGTCTGGAGGTGTAGGGCTTCATGAGGTAGGTTGTGAGGGAGAAGGCGTCATCCCCCACGATGAAGTAGGGCACATTTTGTGTGTCGTTGGGCAGGGGTTCTGGATCTGGGAAGCCCACGATGTGGTTGCCTTCCAGCTCCTCCTTGAGGTGACTGGCATTGTATACCTGGGCATCTGAAGATGAGCCGTTGCCTGAAGCATCGATGTACATGAACTTGTAGTCAGCATCGACTGTGGCGAAAAGGATGATGCTGAAGAAGCCCTTGGAGTTGAAATAAGTGGACCCTGAGTTGGGTGAAGCTTTGCAGGCCACGTGCTTGCCATCTATGGCTCCAACGGTGTGTGGGAAGTTCCACTTCTGGTACCACTGCTCTGCAACTTTCTTCCATCCTTCTTCAGTGGAGGGGTACTGGAGGAACTCCTCCTTGTATTCTTCGATAATGGCCTGCACCACTTCTCTCACCACAATGCTAATGGTGTTGGATGGCACCCTCCAGCCGTACTGCATGCTCCTGTAGGTGGTCCCTGAGGCCAGGTGGCGCAGAGTGAGTGCCACCTTGAGCCCAGGTTCCAGGCTGGGCCGGAAGCTGGTGTTTACCTTGGTCAACCTGGGTATCAGGCGCTGCACAACTTCGTCAAACATGGCTGAAGGCATCCTCCATGAAGTTCTGGAACGCCCGAGTGTCTTCGTTCCTGAGCTCCACCATCAGCTTGTTGTACAGTCCGTCCTCTGCTCTTCTGGCAAACCATCTTCGGACCCAGACTCTTTTTGGCTGCCTCTTTTTCTTCTCGCATTAGTGTTCACAGAGCCTGCAGATGGCTTCGCACTGTTGCAGAACGATGGTGGCTGCCGAAAGGACTTTGTTACAATCCACGGTGGACATGACTGGATGCTGTGGAAGAGGAAGAGTCAGATGAAGGCTGCAGAGGTCTGCACCGCTGGGCTGCTGTTCTGAAAGTGAGATGCAGATGAGTTGCTCCCCCTTTTTATAGGAAATATAGGTTTTCCGCTAGGCATCCTCTAGGCATCCTCTAGGCATCCTCTAAGCATCCTGTAGACATCCTTAATATCCGTGTTAGGTCCCCTCTGCGAACGTTTTTTCCATTTTAAACGCTTTGTTTCTGTGCTGCATCCGCTAGGCATCCATTCTGCATCTGTTCTGCGTTCGTTCCGCTTCCTCCCTGCGTCCGGGCGGATGCGAGTTGCGCGGATGCGTAGCAGATGCCTAGTGGATATAGCGGATGCATAACGGATGTGTAGCGGATGCGAAGCGGATGCAGAACAGACGAACTGGATACATTTTCCACGCAAAAGTTTTAGGCAGCTCAAAACTTTCGGAGCGGATGAAACGTCAATAAACGGATGCTGGATGGATAGAGAGGAAGCAAAACAGAGGCAGTGAGTACATTGCGTTTTCCAACGGATGGCAAGCTTTTCTGTCCGTTTTACATCCTCTTTGCATCCGTTGGTTCAGTGTGACATGGGCTTAAAGAAAATAAAATTAGAATAAAGGATAAAGATAGATAAGGATAAATAATAAAATAAGGATAGAGAAAAAAGAAACATATAAAGAAATTATTTCATCACAAGTATAAACAATTTTAGTATCATCTTATCTTTTTCTTTTAGCATATATAATCTTCCCATATCTCATCTCGTACAATCTTTAGAGCCATGACATTTCAATCCTGCAATATATCAGCAAAAACTAAGGTTACTACAGAGAACAATTGTTTTTTTTTTGTAACATCTTTATTCATCGTATTCTTGTAAGCTTGTTACAATATATTCTTGTAAACTTGGTTTTTAAAATCCACTTTTATATCAGTCTTAGTCTTGTTATGGCAAAATTTTATTTCCGTTACCAATACAGTTTGTTAATAGAGGCAGACACAATTTTCTGAAAGAAACGCAACCTTGAAGGAAACTAAAATCTGTCGATCTGGAGATCTTAATAGCTGAAAAGCAGTTAACAAGCAATTTCCAAAAGTAATTAGAAAAGAAAATAATGTTTCTTTTTGAAGGCCCTGATTGGTTTGAGTAAGTAACTCTGACTGGTTTGCCTATTCCCTCTAGAGTTCTAAACCATATAGAGTCTTCTGTCTTGCAGTCTTCTCATGCAATCTTCTCATGAGAGTTTGGGCAACTCTCAATTCTCTCTTTGTCTAAGAGAAATTACAAAGAACTTGTTTATTTATTGTTTTTCATTCTTCTATAGTGATCAGCCTTTCTTTTTATAGATCCATCTTCAGTTCACTATATTGTCCCTAGCAGTGCCTTTAAGTCAGTACTGAAAAGTTAATAAATAATTAGCTTCTTCCATAAAAAAAGATTTCAGAAATTGTATTTCTTGCTTTGAAAACTACAGGAGAATACTTAAAGACACAATGGACATAGTTATGTTCTTGATTGATGAAGTTTTATTAACACAAATATAATGTATTTAGATTCCCATTTATGTGAAATAACTGAGAAAATTACACATGGCACAAGCTGTTTATATTCTGGGTCAATATTTCTTATTTTTATATTTTTTTTATCTGACTTGTTAACTATTAATAGCACTTAACTGGGGAAAAAATAACAAAAATATCCGGCAGGCTTTTGAATCATGTGTATTTGCTGGATAATGTCTGCTAGTTTTAAGTTGCTTTAATACTTAGATATTAACATCCCAAGCTGCCTTACCTGTTTATTATATTTAATTATGTTGCATAATCTTGTTAAAAATAGTACAGGTACTTCTCAACTTTGTTTGTTTAGCGACTGTTCAAAGTTCCGACAACACTGAAAAAAAATGACATGATCATTTTCCACACATTTTACCGTTGTAGCATCTTCATGTGATTTACATTCAGATACTTGATAATTAGTTCATATTTATGATGGTTGCAGGGTCCCAGGATCATGCGATCATATTTTGTGATCTTTTGACAAGCAAAGTTGATAGGAAGCCAGATTCACTTAACAACTGTGTTACTAATTAAACAACTGCAGTGATTCACTTAACAAATGTGGCAAGAAAGATCGTAAAATGGGACAAAACTTACTTTGCAAATTTTTCACTTAGCAACACAAATTCTGGGTTCAGTTGTAGTTGTAAGTCAAGGACTACCTGTATTTTTATCAGAAAATATTTAGTACAAATGTTTGGGGCCTTTTAATGTACATGTTAATGGGAAGCTCATATATGTAGATTAATATATATAAAAATTATATGGTACTTATATTATTCTTTATGCCTTAAAGTTTTCAGTCTTGATTTATTACTGAGTTCTTAGGCTAATATACATTCCAGAAGTCTGAGACTCAGTCCTGAAAATTGGCTACTGCATTGAATTTTTAATTGGAAGAAACATGTATTAAATATATGTACTCTTATTTAATTTAAATAATGTTTCTGCCTATGTCCTGCATGCTTTTTAAGTCCAGATTCATGATGCAACTTGATGAAATGTGTATTCTTACTTCAGAAAATGACGTAGAATAAATAGGGACTAACAACAAGGTAATTTGTGATTATGCAAAATATTCAGTTAACTGTTTTTATTAGTCAAATAAGTTTAAATAATAATTTTTAGGTTACTGGCCTTTTTGATCATCTTATTAATCTGAATACTTAGGTTATAGTTTAATAAAACCTGGTACACAGACACATATGGAAAAAGTGATCAATAAAAAAAGTGTGGAAGATTAAAAATTTTTAAAAAAGACTTGCAAATTTACATAAATTTAGATTGTTTTTTTCATGAATGATTATAAACTCACACGCACGCACACACACACACACACACACACACACATCAGGAATCATGGCGCTCATATGAATGATAAAATTAAATAGTAAAATTCAAGTATTCATGAAATACATAAAATGTACTTCCAAATTTTAGATATGAATAAATTCATGGACTCTAAAAATGGTTTCCAATTTAAATTAAATTTTGTTAGATTTATTTTTAAGACGTGATTATTTTTGGCATTAGAACAACAACATACTCCCAAAATTTAGTAAACCATTCTTCTATAAAAAAGTTATATGTACATAGTTAAATCAGTATATTTTGTGGTCATATACCATTTACTAACATTTAGTAAGAAATACTATGATTGAAAATAAATTGAACTTAAAAAAAACCTGTTTTAGACTGGTATGAATCATATTTTACTGACTATTAGAATATTGCTACCAGATATTGTGATTTATCTGCCATGATGTTGTGATTATATGCTGATGATCCTTACATATGAATCAATACATCATGTTTGGACCTGATCCTTCTTAACAACTTGAAGAAAATGAACTATTTGTTTTAGTGATAAATTTTAGTAATAGACCAATGATAGAACATCTTGTGCCAATTTTCTATAAATGTAATATTTATCATGAATATAGTGTTCTTTTTTCATTGAAATTCATCTTTTTCATTCCTATTCACTTATCTAAATTCTATAACTAAATTTGAACAACTTGGAATATATACTTTCTACATAAATAAGAAATGACAATAAATCTGGACTAATTTTTTTTCCTGTATCCCAATTTTTCATATATTTCTAATTAGCAAAAGCATTAGCACTTAGACTTATAACCGCTTCACAGTGCTTTACAGCCTTCTCTAAGTGGTTTCCAGAATCAGCATATTGCCTCCAACAGTCTGAGTACTCATTTTATCCACCTTGGAAAGATGGAAGGCTGAGTCAACCTTGAGCCTGGTGAGATTTGAACTGCCAAATTGCAGTCAGCAGAAGTAGTAGCCTGCAGTACTACAATCTAATTACTGTACCACCTTGGCTCAGTGCATTAGTATATTATCTTTTCTGAAATTATTTATTTCTATTTGTAACATTTTAGGTTATTTGTATAGACCATCTGGATGTCTTGTTCCTTTTACAAAAATGGGCAGGAAGTAATCAGTCACAATTCTTCTGTAATTCCAGTTAAGCATGTTAATAGCAACAATTTGAAGTTGCAACAGTCAACCATCCTCTCAACTATTTGTTTCTTATGAAATGTTGATTTTAATTATTTTATTGGACCACATCAGGGCTGGGATTCTGCCGGTTCTGTCCATTCTATTGAACCCCTTGTTAACTTTCTAAGCAGTTTGGAGAACTGGTAGTTAGAAGCAGTCTCTTTTTGTTTTGTTCCACCCTTATTACATTCTTGCCAATATGCCTAGACTTCCTGTCTCCGGAGCTTCTGAGGTTTGACTTTCTTAAAGGGGAAAGGTTTTTTTAAAGATTTTTGACACTGCTGTTGGGAGGAAATACTTCCCCAGACAAGCAACACTTTGAAGAAATAATTGAACAATGAAGCGAAGCTTTTAGTGACAGGGAACCAAGGTGAGTGACATTCAGCAAGGCTTCTTGGCTAGCTAGAAGGATTGACATTCAAACATGAGTTTACATTCCCTTTCTGAGTTTTGGTCTAAAACTGGTTTTTGCTGAAGGTTAATTCTGTGCTTGATGATGTTTAATCCTGTGTTTATTAATGGGATAATTTTCCCTATTCAGCTTCAACAAGCAACAGCTACTGTTGTGATTTAATTATTTGCATAGTGTTTGAATTTTTTCCTGCCTCATGGTTTCTTTTTCTATCTGGGGAGGGGATCTTCCTCATTGCTTTAGTACTATCTGGCACTGTCCTTTTGGGGTATACTTCCAAAGGGCAGGATGCAAGTTTGGCACTTTCTGGGGGGCATGTGACCTTTCCTTAAATCTGGATGATTTCTTTAGGATATCTTGTGAGGTGAGTGAGACCAGCTGGTATCTTTAAGTGGTGCAAATGGATCTAAGCATTGCTTTTCTTGGATGTTCTTTTTCTAGAGAGCTTAAATGATCTTTCTGCTAACGGATTTCATTTTATTAGCAAGAGATGGCTGCTTGATAGTTATCACTGCATTTTAAGTATTTTCATTCCTCAAGGGGCTCTGGCACCCTGCCTGATTTGTAATTCTGGCTTGCAGGTATTTTTAATCTATTGATTGGTATTTAGGGCAGCTTTTTGCAAGCAAAGACACTTTTTGTATTTTTGTACAGGTAATTTTTGACTTAGAACAGTTCATTTAGTGACCATTCAAAGTTACAATGGCACTGAAAAAAGTGACCTATGAATATTTTTCACACTTATGACCGTTGCAACTGTCACGAAAGGCCAGGCGAGGAGAAGCACCCCTTGGCATAAGTGATATTGAATTGGCCACGCCCACCCAGTCACATGACCACCAAGCCATATCCACCAACTAAGCCACTCCCACAGAACCAGTTGTTAAAAAACTGAATCCCACCCCTGGACCACATATAATTTGTTACTTGTTTAATACTGATCTTTCGATGCTTTGTTTTCAATAGTTGTTGGAATGACTTGAAACAACTTGTCTTAGTAAAATATCCATTTCAATGGTTGCAATCTTTTTAACAAGACAACTTTAGTTTTTATTGTTGTTGTTGAAATGTCTGCTGCTCAGTTTGTCCAGATCTGAAAATAATTTCTTTCATTTTTTGTCAAGCAAAAAAGCATGATACAAACTTAAAAGAGCTAATTCAGAACAGAATAATGTTGGTCAGAATAAATATTCTGTATCTTATACTGATGACATTTCATGAAAAGAGGAAAAGAAATCTGAAAAATATAAATTCAAGATCATTACTGCTATAGGGAAATTAAGTTTGTTAAAAAACATTTAAATCTGTTGGGAGCAATTAATTCTAACTGGGAGAAAGACCCCTCAAGTTTTAGGGAATGCTACTTCTACCTTTTTCCTATGCCTGAGCAAACTTTCTGATTTTTGCCAAAGAGCTGGCAAATGCTTATAACACTGAGATAATCAACATGGTAGAGAAAAAATTGTGCTTGACTCCTTTTTTTCTCACAAGCATTCAAGAAATAGCATCCTGTATTATCAGTCACCAGCTAATGAAGTGAGGATAGATTCTGATTCTGGATGTTAAGTACATTAGATGTTTAATATGGAGGATTGAATAGTTCCCTTTTTAAAAAAGGATTTAGGAAAAAAAGTTTCCACTAGGACATTTTTCACTTGAGCCCTGTTCAATTACGTATCTTGAATGAAGGCCATTTTACAGATAGCATTATGTTCACAAAAGAAGACACAAAAGCGCTCTGAAAAACATTTCACTAAAAATATATATTTGTTCCTTTACTTTTGATTTGATTCGTATAGAAGCCCTATTTCGGGGGGGGGGGGGGGAAGAGTCCTAATCTGTGGACTGATTGTGACATATGAATACCAGAGAAAATGAGATGATATATTACAATGGTATATGGGAATGACTTTGCATGACAAAGAGAATAGCCCCAGCCAGGAAACTGGCTGGGTAAGAGGAGTCTCTGGGGATTGGAAGTCATTCTAAAATTTCTAGAGGGATCTTCTCCCTCTCTGGAAAAGATTGCTGTAAGTCTTGTGAGATAGACAAGTAAATTTTATTGCAACAGAAATTTGCAAGATTGAAAGTGTATTTTCCCCATCACCCTTACAGCCTAGGGAGGACTAGAGAGGGTCTCTTCTAAGTCATTTACCATATCCATATTTCTGTTTGTCCATTCCCCTAGCTGCAAGTACATAGATGCAAGTATAGACTATGTGATACTGTACATCTCTGGCCCGGACTGAAGTCTATTGGTGTAAAAGTGACACTACTAGATAAATCTTCTGGTGTCTCTTCAACTCCCATTCTACCTGCTTGTAAAAATCCTCTTCGTTGTCATATCAAAATCTAATAAATTAGCTCATAAATAACTCAAAATATTTGTAATGCTACCATTTAGGTTAAGGGCCACATTTTTAAATAAGTTCAAACAATTTATCATTTATATGATATCGATTTCAAATCATGCCAATTTTATAATGGCAGTAAAGTCATATTGAAAAAAGACCTGACAGCATGAATAGAAGAGATGATTACACCAGACTGTCAATCATTTGGAAGCCTGCACTCTCAAATAGAAAGATCTCCATGCCACAAGCCAGGCAAACACCTGGGCAAAAACAGACTCCCTCTGATAGCTCCAACCCAAACACCCCCACACCAGGCACCCAGGTGAAACCCAGCTTGCTAATGAAGAGCAGCCGTCCCTTCACACGGAGCCAAGCTGCACTGAAAGCCTCCAACACAAGAACAGAGTGTTGCCAGCCAATCAAAGCCACAAAACAGACAGAAGAAACCAGAAACACCAATCAATCAAACTCCAAGTCCAATGAATACAGATCCAGGCTCCCAACCAATCAGAATGGACCAGCCTCAAATTTGAAACCAGGAACTAACTCTATACAGAAGCCTGAGGATGGCAGATGAGATTCTGCTGAAACGTTGCTACAACTTTAACAGAACTACAATGACGTGGGATAATACCCGAAGGAAGCTAAACAGCACACACACACACACACATACACACACACACACACATATATATGTATGTATGTATGTATGTATGTATGTATGTATGTATTATGGTACTAAATATAATCCTAATTTTTAAAAATATCACTTGTTTTTCCAAGTAAATATTTTAAATAAGTAGTTTATTAAAAATCTATTTTCTCCTATAATCTTATCACTCCTTCCTGCAAAAAAAGGGGAAAAAAAGAAAAATATAGCAATTATTTAAATGTTTTTTTTAATTAATGGCCAAAAAATTATAGTATCAGAGAACATAACTCAAATTGGAAAAATATATTTTAGCTATTGATTTCCCTTCAAATAATGTTGTATTTACACAAATTGCTATTGCAATCAACCATTGTTTTTAAAAGTAGTGTAAATTTTTCATTGTGTACTTTGATAAAATAATATAATTCAACTTTCATTTTTTTTGCAGTAATGTTTTATTTCAAAAAGCAAAAGAGTTGATTATTTTCATTCACTTTATATTTTATATCATTTTATTTGTTAAGAATAAAGTATTCCATATTTTATTTTACTACAAATGGATATTATATAGACACAGTATATAAAATTAGTATAAAATGGATAGTCCAATGGAGCTATAAATGCTAATATAAATAGTATAGTTAATTTCAGTTCACTTTTAAAAAATGATGGAGCCAATTTCACTGGAAGTTGCTCAAAATGTTTTATTTCTAAACAACATTGATTTTCTTTTAGGCAGTATCAAGCAGTGCTCATTGTTGCTCTAAGTGTCCCATTTTTATACTATCCATAGAATTTTTTTTGCTCACAATCTGTGCATTGCTACTGCCAGATGGCCATTCAGTTGAGTTTGTTTTCCTTGGAAATAAATTTACATTGAAGTTTATTACTTGTATTTATTTACCTATATGGAATATTTCTATTTTCTCTATTGCCTAACATCAGACTAGCTAGCAATATATTTTAAAAGCAAATTGCAACAAAAACAAATTCTGGAACATAAGTAAATAGTAACTTCTAAAGGAATTAAAATATACATTAATATATTTAAAACATGATGAAATAATTAAAATAATTAAATATCTTTGAATTCCTTCCTAAAACATAATAAGAAAGGAATTTGTCAACTCCAATGACTGTTTGCTTAGAAAAATGAACTCCTGCCCAGCCAGAGAAAGGAGCATTAGTTCATGCTCTTATGGATGTATGTGTGTATGTATGTATATATGCGTGGTGAGACCCCCAAAATTTTACAGTGAACTATATGGGATTGGCTATCCTATACATACATAGGCTATCCTACTCAGGTTAGATTGAAAAGTGTAGCTTGAATATATGATATATTATTACCTTATTATGTTTTGTCTAGATTATGGAAAAATATTTGTGGTGCATTAAAGCAGAGAAGAAAATTTAATATGAACTGAAAATAAGTTTGGAAATATTTTCAGTTCATAATTTTCTGCCTGCTAATTATTTATAAACATGTTACACAATCTATCTGAAATAAAACCCTATTAGATCTCTAAGATATCATAAAGATATTTAAGGATATATTATTACGAAGTAATTTTAAACTTACATTAATTAATGGAATTAATTAAACTTTGCTTGTCAAATGAAGTGCCTGAAAATTTTTCCTTATCTAATTATGTATTACACACAAATATCCAGCCATCCCTGAATGTGTACTGCTGATCCACTTTCAGTATTTTATGGTTTTATCCTTTTATAACTTGCAAAGTAGATCTTGTTGAGTATTACCAGTTATTGTATTGGATAAAACAAAAAATAAGAAATGAAATTTCCTCATATGAGCAATAGTTTTTTTAAATATGCAAAACAATCCTATTTCAATGTTCCTGTTCAATATGCTGTCATTCTTTTGTTTTAGTAAATTACTCCTTTTGAAGATATTAATGACATTTTACTGGGATAGTTTCTAATGAATGATGTATATTTAGCATATTGAAACATTAAAACTATAGTGATAATTAATATTTATTTTTGGCCAGTAATTGTTCACTTGCTTATATTTCATATTTTTAAACCGCCCATCCCCCTCAAGGAGTTATTCAACCTAAACTTACTTATGCAATACGAAGCCTGTATCCCAAGAAATAGTCTTTATCATTCAAATAGTTTTATGCCCAGAGTTTTTGGGAACAAAATGAGCAGCAAATAGATAAATAAATAAATAAAATAAAATAAATAAATAAAATTTATTGCTAAGTGAGTGGCTTGTTTGGCATTATTTTGAATGTTTGTTATATGAAAATGTAAAATAAATTTAAAACAATTTTAAAATTGAGAAGAGTTTATCTAAATATTAAATAATTATTATTAAGGTACATGTGAATGAAACAGATGCAGAAACAGCTCACACTGGGAAGAAAGCAATTTAATGAAATACAACTGGAAAACCAATTAAGCTTAACTTTAATTTGTAAGCAGTTTTCTGCTTGCTGATTAAGGGGGCCTGTTTTGTAATTTCCCACCTGTTGAATTCAATAATGTATCTATTAAAGTCAGTGAAGTCTGAGAAATCTGCTTTCTTGCAAATGTGTTAAATTACCAAGCAGCAGGGAGTTTGACCTAAGTATGTATCAGGCAGGAAAGGTCCACTCAGATAATTCTGCCAATCAAAATCAATATAGTAAAGTAGACGACAGATTTAGACACTAAAGTTTTGTTTAAAACACAGACTTACTGCTGGTGTCATCAGTATTGCCCTTTAGGATTTTTCAATTAATGCTGAAAAGCAGGATTATTGATTTTTGGATTTTCAGCATATCGTCCTTAGGATTGCCTAAGTGTCTTTCTGTTGCTCACAGTTAAATTGATAGTGCTAGAGGCATAATCAAACTCTTTCCTTAGCAATAAGTTTATAGTCTTAGTGAAAGGCAATGGAGCTGATTTTATAAAATAGTCATTCACCCTCCAAAAGTTGGGTGGTCTGGACATTGTTTCTTTGCCTGAGGGCCAAGTGTAAGCAGTATCTTCCTTAGGAATTAGCATGCAGTCACAGATTAAGACATTTGACTGTCATAAATCTGCTTTCCAATATATGAGACTCATAGGGCAGTTCCCCATCCATCCCTAATATAAAGAGGGTATTAGCCCATCATTGGCTACTCTAAAGTTACGCATACAGTTTTACTGTTCCCTTTCTCAGTGTCGTGCATCTGTTCCCTACTTTCTTGTTCCATGCATATGCACATTGAGTGTACATGCATGTGAATGTGAGCACGCATATGTAGAATATAGGCTGAGAGAGGATAACAAAATGAACTATTGCGTGCAAGAAATTTATGAAGCTCATTCAGCTGCCAACAGCAACTGTTACATGCAGCCTTCGGAGTATTGCACTTATATTGAAGATAGTCAGAGTTACGGCAGTTGTGATGCTCAGGTCCTGCACAATAATAACACATATATGGAACAGGCCTGGGCGGTGAATCAGCCTTATACCTGTAGTTACCCTGGAAACGTTTTTAAGAGCGAGTATTCTGACATGGACATGGCCCTGCATCAATACAACCAAACTGAATATTTCACTGAAGAAAAGCCTACTTTTTCCCAAGGGCAGTCACCAGCCTTCTCTCAGAAAAAAGGTAGGGGAAATTTTTGTCATTTCTCAATAAGAGAGAGGGAGAGGGAGGGAGGGAGATAGATCAATAACATCTATCTGCATCTAATTCTTTACAGAAGAAAAAGCATACTTTTCTGAGTTACATGCTTAGAAGTGAAGACTGCCTGCCTAGAATTAGAAGCAATAGTAACAGATGTTTCTAGATGATTTGAAATAGGTTTGATTTGAAGCATGATAAATGATAATGACATGCAGGTACTTTTACATTATGAATGGAAGTTTCTTCTTAACAGGCAATTCATTCATGGTTTGCAAAATGTACGGTCTTCTATGTCTTCATCTCTTAAGTGACCACTGTCTTTTTAACATCTTTAGTTCTCATTATGTGTGCAAAAATGCCATACTGTTAATTTGCATAAACTGCTAATCACTGGATTTTATTACATAGATAAAATTTATATTTATAATATAAAACAGTTCATGGAAAAAACTATTAGAAAAACAAAGTGGAACTTTACTTTCTCATCTAATTGATCAAAAAGTTGGGTTGATGGTAGAGTTAATAGCCAGTATTTGAAAATAATTCTAAATAAATAATTTCCAAACAATATTGAAGGATGACTTATTTCAGATTACGTTGCATTATATTTCACAGCAAGCAAGGTGTTCAACATCTCTGAGAAATATATAGCTGCATGTATATAAAATATTATTTCCTCTGTAATAAATTTTATTTCATAGACCAATACTCTATTATCTTTACAATGTTAAATGTTACATTTCTTGACAGTGATAGCAGTTATGTTAACACTGAAAGTTAGTTGAATTTGTTCAAACAATCTAAAATATCTGAGTAAACGGTGTACTTTTTGATCATTATTTTACAGCTGTTCATGCAATTAAAATCTGACAAATATCAAAATTGACATTTCTTTTAAAATAATTCTGTAGATGAATGTCATCTATTTAAAATAGTATGTCACAATATTAAAAATTGTTGTTTTGCTCAGCTTGAGATATACCTAGTAGCATTTACTGTTCTTAAATTATTACTTTTAGTAGACAAAGTTATTCAGTAGTTTTAAAAAAACACACTAGTCTAAAAGTCTAGCTTTTTTAAAAAAAATAGTAAATTGTAAAAATTAGATTTAAATTATTCCTCATATTATTCTTCATGTTACAGAACTGAAAAACTGACCAATATGTAAATATTTAAAAGGTTTAATGCATATTTTAAAAGTTGGATTTTTTTTTAGAAAGTGAAAATAATTTAATTACTATATCTTCTATTTCTATTTACTTCTATTATTTCTCTCTTTATATTTTTCTTCTTTTTGAATCTTAATGTAAATAAGTAAAAGTTATACTTTTTATTTTGTTTTTGTTTTTCTCTCTATTTCCATCTTTGGTTAGAAACTATATAATCAACACACTTGTCTTGTTGGCAAATATTAGTAATAAAGTTAAGCAAAACTGCATGATATTTTGAAAATACAACCTCACAATATTTTTACCCATATACAATTGTAAACTATTATATGACTATAAAATTAAATAATTCTTTATTAGCATTTTATAATACTATAAAATTTGTATGTATTAGGCTTTATTGTTACAGATTAATACACTAGTTTTATGTTAGCAAACTTTAAATATTAGTAAATAGTGGCAATTTTTTGGATTGTGAGGTTTTCTTCCATTAATTTTTTTCTTGTCAGTTTTCAGTTGAATATAAAAGCTTTCCAAATATTTGACAGTAATATCTTGCTGTCAATGAATGAAATTTGTATGACTGCAAACAACTTTTGCTCATTTTCTTTGTCAGCAAAGATAATGTATTTGTTGACCAAATTGTATTAAAAGCTATAACTTCAACTAAGCACTGATAAAAATTTGATCAGTTAATCCTCTATTGAAGGCAGACAGCTATAATATAAAACATTTGTGACACTATTGATCCACAATTGATTTCTTTCTTATTTTACATGCATATTTTTTTTGCTGCTCGCAAAGCTTTAATATTAGCTCATTAAACAAAATTAAGATTTAAAGCAGGTGTTCAAGTTGGCTTGTAGTTATTATACCAGTAATTGCCATTATGTTTCGATAAAAACATTATTGAATGTTTTAAAATTTAAAATATTGAATGTTCTAAAAAATTAAGAACCATATCTTATATATTTAGATTATTCCTAAAAAGAAGTTAAATTTCTGAGTTTCTAATTCTGACCAAAATGTGCTTATAAAAGTTACATGGCTTGTGGAAAAAAGGGATCTAATCTTAATTCTATGTAACTAAGCATTACAAAACATACATGTTTTACACCTCATTCATGTATTTTCAGCTACAGTTAGTTTGAGATTTTTAATCTTAAAATCTTATATTTAAATTGCAAAAAATTAATCAAATGGAAAAATCAGGATAATATATGCTAAAGTAATTCATGGATTATTGGATTTTATATATGGTAACAGCAATGATATTATTACATGCACAAAGATGAAAAATACAGAAATACCCACAATAGAGGACGACTGGTGAAGATGGTAGAACTTAACAGAAATTGCTAAATTAGCTTGTTTGATTAGGGAAGGAATAACAATTACTATTATAAAAGACTAGAAACTGTTGATTTCTGGATTTGCTAACTGTATATGTTGTTTATGTATATAAGAAGATGGGAATTATGTTATGTAAATGTGAAGGGAGAAATGGTATCAAATATGACTTATAACTGCTGCAAGGAAAATCATGTTATGTAAATGTGAAGGGAGAAATGGTATCAAATATGACTTATAACTGCTGCAAGGAAAATCATAAATTACTTCTTCAAATACTTTTTTTCTTCACTTTTTTTGTTCTTTATCTTTTTTTACTTTTATATTTATTTTTTAATTTTGTAAAGAATTCTTTAAAAATATTTTTTTAAAAGATATATGCTAAAACAATATATATGGTCGTGCTGAAAAGGAATTTCTGTTGGTTAACATTGGTTAACATAATTCATACATCTAGAATATTAGGGAAATAAAAATCAATATAATTCATTTACATGAACTTTCCAGTGGAAGGAATAGGACAAAGAATCATTTCCTTTTTCTGTAACATTGTATTGGTGTCTGCATTTATTATAGAATTTTAATCACAGCATTGTATATTCTATTTCTCTTCAAAATATCTAACAGTTTATTGTTTAAAAATTGTTTAATTGTACAACCATGGAGATTTTATTGTGTTTCTGTTCATAATTTTAACACAATAATCATTTTTTTTACTGAGTGCCAATTAATACATTGACAAAAAATTTGATGGGGAAAGTAGTGGGAGTAAATTTCCATCATTAAAGGATATCAAAAGAGGAAATAATGTTTGACTTTAGCAAGTACACCATATTTTTCAAAGCAGACAATTCAAAAAGCAGCTTGGACTTGCCTCAGAAACTAATCAGTTCTGTCTTTTTGCCTTATACAGCAATTGATTCTACCTTAAATTTAGGAATATATGCATTTCTAAATTAATTTGAGCAAGGATTTAATTTGATTGTTAGTCATATTAGATTAAGTCATCTCATATTACTATAAAATGAATCTTCCTTTAAATCAGAACAGTGCAACACAGACTTTAGTGCAAGACCTGCAATTGGCACATTCATGAATAGCTAGACACCTATTATTTATCATGGGTTGAAAAATAGGTTCCTTAGCCAGGGGCTTTCACCATTTGCTCAAGCAACCTTCTACAGCTTGAACAGAACACAGATATTATCCCATAATTTTCTTTAAAAGAGTACTCTTTTTGTACAGAAAGAACTCTGGTATATTTTTGTTTCCAGGAATGAAATGTAATATTTATATTAATTGCATTAGTAGCAAGAATAAACTTGAAAATCAATTGTACAAGAGAAGCAGGAGCTCTTTATCCATCAATATCATTACTATCACAATATCACTAATATATCACACTTCTTTGCTGGTATATTTTAAAAAGTTCAAATGTGGTAGATATTGCAGTGACTACTGCTAGTGTCTGTTCTGATAACTTTGGGCCAAGAACCTCAGATTCAGGAAGTACGTGTATGAGTTCTTTTTCCACTACCACAGAGAGGTAAATCCAAACAAATCTCTTTTATTTAAAATATGCGAGTTTAGGAAAAAATGTATTAAATGTGTATCTCCCTCAGTTTTAATCATCAAGAACACTGAACATAATGGGCCCACATAAACTGACCACATGGGCCTCTAAATCTAAATAATAAAACTCCTCCATCCTTATATTTCCTAGGAAATTATTTTACACTGCTAAGGATTAGATGCACTCAATTTTTTTCGTATACTACCAAGCTTTAATACATACAGTGGCCTATAATTTTGGAAATTATCAACCTCCGAGATAAAATATGTTAATTTTACATGTTTTGATTAGATTAATTAGAAAACAAGGTGATAAAGGTGCTAGTTGGCTGAAGTTTTCAAGATATTTCAGAGTGAAGATTTATACACAGGCGACTGTATAAAGGGAGGAAGGTGTCTAATTATCATGACTTTGTCATAAATTTTTGACAAAGTAGAACAATGAAAATGGTACCATATGGAAGTATATAATTTTATCTTCACTTTGAGAACAGCAAGGCAGATGACTATGAAAAACATGGAAAATTTGCTGAGGTCCTATAAACCACTTAATGCAAAAATGTCAATGAAAATTCACTTCTTACACTCGCATTTAGACTATTTCCCTTTGAACTGCGGGACAGTGAATGATGAGCATGGGAAGAGATTCCCCCAGGATATTGCAAGCACAGAGAAAATATACCAAAGGAAATTGAGTCTGTCTATACTTTTCAATTATTGCTGTAATCACCCCAAGGATGATCCACAAGAGAAAAGCCAAAAAGTGCAGTTTAGGTATCAAATAAAGATGGAGCCTTGTCATTTAATCTGATGTTAGAGCTTGTCAGTTTTTCATGCAAAAAGCATGAAAATGTAACATGAAAAACCAATAAATGAATGGAAAGTTATGTTACTGGTATTAATAAAAAGATAAATTTATAATAATTGGTGTGGTACCATTCTCATTGTTATATCACATTTTGCAGAAAAGTTATGGAGCATAATTGCACATCCTTGTAATTTTAAATTATTTTGATGCTATTTTGACTAGAAGCTGTATCTTGGAAACTGGAGCCAATTATTATTCAGGACTTAATTTTCCTTTATTAATGACCCAATTCTGATTAATTAAGTTATTTTTATTTCCAAGGCTTTCTCCTTGTGTCAGACTAGTGATATCAACGAAAATTCCTGTGACAGCTTGACAGATTCCCAAATTAAGCAAGATGGGCAGCAGACAAATCTAATGAATAAAATAAAATTTTGGAGTGCAATCATTTTTTTAAATCAGCAAAAATTAATTCTGCAAGTGTTACTAAACCTACAGAAAAAAGGATATACGTGAAGTCGAACAGTTTCCAGTCCAGTCTTATTTCCATAACTGAGATACAGAGAGAAACTGATTAAACCATTACTGCAGCCTTTCAGAGCAGAATGGAAGAAGAAAAATCAAGAATCATTTAGCAAGGGATAAAATGAGCCCAGATATTTAAAAGTGCAGTCTTTGTAATCTTCAAGTTACCTATTTGACTGGCAATGGCATCATGAGTAGCTTAGACATCTATGTTAATTTATGTTAAGCATAATCTCCATTAGGTCTAAGATTTCTTCCAATTATTTATCAATTTTTCTCAATTCTTCTAGGCCAGTTTTATTCAACCTTAGCAACTTAAAGATATTTGGATGTCAGCTGTCAGAATTATCTATTATATAGAATACATGTTGATTCTGGTAACATTGTTTTCTTCAGTAATTTTAGATTCTTAATCCCCCCCCCCCAGTATTTTATAATACTTTGATTTCGATTGTTCAGCGTCTATGTATTTTCTGCCTCCGTTTAAGAAACTATTAATGTCAGAGAAATAAGTTATATTAATATGCATTAAATAATGGGGATTCTTTTCTAGTTTATTTTTTTGCATTTATAAACTTTATTTCTCTCTTAATTCTTTACAGGGTACATACCCAGTTATTTAGACAAGGATGAGTTATGTGTTGTTTGTGGTGACAAGGCCACTGGATATCACTATCGTTGTATCACTTGTGAAGGTTGCAAGGTAATAATAGCAGTGTAAATGAATAAGAGCTGGAAATCATAAACTAATTTGATTTCCTATAATAGAATTTACATAAATGGAAATGCCATTTAGGGAACAGCATATGTTATATGTAATAAAACAAGAATATTTCTTTTTTTAATATCACAAAGTAATATTTGTTCTTGCAATAGAAAGAAGACACATTTTATTGACTGATTTTAGAATTTTAAAATACAATAACAACAAAAAATCATATAAGGGATAAGAAAGGAAAATACAGTTTAGAATTATGATTTGCACGATTCTTTTTATTGAATGGTTGTAATCTTATTCTTGCACCTCTCTTTTTTGTAATTCCCTTCTCAGAAAGAAGGATCTCAAACATTTTCAAACACTTGTTTTTTCTGGATTTTTTTTTCGCAAGACATCATATAGCAACATGTACAATAATGTTTTATGAAATGAAGGCAAAGATACATGTCCAAGGATAACGTTGCAGGATTCAATATGTATCAGTCACTGGGACCAGAAGTTTAATCTGCCAAGCTTTCAGATTCATGCTGGATCCATCCTCCAAAACTTTTCTTTACTGGAATGCATACTTAGACTACTATATGTATAGTATTTATGTGTAAATAAATACAGAATATCCCAAAGTACACAATTTGTTCAGGGAAGTTCCCTGAGGATGGATTCTAACACTAGTTTGAAAGCTTGGAAGACTATACCTCTAGTCCCAGTGACAAAACCCAGATCACGGGATCCTGCAATGTTTTATATAAGAAAATTAGTTGTACTGACTGAGATTATGTTTTCCTTGCTATCTTTAAACTTTGGTCATTTATTAATGACTTGGCATTATTAATTTGGTCATATATTAATCACAGTTCTCTCAAGGCCATATATCAAACAAATTTTCCTTTGTAACCAACACCAGCTGTATGTTTATGGGAGTTTTAAAAAGCAGGAGTGGGAAAGGACTTTTTCCACCCTAGTGCTGCAAACTGGTGACTAGTAACCACTAAAAATAGAGAAAGAATTTTAGTGGTACCAGATACGTTACCATTGATTTCACTGAGTCCATAATTCATCTTCAGAACAGTAATAGAGGTGAATGGTAAGGAGTTTCTGCTCTCCTCAGAACTGGGTTCAGCTTTTCATTTCTTCATACATCAGCATAAGAAATGGAAATCATGTTTTATATACATTAGCGTAGTGTGAAAAGAAATTTCAATTTATGTTGTAAATAAGAATTATAGCTAAGTCAATCTTATATTTATTTCAGACAAAGATATTCAATAAATTACAACCTAGAAAACTCTTGGGGTATGTTTGATCAAATTGTCTGTGAACTGAATCCATCGAAAGCAGAGTTGTCAAACTTGTGGCCTAGACTTTGGGCTAGATGCATCATGTGTTGGCCCCTCCCCCACCCAGTTTAGCAAAGGGGAAACAAGTCCCAAGTTTGACATCTCTGATCTAAAGTGTCATAGTATAAAATCTAATTTAGTACCTTTCTAATGTGATGCCACTATGACACCATAGGTTTGATACATCTGATCTAAAGTGTCATGGTATAAAATCTAATTTAGTACTTTTTTAATGTGCATTCAAATGTCACCCATCAGTAACATTACAGTTTATCAGAAAGTAATATTCATCAGTGCTCCTTTAGATACAAAACTGATGTAATTATTTACAGGTCCAGGATACTTGTAAGAATAGAATGTCAGCAGTATATAAGAATAATTACTTTACTTTAAAAAACAGTCCATGAACTGGAAAAATCCATCAGTCCTTTTAATATTATCTTCTTTAAATAAGCTCATTTGTAGCAACTAAACAAGAACTGAATACAGTTATTTGTACAGTTTCTCCATATAAATAGTTGAAATCAGATGCAGTATAAGGCATATTCTTGTTTGTCAGGAATTACTTCTAAAGTCATCTTTTGAACAACTAAATAAGATGGAAAACTAATGTCCTGAATTTTGGGGTATATATGTAACTTAAGCTTCAGATTCCCAACTGACAGAAACCAAAGAAACTGTAATTATAGAATCATATTGCATTTTCTTAAGGTTTATAAATAAATACCCAAGTAACCCAAGTCCTGCATACTGTATATAGAAAGATGAGTAATTTGATAAAATTTTGTAAATTCTTATTCACACAGGGTTTTTTCCGAAGAACAATTCAAAAAAATCTTCATCCAACTTACTCCTGTAAATATGAAGGAAAATGTGTGATAGACAAAGTCACAAGAAACCAGTGCCAGGAATGTCGCTTCAAGAAATGCATCTATGTTGGCATGGCAACAGATTGTAAGCTTTTAAAAAAATTCCTATTTGTTTTCATTAGATATGTTTATTACAATTTGTTTTGATGATCAGTTTTTTATTCCAATTTTTAATTTATATTCTTATGTGCTAGTTGAAAATATTGATTGATGTGTTCAGTTAGAAAATTTTCAGAGCTTAAATTTTGTGTTAACTCTTGAAAAGATTATGATTTTATGCAATATTAGGAAGATGAACAATTTCTATCATAGAAGTGGGGAGATTTTTGAGCAAAATCCTGCAGAAAAGAAAAAAAAATCAAGCTTAAAGATTTGGAAAAATGGGAAGTTAGATACTGTTGCATGAGTCATCCTGCAGTTGTTTGTTTTATTTTTAGCCAGAAGGAAAGGGAACACTATTCACTTCTAAGAAAATAGAATATGTAGCTGCAAAATTAACTATTTACAAGGTTGTATTTCCAGAGTTTCTCAGCAAATTTGCAGGAGTATCTTAACTGATGTGAATTGGAGTAATTATAATTAAAAAATACAGCCTTAGCATGTTAATCTTAATAGCTTATAAGAATATAAGGTTCAATGTCTTATTAAAAATATTAAAATGATCCATTTTTTCAATACTCATATATGTGTAAAGAGGTCTATAATTGTTTAATTACATATAAAAAATTCCAAGCTACTTAGATCATATAATTGATTAAGTAATTAAGTAATTTAAATAATTAAATTACTAATCATGATGTCTATATATTATCTTTATGTCTCAGATAATATACTTCTAAATACTATGTGTTGAGCAATATAAGAATGGAACAGTAGCACTGTGTTTAACAACTGATTGGGTCCCTCTAAATATTTAGTAGAAGTTGTATTTTTGGTACTGGTTTGCTCTGATCTAACATGATTTTACCTATGTGCTTACGCTTATGTCTTTTCTCAGGCATAAAAGTTAGATTCTTCATATATCTTTCCTTCCTTTAATTAAAAAGTTGCATGTGAAATAGGTTTTGAACCACTGAGGAGGAATGATTGGACACAATAATTTTGCACAGCATATTTCCATGCAGCATTTTTTTTCTCTAGATTTTCTCTAAATTGGGATAAAATATTAATGGTAATGATGCTTTATCATTTAGTGATAAGGTGAGTTAAAGTTACTTTTTTAGGGATATATCATGGCCAAAAATCACATTTATGTCATCTCTACTGTGTCATATAATAGCAGTAGCATTTAGACTTATATACTACTCAATAGTGCTTTACAGCATTCTAGAACTAGTCCATAGTGCTTTACAGCACTCTAGAATGTTTATAATTGCCCCCAACAATCTGGGTCCTCATTTTTACCGATCTCAGAAAGATGGAGGCTGAATCAATCTTGAACATTGGGATTGAACTCTAGACTGGTCATCCCCTTTCTCAATCTCTACAATGGCTAGCCTGCCAAACAATGGAGGATATTTCTCACACTAGACTCTCTGGAGCAGGGGTCCTCAAACTTAGCAACTTTAAGACTTGTGCACTTCAACTCCCAGAATTCCTCAACCTATCTGAGGAATTCTGGGAGTTGAAGTCCACAAGTCTTAAAGTTGCCAAGTTTGGAGACCTCTGCTCTGGAGAATGACATGTCACTGAGGCAGGCTAAAGACAGGTTAAAATGGAAATGAAGACCTCCACTATGAAAAACATGAGCTGTGCCTTGATCCCAAAATCTAAACGATCTATGATTGGCCTCGTAACCTACAAAAAATAATTTCTTAGCTCTATGTTGTCCTTTCATTCTTAATTGTGAGGGGATATGCACCCATGCTGGAGCTCCAAATGAGTGTAGGTAACTTAAATTTGGTTTTCTGCTATGACAATTAGTGAATGGTCATTCTCCAGTTGTTGTGTTAACTACATTGTTTAAAACATGGTTACTACATATTATGGCTTCACCCCACAGTGTTTCAGGCAAACCTGAATCAGATAACATAGTACGAGACATGGCTTGTAATGTTTGTCCTCTTCATTCTACAAACGAGTTATGTTGTGGTCTGTAAGGTATAGAATGTTTATGCTCAACACCTGCCAATTTCAACATAGTTTGGAATCTTTTGTGAACAAACTCAGTCCCATTATCAGTAACTAAAGTAATTACTTTACTCCTCATTTTTCTCTCAGCAAACCTTAGCCAGTTAAGGAAATGTTGTTTCTGTTTCATTTTTCATGAGATAGCAGAAACCATACCTTGAGTAATGGTCCATTATACTCAAAATATAACAGGCACCTTCTAAACTAGGTTTCTTAGGACCAATTGTGTCAGCAAAAACAACCTCTAAAGGTTCTTTAGTCTTCAACCCATTTTGTCTGTTTGCAGGAGTAACCTTACTTTTCTCTTGGCTACAAGCATTACAGTTTAAATACTTGCTACAGGGTTTCAATTTTACTCCCTCTGACAATTACTCCCTCTGACAACAGTTTGTTTGAGCATTTTGAAATTAATGTGCCCCAAATGTCTGTGCAGTAATTGTATACATTCATCATGCGGCTTAACATTGTTATAAACCAAGTTAGCCATCTTCAACTGGACATCATGTATCACATATAAATCATTCTCTAAATTAGCAGTAACACTTTTACCCTTTCTCTATTATACAGTTATATATAACTGTATTATATAACTTTCTCTATTATACAGTTATCTCCCCTAAAGGTTACTACATAACCAATATTAACTAAAGCCCTTACTGATAACAAATTAAATTTTAGTTTAGGTACATATAACATCGTTAAATATTTGTTTATACAAGAACAATATGCAGTTCCTTCACCTGAAGCCTTCATCTTCCATCCATTTGCCAATGATACATGTTGCTTGCTCGTGGACATCTTTACAAACCTTTCTCTATCTTTAGTAATGCATTGCGATGCTCCATTATCAACAACCCACAAATTATGGTTTACAGTTGAAGACAAATCTTCTTGTGGTTGTTCCTTCCTCAGTTGGTCCCTATCCAGCCATCTTCTTGCTTCTTCTTAGAACCTTCCGGTTATGTCAGTCAATGTCAGTTTATCTCTGGGCAGGACTTTCAGTGAAGATATATAATCATCATAGCTTTCATCCAATAAGGAAAGAATGAGGTAAACTTGATGCAGCTCTGAAAGTATCAGTTCCTTTTCATGTAGCTCTTGAAAAGTTCTTTTCATGAAGTTCAAATGAGCTAACATATCTCCACCTTTCAGAAAACAGTTTACGTGTAAGATGTATGTGTGCACCTACACTGTCACGAACATAAATCCTCTTCAAATTCTCCCAACACCTAGCAGCAGACTCTTCTCCATGAATATGGACTAGCTGCTGGTCACTCAGTGTTAGTCCAATTGTACAAAGAGCTTTTTCGTTGTTCTGTTTAAAGTCAGCAAGCTTCTTGGCATCATCCTCATTTTCTGGATCTCAAGCATTTACATCCGGTAGATCTCGAACTACATTCCATAACCCTTCTCTACGCAGAAGTAGACTGCACTTTATAGACCAGGAAACATAGTTTGCTCCATCCAACCAAGTTATCAGTGATAGACTTGTTGAAGTGTCTTGTGCCATCTTTACCATGATAGTAACCCACAATGAAACAGTAAACAGCTGTCTGTATACAGTACTGTGCATTCACACTAACTCTCAGGTATCTGAGCCTTGTATGGCCTGGGCCCATAGCCAGTGTTGAGGTAATTCCCCATTAGGAAAATGAGCGCATACAGGGAGACATAGTGAGAGTGGTGAAGAATAACACACAACTAGCACACAGATATACTGTATAGTGAAATGTAGGTTTTTACTTCCAGTAAAATGGTTAAGCAAAGTCTAAACAAGCAGTCCAAGGCATTCACAGCCAAAGCAGTCAGTTTTCAGTCCAGGGATTGATCCAATCCAAATAACAAAGTCCAGTATCAAAAACAGTTCAGTAACAGACTTACATCAAATCCAAGAATAACAGTCAATAGAGAAAAATGGAGGAACAGCAACATTCTCCAGAAACAGAACAGAACAGAAACTCACTGAGACTAAACAATCCAGGTTTCTGGCTCCATCTTATGGCCATTTGCAGAACCACGCTCAATTACAGTTTTAGTATTCTCTTAAAAACATAGTATTAAAATGTCTATCCTAGTTTATATATTTCCAAGAGTTATTTCCAATAACTCTTAGGTGACTTACATTCCTAACACTAACCTCTATGATTGTGGGAGACCCTACGGCCCCAGCATTGCTTCATTTGCTTTCAAGGACATTAGCAATTTTCCCCAGCATCACAGAAGGGCAAAGATCACTATGGTAGGAAGCATTAAGACATATGTGCTGGGACAGGGGCAGAAAGGAAGGGGCCAAAGTAGGGGAAGGGTGTCATGTCCTTGTCAGAATCTGATTCAGAGGGGGAGGCCGAACAGCTGTCAGGGAGTGGGAGTGTGGCTCTATTGGCTGTGGAAGAAACTGGGGAATGGCAAAAGCCAGCTGGGCAGAGCATGGGAGAGGTAGAGCAAGGCAGAGGGAATTCAGAGGAAGACCCAGGCCCACCCCCTCTTCATCCTAGGGCATGCAGGGAGGAATGGAGAAGGGAGCAATGTGAGCTACATGGCTTATGGGAGAGGAAAGGGCCAATTTCATTAGTGCAACTGGGAACACAGTGTTCAAAAAGGAAAGATGCACACAGCAACTTGTTGGAAGCAAATTATGAATCATCTGTGATTGTCAAGGTTTATCTGGGTTTATTTATTTATTATTTATTTGATTTATTTGATTTATATTGCTGCCTATTCGCCCATGGTGACTCAAGGTGGCTTACACAAAGTAAAATCATATTTAAAACAGAAAATAAAAATAAAAACAATAAGAACTAACAAAAAGAATCAAATCAATTAGTAAAGTACAATTGAACAAAATTTGGGAAAACAAACAAAACAAAATAAAACAAAAAACCAACTCCCACCCACCCCCACCTCAACAACAGGGGGTCACACTAACCATTTGATGAGTTCCATCCCTCTCTGGGTTCCCCAGGCCCTCTGGCAAAACCAGGTCTTCAGTGCCTTTTGGAATAGTATTAATTAGGGGGCCATTCTAATCTCTGGGGGAATGATGTTCCAGAGAGATAGAGCCACCACAGAGAAGGCCCCTCTTCTAGGTCCCACCAGGTGTATCTCCCTCAGGGGTGGGACCCGCAGCATTCCCTGCCTCCTCTTTATAATGGGTTGGGTAGATGTCACTGGCAAGTGATGTTTCCTCAGATAACCCAGACCCAAGCCATAAGAGCTTTAAAGGTGACAATCGGCACCTTAAATTGCACCTGGAAGCAAATTGGCAGCCAGTGCAGCTCCTGCAGGAGAGGTGATACATGTGCACATCTGGGTCTGCATAAACCGATGCAGGCCTCTGCATTTTGCACCAACTGGAGCTTCCGGATGCTCTTCAAGGGCAGCCCCATGTAAAGCGTTTTGCAATAATCAAGACGGGAAATGACCAGGGCATGAGTGACTGTGAGTAGGGACCGCTGATCCAGAAAAGGGCATAACTGATGCACAACCCGCAGTTGCGCAAAGGCCCTCCTGGCCACAACTGCCACCTGAACAGGAGTCTTTGAACAGGAGTCGTGAGCCCAGGATAACTCCCAGATTACGCACAGGGTCTGTTTGGGGTAATGCCACCCCATCCAAGACTAAACATGGTAATTCTCCCTGAACCAACGAACCCCAGATCCAGAGCCACTCAGTCTTGCATGGGTTTAGTTTCAACCTGTTGCTTCCCATCCAGCCCCTAACAGCCTCCAGTCATTGCGAGAGGGAGAACACAGCAACACTTAACTCTCCATGGGCCAAGACATACAGCTGGGTATCATCAGCATATTGGTGATACCTCAGTCCATGGTGATGGATGATCTCATCCAGCGGTTTCATATAGATGTTGAACAGGAGCAGAGAAAGTATCAAGCCCTGCAGAACCCTGTAAAGCAGTGGACGAGGGTTGGATCTCTCCCCTCCAATTAACACTGACTGAGAGTGGCCTCAGAGGAAGGAAGTGAACATTCACCCACTCCCATCCCCTGAAACCGTCCCAGGAGAATCCCATGATCAATGCTATTAAAAGTCACTGAGAGGTCAAATAGAGCAAGGATGGATGAACTAACCCCATCCTGTTTTCACCAGAGATCATCCAAAAGTACAGCCAATGCTGTTTCTGTCCCAAATCCAGGCCTGAATCCTGACTGGTAGGGGTCCAGATAATCCGTTACATCCAGAAACCTCTGGAGCTGCTGCACAACCACCTTCTCAACAACCTTCCCCAAAAAGGGAAGATTGGAGACAGGTCGAAAATTATCCAACCAGGTGGAGTCCAGCGATGGTTTCTTAAGAAGAGGGCAGACCACAGTCCTTAAAGTGCTGGGGCACCATCTCCTCTTGTAGAGAAGCATTAATCACCGCCAAAGTCCACCCGCTTGCCATCTCTTGGGAAGCTTTCACAAGCCAGGAGGGACATGGGTCTAAAATACAGGTGCCCACACACATACTCCATAGGATCCTGTACACTTCCTCAAGAGCAACAGGGACAAATCATTCCCAGATAACAGGACAAGAACCTGCCTCAGAAGCTTCCACTGGATCAGCAACCATGCCGGCATCTAACTGGGAACAAAGTTGAGCGGTTTTGTCTTCCAGAAAATCCACAAATTCCTCAGCACGTCCCTTCAGGTGGAACTCAATCTCCTTCTTCCCTAAGAGGAGATGGCTCACTTTAAAGAGGGTCACTGGGCGATTATCTGCAGATGCAATTAGTGTGGAGAACTATTTACACTTTGCCTCATGAATTGCCACAAGGTAGGCCTGAGTAGCGGCTCTTACCCGTATTCGATCAAGTCATCTCCTGTCTTCCACCAGCAGTGCTCTAGACGTCTCCTCATGTGTTTCATCCCTCTCAGTTCTTTTGCATACCATGGGGCACAGAGAGTTCTACAGGTGAGGAGAGGTCACAAGGATACAATCTTATCCAGGGCCTCAGTCATCTTCCTATTCCAAACAGTGACTAGGAGCTCAGCTGGACTGCATAATAGATCTGTAGTTATAACCCCCAACTCCTTCTGGAACCTATCTGGGTCCATTAATCAATGGGGATGGACCAATCTAATAGGTCCTATCTTCTTGTGGGGGGGATGCAGCTTTTGAGAAACTCATTGCCACCGACTGTGATCTGACCATGACAAGGGGACCAATGAGAGTCTACCAATTCGAAGTCACATAGACAGTGCTCCAACAAGAACACCAAATCGGGAGTGTGGACCACTATTACTAGTCGGCTCTGGATAATCTGGGAAAGGCCCATGGAAGTCATAGTTTCTATAAAATCTCAGACTACCTCTGACCCCAGAGAAGGCAGGTTGAAATCCCCAAAAACTATAAGCCTGGGGAATTCCACTGCCAGTCCTTCAGTGAGGTCCAAGAGCCCAAGTAAGGAAGCTGTCACGCAGCAGGGAGGCTGGTATAGCAGCAGCAATTCCACCTGATCCCTTCAGTCCAATCTAAGAAAAAGGGTCTCACAGCTGGGGACTTGTTGAACAGTGCCTCTGGAGGCTACTAGAGATTCTCTGATAACAACAGTCACACCTCCTCCCCAGCCCTGAGCTTTAGACTGGTGCCATGCTCGATAACCCAATGGGCACATTTCTGCAAGAAGAACACCTCCCTCTGGGCTCAGCCAAGTTTCAGTTATACAAGCCAGATCAGCCTTCTCTTCAAGGATCAAATCGGCAATAAGGCTAACCTTATTGGAAGCTGATCTCACATTTAAAAGCAGAAGTCTAAGACCAGGGCCACCACAGATCTGCTGACCAGGAAAATGAGGTGAGTGCAATGAGGCAGAACATGAGGTTCCTGGAATCTTCCCAACTGTGTGTGTTCTGTTGGCCTTTCAAATCTGCAATTCCTTATCCTGTCCTGTCATGTTAATTACTGCAGAGTGGTTTGTGTGGTTTTTTTTATTTACAGGTTTTATGTACTTAGTTTTCGGACTAAATTTCTTCCACTTAAAGACTGCTCTTGGGAGTTTGTGCCATGCCCCCAGTCATTACAAAGGGTCTTTCCCTTCTCTCTCAATAATATGATAAACAGCAGCAGAAATCATACTTTCATTTGAGGGCAGTGACACTCCATATTTTCTCCAGTCTCCAGCAGAGGAGAATGCATCTTCATAATATGAGTAAGGCCTCATAAATGCCTTATTCAGTGGCTATGTGGAGAGAAATTTGTACTTGAGGCTCTTCTATATGACAGTCAATTCATGGTCAGCCAGGATTCTTTTTTTAATGTGGTTGAACCCTTCATATATAAACATAGTAGAACATTCATGTAAGGCTCTTTCACCTTACCCTTACAGGCTGTAGTGGAATAATTCCTTGATTTCCTCATATGTATTTTCGTTGGATATGGAAAATTATGTGATTATTCCAGCTATTTTTGCATTCGTTCTTGTTTTGTAAAGTACACAAAATTGAAATATTTAATCCTAAGATTCTATGTGCTATCTTTTGATCTTGAAGGCATGATGCCTCTTCAAAAAGATCTGACAAGGATTTTTTTTTAAAGCTCAACTTGTACAGCATAGAATAAGCCAGACATAATAGCACTAATATATATATATATATATATATATATATATATATATATATATATAT
>BLBF01000019.1:27512901-27537881 GCA_015471245.1 Laticauda colubrina
GTTGCTACAACTTTGAAAGCACTACAATGACGTGGGATAATACCCGAAGGAAGCTGAACAACACACACGCACACACACACACACACACACACATATATATATACACACACACACTTTTTCCTCATAAATTTCCATGATTTGGAATTTGCTTGGTTTTGGAGGATGTGCTTGATTAGATATAAAAGCTCCAGATTTTGGCCGAGCTAATCATTCTGCTATTTTTCCACTACCAAACATAGATATTACCTGAATCATCAAAAGAGATATTGAGATCCATTTAAGAAGCATTTCTAGTCTCCTTTTTGTGTAATACATTGTTTTCTCATTAGTGGTGTTGGATGACAGCAAACGACTAGCAAAAAGAAAACTGATTGAAGAAAATCGAGAGAAAAGACGTCGAGAAGAATTACAGAAAACAATAGGAGTGAAACCTGAACCAACTGATGAAGAATGGGAGCTTATTAAAATTGTTACAGAAGCACATGTGGCCACAAATGCACAAGGAAGTCACTGGAAACAGAAGAGGAAATTTTTGGTATGTACTACAATAGTTTGAAGCTGCCTTTTCCTGTCCAGATGAGCTCTGTGGTGAAAGTACACATCACAGTAAATGTACTTGCTGAACATTCATAGGATGGATTTTTACCATTTTGATGGGAATAAAACCTAAAATCTATATTGTAGGATGAACATAGCTAGAAATAAGCAAAGATTGCAAAATCCTTCCTCCAAACTGAGGAAAGCAAATTTTAGCTCATCCATTTACATTTATCACCCCATTCACTGCCACTCTTGAGCTCCTGTCAGATGTAAATGCCACCCTAAGCTGTCAAAGGTTTGAACGGTAGGAGTCCATTGCCCTCTATGTCTGAACTGTACAATGCATATAACGATCCTGCTTAATGTTCCTTGATATACTGGACCTCTGTTCATTTGTGTAACTGTGTTTTAATACTAATCTGTACTAGTGCATCATATTTTAAGGTGCAAGTAGTAAATTAATAATACAGCACACTTACTATATGGAGAAAAGAGTTTTGTTGTACAATGCAATAATTAATACAATAAATTATGAACACATGGTTATTCCTTACATAGTTATTGCAATAAGTGAACAAAAATTCTTAATAGTAATCATCTGCTAAAACTCCATGGAAACCACCGATGTCATTGGGACTATTATAGCATATGGACTGTTATTTTTTTATATTCTTATGCCAAGTTCAAGTATTCAACTATTCTATTTTAATAAAGACTAAATATTACAAATTATTATCCTTATCCACTTTATATTTTTTAACTTGATGTTATTTTCAAATTATAAGAGCTCTTCCTACAGGAAAAGGGTTAAGTTTATTAACCCTTTTAGAAAAATATAGAAAAATTAGAAAAATACAGGAATCATCAATTTGTTACTTAAAAAAAAAAAAGAAACATATTGTATTACAGGAGCTTTCAAGCATTCCAGAGTTTCCTCTGTTAGATGTTGGAGATAATTTTAAACCAAAGGAGGAAAGATTTTTCAGTCAAAGGTTCACAGTCTTTTGATTCTAGAGCAAAATAAAAAAAATGGGTAGAAACAATGTTAAAGAAAACTAAAATTACATTAATTGAAGTTTATGCTTTTATATGATTATTCCCAATTTATTTACAATTTTTCCTCCTATCATAGTAAAAACTATAATTCAGTAATACCTTTAAAGGGCGTGGACAATCTGAGGTTGTGCATCTTCTAAATTAAATGGACAAAACTAAGACAATATAAATGGTTCTAGTCACTTTTAGGAAATCTTTGAAAAGTAAAAAATGAAGTCTAAATGTTCAATTTAGGGGTTATCACAATGATTTTCTGCAATTAATTACATTAAAGTGGGACAATAGCAATATGTTATTTTGCTCCAGGAAGTAGAATCTTAAATATATTAAATTATGAAAAGACAGTTTCCAGTTGACTGTTACAAAATGTTTTCCAATGATGAGAGTTAATTGATTGTCGACTAATTAGTAAGACACTGGTATGCTGCACTTCCAATGGCCCAATCCATGGAGCTTGTTGCCCTGAACGAAGACAACCCATTATTTCCGAAGTATATGTACTTAAGCAGTATAATATATCACCAGCCCACAGTGAAGGCAGTACAGATATCCTTTTTTCTTCAAGGGGTTTTCCCTGCTACAAAGTCCATCTACAAAGTCATAGTGCATGAAGAAGAATGCGAGAACATGATATAGCAGGAAGCAGCTATTTATTTGGCTTCAAATTCTGTCTCATTGACTGGACTGATTTGGCTGTGAGGGACATCAGAACTCCAACTTTCACTGTCACTCTATTTTTCCTGTTGTAACTGGGATAATCAGGTAGACATGGAGAATGGGAAGCCCTAAAGTTATTACCCCATCCTTGGCTAAATTAATTTAATTGGAACTGTAATTGAAAATATGTGACTGTTGCATTTCTTTGGCCTATGAATTGAGGCATTTCCTTTCCAGTGGATCCTGATCCTAAGAAAGCCCTGGTTCTTTATTTCATTTCTTCACATAATATTCTTAAAATACTTTACTGTTCCTAAACCAATTACCAGAGCAAAATATTTGTTCAAACTACATTTTACAGCACTTAGATGGCTGTCAAAACCACACACAGATACACACAAACACATCTATTTGCTGCCCCCAATGGTTTATCCATCAACCCATATTAATAAGGAATAAATCATTCCATCAATAGTATAAAAAGAACGTAGGAAAAATAGTAGTGCATGGAATAACCAGTGAATGTCAGTTAAAAGAGTTAATTTAAAGTATTTGTTTAAATAATTTATAAGAGTTTCTTATTTTCATTTAATTGTAAAATCATACAACACAGACCATGTGATTTGCTTAACAACCACAGCAAAAAAAGATGGAAAAATTGGGCACCACTTATTAAATGACGGCATTGCTTAGTGACAGAAATGTTAATCCCAATTCCTGTAAATTAAATACTACAGTTTTAATTCATAGATACAGAATGTTAACACCAGAAAACTTTATGGGAACTTTCACTGAACCATAGTGAAAGTATACATATCCATGAAGAATGCAGAAATTATTTTGAGATAAAAATAAACAATAGGCTCTATAGTAGGTAGTTGACTACTGCTAAATAGAAAATTCTGTGTCAGATAACTATCAAATTCATCAATAGTCTACACTATTTTTATTTTCTTTTGATTGAACCTACATCTCACATGGTTATGTATCAGCTTCTTTATTAATTTGAAATAGACAATTATTTGAATTTGGATTTTGAGTACATGAATTCTAAGTAAAAACACATCTAGTGCTATTCAAAAGTGCTAGTGTTATGCAGAAATTACCTTTGAATTGAACTCTACTAGTAAACAAAAACTTAATCGAGCAATGAAATTGTTTGTTAATAAATACTTGAAATTTCAGAAGGATCCTTGAGGCAGAAAGTAAACTTTTGGTCAATCCTGAAATCCCACATGGAATAGGAAATTGGATCTAGAGCATCCGACCAAAACATCCTGTTTAAAGGCATAATACTGGCTATGAATAAGTTGGAAGAATATCAATAAGTTGTAGGTACTCCTCTAACTTATTCATAGCCAGTATTACAAATTATATTTTTTATAAATAATATTTATTTTAAATATAAGCTAAAAATTCTAGAATAGTATCATTCCTGTGCTTCAGCCGATAACTGAAAAGCCTTTTGTACTTTTGTGCTTTGGTGCTGCAGTCTTGTGGGAAGACATCAGAAGAAATTAGAACTGACTTGTCAACAGACTTTGTCAATTTTTCTTGTTCTTTCTAATTTTAACTTGGACATAGCCATAGAATTGCAACCACTTTTCCAAATAATTAGAATCGATTGAGTGATTGATGGATTGATTATGTGTTATTAAGCCACATAACTCTTAGCAACTATAAAGATTTTCTCCATTATGACCTGTCCCCAATTTGGTCTTTCAGATATTCCAGTGGTACATCTTAATTTAAATATCAGGGTAGGGAATGAACAAGTTATACAGCTATAGATTAAGAGACAGGAAATAGAATCTTATATAACAGAGTTGAATCTCTAAACTTAATTGCATCTCCAAAAGCAGGCAACAAAAAGTTGAAAAGTCCTTACTGATTCCTTTCCTATCTGTTTATCTTATCTGTCAGTCTATTCCAGCTGAAGAAATACTCTTTGTTAGAACTTTCAGTGAAAGATAGGAGTGTCTCTTAACCAAAAACAAAAGGAATAACAATACATAAAAATGTAGTAACTATATAAATGCATGCATACATATTTATATACTGTACATACATAATAAACATGAGAAACTCAATAAACATGAGTTTATGCAAGAGTTAATATGGGCTATTTTTTAAATTTCAAAGGAAGAATATTCTTAAATGGGATATGGTACATCCTTAGATATAGGTTTTTATGTATAAGCTGCCGTACTGCTTCCATTTTTTTTTTTTAATAAGCAAGTAGTAATTACACTTGCATTATATATAGATTATTACACAAATAAGCACTGGTATCTCAACACATATGTACATGGATATAAGTTTATCTTACACAGTAGCCAAGACTTAAAATCAAGCAAAATTAAGTTGCCAACATTGCACAAAGTTTTAAAAAGAATCCATATTTATGGTAAATAAATTACATTCTTACAATGTTTTTGTCTTCTGTTGTTAGCCAGAGGATATTGGACAAGCACCAATAGTAAATGCCCCAGAAGGTGGGAAAGTAGATTTAGAAGCTTTCAGCCAGTTTACAAAAATTATCACACCAGCAATCACAAGAGTGGTGGATTTTGCCAAAAAGTTGCCTATGTTCTGTGAGGTATGAATTCCTTTTCTATTTGATTTGTTTTGGTTTTTGGTAGTAATTTTATTGTTTATATTATTATTGCTGTTGATGGATGTTTTGCATTAACTTATTTTGTATTAACTTAGTTCAGAACAAAAAAAGAAAAATTATGGTCCATGTTGTGCATATAGGCACCCAACACAAGTGGGCTAAAATATTGGATCCTTTTACAACACAAATTAGACTTTTCTTAGAGTTTTCAATGATTTTTCAGGCTGTAATAGGAGTATTTTCCCTCTGTTACTATACTTAATTCAACCTTGTCCCTTTTGGGGGGAATTTGGATAGTTTAAAGTACTCTTGAAGTACCTGTAAATGGGCCAAACAAATTCTACCAATGTCCTGAAAAGTCTAATTCATTTCTTTTTTTAGTAACATCACAGTATTCCCAGATGGCTTTCTGTAGCCCTTCCAAAGCCAGACATCAGTTTTGCAGACCTAAACCCATGAAATATTGTTTATCTCTGGTTTAAAGTAGCAATATGAATTCATTCAAAGGGCTAAGAACTGCATTTATTATGTATGCTAGGATTTCAGAATCTTGACTTACTATTTATCAAGATAGGATCTGAAATCCCTGTGCCACTACATATATCTCCTTAGAATTAAAAGGAAGCTATAAAAATAGAAAAATACATGTGCAACTCTTCCTTATCTAAATGAATGATAATGATTCAAATCAAAGTAAAATTTAATATTGAATAAAGCAACATTCAAATGTAGGTGCTATATAATTGAACAATCTATCGTCATTTTTGTAACAAGCTATAAAGCATACTTAAGAAAGTATTTCTTTTTCAGCTTATTTTTTGTGTACATCAGAGCTGCCCTGGAAGAGGGGTCATTTTATGGATCAATTATGTATTTTTATCATGCTTAAGAATTTGTTACTTCCTTTTAATAGCTTAGTATGGCTAATTTGCTGGCTGTGGCTTCATATTAAGATCTCCTCCAACCCCATTATATTCCAAAGTAGAAAATCTCTTGGTGAACAATGGCAGCAGGCCATTGTCCAGAATATTGTTGCTGCTATAAGAACTTGATCACATCCTTCTTTGCACTATTTTCTTGCCTTGACCATTCTTTTTGAGCATAGAGATGGAGAAAAGGACTACACTCAGACTGATGCTATTTTCCATGGAGAAGGCAAAAGGGATGAGGACAGAGCCATAAATGAACAACTTAATATGGAATACATTGAACATAGGGTGTGCTGTTGGACTTCTCTTTTCATATTATTATAAGTAAAGTGTGTTCAATCCAAATTGAGACTATTTGCCCATTTCCGCACATAGAATTATGGATAGTTTTCATGGCACCTAAGCTTAAGTTTTTCATTCTGTGATAATGTCAGTTCAGATATGTCCACTTTGTTTGCTTATTTATTCAATTTACTTGTTGCCCATCTCACTAACCAAAACAATTCTGGGCAGTCTACATGTATTCTTCAACTTTTCAAAAAGGGAGAATTGACAGTACATATTTAGCATATCATATAATTTGCCTGTTAGTGGGATATGTATGATATAAAACAGCTTTTCACTCAACCTGAACAGAAGCATTTTCTGATATAATAGCAATAGCACTTAGACTTATATACCATTTTATAATGCTTTACAACTCTCTCTAAGTAGTTTACAGAATTAGCATATTGCCCCCAACAATTTTGGGTCCTCATTTTACCCACCTTGGACTAATCCTAATCTAAGCATGTTAAACTTTCATAGATTCCATGACTGAGGATCTTTGCAATTGGGGTTGATATGAAACAAAATGAAAATGTTAATCTAAATGTCATGTTTGAAATATCTAGTCTTCAGATGATATTGTTAAACTGGGAGTGGGGAGGAAAATTATGACCCTCCAGATAAACGGCCACTATTTTAGCATAGTCTTCAAGATATCTGGATACTGAGAGTCATAATTTTAGCAATATGGAAGATATGTATTCATTATATTTTACAATATCACTTTATATGATACTGCATTATTAGATCTATTATCTAACAGATTTGTTTCACATTGGGTAGCAATATTATTTGGATATGTTTCTTAAAAATTGAAACAGTATCTAGAGCATTTCAACAAGGAAATATACAAAGCTCTGTGATTAAAGATAAAAGGAAATATAATGGTACAGATACATTTTTAAAGCATTCATTTGAAAGCACAGCATCTAGTACTAGATTGCAAAGAAACAGCACAGATGCTGTCTACCTCTGTTCATGTTATTCTCCCCATTAAGAGCCCTATGTCACTGAATCCAACTGAAATTCAACTTTTATTCTCCAAGATGATCTCACTCAGGGAATTGCAGCAGTTTGCTGGATATAAGATAGCCAACAAGAAATATTCATTCCAGTCCACAAACAAGAGCAAGAGGAAACATAACATTCTTATTGTTAGAGAGCAGTCAGAATTACAGTTTCAACATAACAGCTTTAGCTATTGTTTCTTACACTAGAAATACCCATCTCAAGATGCTTCTGAACCTCACTTTCTTTCTTTCCTTCTTTCCCTCCCTCCCTCCTTCCTTCCTTCCTTTCTTCCTTCCTCTTCCTATCTCCCCTCTTATTGTTTCAAAATGTACTTCAGTGCTGTTTAGCTTGTAGGAAAAAAATGCATGATTTGTTTGCAGTAAAAAGCAGTGAAGTACATTTTGTACATATAAAATACTGCCCAGAATACATACGTTTGTGACAAAAGCACTGAAATATATCTCAGATACATGCAGTATAAAATACTACCATTTCAGTTTTAAGTAACTGTTTTTATTGTTCATTACAGAACAATAAAAAGAAATGTAACAATTTGCAACAAACTGGCTCTCTTACAATCCAGGGAAGTATTCAATAATTTTATAACCATTTTACCTATTCTGTAGTTTTTCACCTGTTTTGTAAAATTCTCCTCCTTTGCAGAAGCATATGGTATTAGGCTAATAGCAATAATATTGAAGAAATTGTTTTAATTTTAAAATGATCTCAAAATTTTACTTTCTTTGAAAATGAATGTGGTTGTTGTATTCACAATGACTCCCTTTCCAGTATAGATTATTTTGCCTGCTGTTCAGGAAAATCAATGTATAGCTCAATTAAGCTAACAGTAAAGCAATCACTGTACTCCTCAAGCCTGACAAATGAAGAAAAGAAAAGGAGAAGGAAGAGGAAAAAGAAGAAGAGAAGGAAGCAATGGGGGAAATATAATATTTGTTTTTCCATATGAACCCTTGTTGAATTTTTTTTTTAATTTTACTTATTTTGTCATTTTTCTAAGCCCACCTACTTGCCAACAGTTCTTCTGTCATTAAGGTATGGCTTTCAATTTATGAAGGCAAACTTTTGTTGCTTCTCAGAATGGTTTTGGCAATGCTCAATGTAATCACCACATCAGTAAGAAAAATCTCCCCTTTCTCACCCTACAGACAGAGGAAGAAAGCATTCATAATTAAAAAATAAATATCTTCTCATTTCACATGAAATGAGACTTTTATTAGCATAATTAATAACCATATGACACACAAAACCAGGATAGTATTCTTTTCTGAATATTTTGTTGATTTCTATTTCTATAGAATTAGCTGGTTTAATAATAATACAATGAAAAAATGTTTTGAATATGAAGCTGTCAACTTTATTCACTCTCTAATAACCACCATCATGAATCCTAAAAAGATCAAACTTAGAAATAACTTGCAGATTGGTTTTTGGTCAGCAATATAGGAGAAAGCCTAGGTGTACTATGTATACAACTGATATTGCTCGAAACAGATTTTAACCATTTTAAAAGTCTGAAATCAAAAATTAACAGGGCTTCTAAATGGATAGTTTCAGGCAAAATATATTGTATAGCTCAGAGTTCCTCAACCACTGGGCCCCGGACCCCTACTGGTCCGTGGATCATCTTGTACTGGGCCACAAAGAATGAATAATCTTGATTAAAATATATATAAAAATATGTTTTTGCTTCCGGGTGTCTTATTTTGAAAGACAACTACTTCCGCCCTCGCCTAACTTCTGCGCTAATGTCTGGGCCTAACTTCACGGACTGCATTGCTAAAGCTAAGAAGCCCTTTACTATTGGGGAAGAATTGATTTTGCCGGTCCTTGAAAAAGTGTTTCTGCGTGAAACTGGTCCCTGATACAAAAAAGGTTGGGGACCACTGGTATAGCTGTTTCTCCTTTTTGAGAATTTTCTATGAAAACTAAGGTGAAAAGAGAAAATATTATTAACATAATAACATAATTATTTAAAAGGACATAATGTTCTGTGAATATGGTAGGGATTGTCTCTAGACTTACCTAGAAGTACCCCATAATGGGGAAGATTTGTTTTTATGTTTGTTTTTATTATACAGAAAATTATTTTTCTTGTGGGAAAATTTATTCCACTTGCAATTATTTGCAGCTGCCATGTGAAGATCAAATTATCCTTCTGAAAGGTTGTTGCATGGAGATCATGTCCCTCAGAGCAGCAGTGCGTTACGACCCAGAAAGTGAGACATTAACACTAAATGGAGAAATGGCAGTAACAAGAGGCCAGTTGAAAAATGGGGGTCTTGGTGTAGTATCAGATGCCATTTTTGACTTGGGTATGTCGCTATCATCATTCAACCTTGATGACACAGAAGTTGCTCTTCTTCAGGCTGTACTGCTGATGTCTTCAGGTGAGTATGAACATTTTTTAAATATTATAAATCAATATCCTTACCTGTTAAGAATCTGTAACCTTCTAGAAAGATTCACACTCTTTCAAACATACAGAATAAAAATTAGATGACAGTGTCAAAAAATAATCATGTATTATACAGTGTTGATTTCGTGGCATTCAGGAACTATAATACAGCAGATTTTCCTCCTTTTGAGATAGATGTCTCCATAAAAACCTTTGCTATTTCAAGTATTCCATTAAAAAAGAAAGGGCCAATTTTTCCACGTGTGAGCTGTGAGCTCTGGTTTATTTGATTTCTCTTCCATTGGTAATGATGAAAGAAGAGAGACAATCATTCCACACCTGCACTTCTTTAGAACATAACAAAACCGATTTGTTAAATCCACAACTTTTTAAAAATATACCTGCTTTTATAATAATGTAGCTATAATTGACAGTCTATACCATTCTTAATATGAGCAAGCTTTGTTTGAGAATTATTGTTTTTTGTCTTTTGCTGAATGTCTTTTGAGATGCTGAAGATCTTTAGTGACATTAAGCACATAGGATTTCTGGTAGTTGTATGTGAAGAATGTGAGATTACTTGTGGTAAGGCAAATTATCACCACATTGCTATGTTTTCTTTATCCTATGCTTACTCCTTAGCAGAGCCCAAGTTCTTGTCTGCTTGTGATTATATATAAATATGGACAAACATTATGGTGTAAAGCCCCTGTCACACTGCACCAACGGATGGAAAGAGGATGTAAAATGGAGAGAAACACTTGCCATCCGTTGATTAACGCGATGCATCCGTTCTGTACTCACTGCATACATTTTGCTTCCTCTCTATCCGTCCAGCATCCGTTTATTGACGTTTCATTCGCTCAGAAAGTTTTGAGCTGCTCAAAATTTTTGAGCAGAAAATGTATCCAATTCGTCCGTTCTGCATCCGCTACGCATCCGCTAGGCATCCATTCTGCATCCGTTACGCATCCACTATATCTGCTAGGCATCCGCTGCGCATCCGCGCAACTCCATCTGCTCCAGCGGTAAACGGACGCAGGGAGGAAGCGGAACGGATGCAGAATGGATGCCTAGCGGATGCAGAACAAAAACAAAGCATGTAAAATGGAAAAAACGTTGGCAGAGGGGACCTATCTCGGATATTAAGTATGTCTAGAGGATGTCTAGAGGATGCAAAAGGATACCTAGGGGAAAACCTATACTGCCTATAAAAAGGGGGAGCAACTCATCTGGATCTCACTTTCAGAACAGCAGCCTTGCAGTGCGGACCTCTGCAGCCTTCATTTGCCTCTTCCTCTTCCACAGCATCCAGTCATGTCCACCGTGGATCACGACAAAATCCTTTTGGCAGCCAACATTCTTCTGCAACACTGCGAAACCGTCTACAGTCTCTGTGAACTCTACTACAGGAAGAAAAGGAGGCACCCAAAAAAAGTCTGGGTCCAAAGATGGTTAGCCAGAAGAGCAGAGGACGGACTGTACAACAAGCTGATGGTGGAGCTCAGGAACGAAGACACTCGTGCATTCCAGAACTTCATGAGGATGCCTCCAGCCATGTTTGATGGAAGTTGTGCAGCGGCTGACACCCAGGTTGACCAAGGCAAACAGCAACTTCCGGCCCAGCCTGAACCTGGGCTCAAGGTGGCACTCACTCTGCACCACCTGGCCTCAGGGACCACCTACAGAAGCATGCAATATGGCTGGAGGGTGCCACACAACACCATCAGCATTGTGGTCAGAGAAGTGGTGCAGGCCATCATCAAAGAATACAGTGCCCCTCCACTGAAGAAGGATGGAAGAAAGTTGCAGAGCAGTGGTATCATAGGTGGAACTTCCCCCACACCATTGGAGCCATTGATGGCAAGCACATGGCCTGCAAAGCGCCAGCCAACTCAGGGTCCTCTTATCACAACTACAAGGGCTTCTTCAGCATCATCCTCTTCGCCATGGTCGATGCTGACTACAAGTTCATGTACATCGATGCTTCAGGCAATGGCTCCTCTTCAGATGCCCAGGTATACAACGCAAGTGACCTCAAGGGTGGGCTGGAACACAACTTCATCGTGGGCTTACCAGATCCAGACCCCCTGCCCAACGACATGCAAGATGTGCCCTACTTCATCGTGGGGGATGACGCCTTCTCCCTCACAACCTACCTCATGAAGCCCTACACCTCCAGATGCCTCACCCGTGAAGAGAGGATCCTCAACTGTCCAGGGCAAGGTGGGTGGTGGAGAACGCCTTTGGCATCCTGGCCAACAGGTTCCAGGTACTTCTCACCACCATACAGCATCGCCCAGAGACCGTGAGGAGGATCATGGAAGCTTGCTGCATCCTGCACAATCTCATGCGCACCTGCTACCCAGTCTTGCAGAACAGGCTCGTGGACCTCCAGCAAGGCAATGGGGACATGGAGCCTGGTGAATGGAGGCAAGGGCGAAACCTGATAGACACTGAGGATGTGCAAGGCCCCAATAGAGCCTCACATGAAGGGAAGAAGCAGTGCAACCTCCTGAAACACTGGTGCAACTCCCCAGCTGGAGCAGTGGAGTGGCAAGACAGGATGATAGATGATTAATGGATGCTTCCTTCAGCCTGTCTCATCACATGGATGAGATTGGGCCATGTATGTTGGGTGGGCCTACAATGAACAGGGCATTTAATAAAGAGTTGTGTTTATGTTGACATGTGTGGATGATTGATTACATTGTTATTGATAATAAAGGGCCATAGATGTGGCACCTGGGAGGGTGGACCATACAGTCCCACTATGCTTGCACTGGAGGTTTATCTATCCACAGCTATTACCCATCCCAAAGGTATCCCTGCCCATCCCGCTGCTATCTCAAGCCATCCTACTGCTATCTTAACCCATCCCACAAGCATGCAAAGGTTTAAACCATTTCTAAAAGTTTCCAGCAAGACTTTATTAAAAAAGAGAAATGAAACAAGTGTGTGAATCATAAATAGACTTTATTAACAACAAGCTATAAAACAAAAATGAGTCTCTGGCACTCCTCTTGGTCGCTCAGTCTCAGGGGTGAAGGGTCCAGGTGCTGTGTAGGTGGCTGGTGCTGGAGTGCTTGTCATCAGCTCCTCCAGAAGCAGAAGCAGCAGAAGCCCCAGCCCCAGAAGAGCGAGCCCATGCTGCAGAAAGCCCAGCAGAACCAGAGTGAGGGCCAGGGGGTGGGATGGTAGCTCTGTCCTTCTTGCAAGGGCTGGCAGCAGATGGTTGAGGCTTGCTGTGCTTCTGCATGGTTGTGGGGTTGCTGGCTGGCAGGAACCAAGGCTGGCAGGGAGGCAGGCAGGAAGGCTGGCAGGCAGGCAGGCACCAAGGCTGGCAGGAAGGCTGGCAGGAAGGCTGGCAGGGAGGCAGGCACCAAGGCTGGCAGGAAGGCTGGCAGGCAGACATGAACCAAGGCTGGCAGGAAGGCAGGCAGCAAGGCTGGCAGGAAGGCAGGCAGCAAGGCTGGCAGGGAGGCAGATAGCAAGGCTGGCAGGGAGGCTGGCAGGCAGGCAGACAGCGAGGCTGGCAGCAAGGCTTGCAGGCAGGCATGCAAGCAGGGCAGGCAAGGCTGTCAATCCGTCTGGCAGCAGGTCTTTCCTCTGAATGGTGACCTGCTTCCGAGCTGCTTCACTTATATCCGCGGGGCTTATACAATGCATCTTCCCCGCATGCGCAATTAACGCTAGGCATCTGTTCGGCTTCCGCTGTGCATCCACTGTATCTGTTCCGCATCCACTTTGCTGAGGTCCCCCGGAAGCCTAGCGGATGTGCCATCTGCTCCCATCCGCTGGGCTTCCGTTCCGCATCCGCTTTCCATCCGCCCTGCGTCCTCCCCGCGTCCGTTCCTTTCTGTGTTATCCGCTCCGGTTATGCAAATTTTCGCCCCTTCTGAGAGCGGATAACAACAGATGGAACATTTTTCTCATCCGTTGTGTCCTTTTTACTAACGTTTTGCATCCGTTGGGCAGTGTGATAGGGCCTTAACTTTTTGCCATATGGTCTAGCACATAAAAGTATCCTAGGCAAAGCTTAATATAGTTGCTGTCTTAGCTATAGCAGATCAAATAGCTGTTAAGAATTTATTTCAAAATGATGTGAATTTTATAATGTAATCACCAAGGAATTAAAAATAATTTTTTTAATTTTGCTTTTGCTCCCCCTTCCCTTTTAATTTTGTATAAGTTTTTATTAGTGGACTTTCAAGGTCCTTACATGTTATTTAGGTCTTAATATCTGTTGTTAGTCCAGAGATAAGTGTGGTTTAGTGGCTAGATCATCAGAATCATCTCAACTCTGAAACTTTCATTTGATCTGGAGTCAGTTGCTATGTCTCAGCCTCATTTTTATCCTTTTATTCATAGACCTCTGAGATGAACAATTTACATTGTTCTGAGCTCTGAGAATAAAATTAGAAAAGTCAAGAAATGAATATAGCTTACAGATTAACTTTAATGGGAAAAATGAAATCCTGACCATGACTTGAGAGGCTAGGAACAAAAATTAACTCCTTTAGCAAAATTGCTGTTCCAAAAATGTAGTTACCATTGAGTAAAGAAGAAAAGAACTCGTCTTGCAAGAAACTTTATTTGGTTGTCATCCAATTGTTATAGCCAGTTGTTGTTGTTGTTTTTTGCAATGAATACTAAACAAAAGAAAGAATACATAAGGAAAAAGGAATGTTCTGAGAGCCGACAGCTCTCAAAAAATTGGAAGTAATGATCTAATCAATTCTTTAAAGAAACAACTTTCAGCCTGTTTACTTCTCTGTCTCTGATAGACTGTCTCCCTCCAGTGGAAGTTTACTGCATTAGCTTTTAGTTTTATTTTTACTTTAAAAATTAGGATAAATGTTGGCATTTATATTTGCTACCAAATTTCAGCAGTGAGTGTGGGGGGGACAGTATAATCCAAAGGTCATGAAAAAGCATTCTGGATACAATATAGCTGACAAATTGATTTTATGCAACTGAAATATTGCAAGAGTTTGCAATTTTAGATTCAACAGAGTGAACTGTTGCATTATATCATCCAAGTTGATAGATCATTTTCCAGTGAATGCAACAGGTTCCAACTTATGTCCACTTTAACAATATCCAAAAATCAACTATCCACAGGGATACAGTTTAATTTTGTGAAAATAGCTGCCACAACCAGGTAACTCAAATCTCAGACATTTTTAAGCATATGATGCAAATTTTAAAAGGAAGGCTTTGATCACCTGATTGTGTGCATCACACATACACACACACACAAAAGCCACAATTCATCTATAATACCCCAAAAAACCAGACTTGCTTTTCCCATCAATAGTACCTTTTCCCAAGTTACTAGCTCACAAGGATCATGCAAAGATTCAAGTTATGCAGCCTGGGGAAATCATTTTGGTTCTATTTGCACTTTGCAAAATATACTTTTTAAGCTGAATAAAAGTTTTAATTTTTTAAAATCTAACTCTTGTATTTACAGATCGCCCAGGTCTTGTCAGCATTGAAAGAATAGAAAAGTGTCAAGAAAGCTTTCTCTTGGCATTTGAACACTATATTAATTACAGAAAGCACCATATTGCACACTTTTGGCCAAAACTGCTGATGAAAGTGACGGACCTACGAATGATCGGAGCCTGCCATGCTAGCCGCTTCCTGCACATGAAGGTGGAATGCCCCACAGAACTCTTTCCTCCTTTGTTCCTGGAAGTATTTGAGGATTAAAAAGACTGGAAAGATTCTCAGAGATTCTATAGCACTACTGGATGTCATTTCATTCCATTGCCTAGTTTTTTCTTCTTACTTTTGGTCCATTCCAATTTTGTACTGCCTCCTTTAGAGGATTATTTTTAATAGGCATGAATGAATGAAGATATCCCTTCAATGCGGGTACTTGTCACAATTGTGTTTTTTGTGTGTCCGTTACTCCTTTCGATGTGAATCCTTTGAGAGTTTAACCTCAAGAATTTTAAGTTTATTCACCAGCACTCAGGCGACCCATGTTTATCTTGATTGTTTGGAGAGATATGGGTAAAATATAAATAAATTGAGGAAGCAAGAAAAGGATAGATAAATCCTGCCATATTTTATACAGTATTAACTCACTTCTAGACATGAGACTTCTGTTGGGGAATTCAGAACAATCTGGCAAGTGTTAATCTTGCCGAAGATCAAATGCAATCAGTTTGCAGTCATATACAACTTGAACTATAATTCAGATATATTGAGTTCACTGCAGTGTTCCCCCAGATAACCAGGTAGAGGATTGCAACTTTAGCTATGTCTACTTTCACTTTGCCATGCTTAAAAATAGATAGTTTTATCCAAGTAAAACTTCACACCATAATCATCATTTTCAGCTTGTTATGAGTATTTTAGACATTCAATTCCAGGTAATCCTCAGTTAATGGCTGCCCTGTTTAGCAAGTGTTCAATCATAGAGACACTGAAAAAGTAACTATGATTGGTCCTTGCACTTATGACCATTACAGCATCCCCACAGTTATGTAATTGATATTTGAGTTCTTTACAATGATTGCAGTTCACAATCACATGGTTGCTATTTGTGCCAGCTTCCATTAAGCAGAGTTAATGAAAAAGCCACCAGTAAAATCACAAGTCGCAGTTGTGTGATATCTTGCTTTAATGACCATGGGTGATTTGCTTAGCAGTGTGAGTGACACCTTAAATCCAGCAGTCATGTGATGCTTTACTTAATCACCCGATCCAAATTGTGATTGTTTAGTGAGGACTATCTTTGTAAAAAGCTCCAGAATGCAGCCAGTCCTATTTTTCCCCCAGGTGAACATAGCTTCCCATTTCCTCTTATTCAGTCCAAAAATAAAAACAATACAGGAATAAATAAGTACATTTAAAATTTCCACAGAGCCAAGGCCCTTGATCTCTTTTCTTTTTAATGGTAATGTGGATACATTAGAGACATAGTTAACTATATTTCTCCCACTTGCCCAAAATTATTTTGAGTCAGTAGCAAGACATACTACTACTATTCTCAGTTATTTGTGCCCTTGCCATTTATATGTTTTTTAAATATTCACATGATAGTGACTTTAAGGGATTCCCCCTGGTTCATCCATTTTGTCTCTACTAGTGCCTGCAATTCCTAAACCATAAAACATGTGCAATGAATTATTTCCAATTTAATACAGAAAGGTTTTCTCTGTCTTTTCCCCCAACTCAACAAAAATTAATTCCAGTTGTCTGTAATAAACCTGTTTTGCACAGTCATATATCTTTGTTCTACCTGTATACCCTCACCCTTTCAGTGACTGTAAATCAGTAACCTGAATCCGAGGATTTGTGAATTTTATTTTCACAAATTATATTTATATTCATTTTATACAGCCAAGAGATATGGGCCTTTAACTTTTTGTGAACAAAGTGTCACATGCTATGACATGGAAATCCATTTCAAGAAAAAAGATTTGACAGAATGTAAATTGTTAAGGTACAGTCAAGCTTTTGGATCTTATTCCAAATGAATAGCTGAAATTCTAGATTCCAAATCATTTTATCCTCTTTAGTGATGTTACACTCAGGTAGACTGTTGCTATGGACAATATATAAATTATAATATTGTTTTCAGACATGCTTAATTCCATTGACAACATAAGTCTTTTCAATGTATATGCACCCAATAGTCTCCTATTCATGACCACAGTTCAGTGCAGTTAGGTATATTGCATTTAAGTTATTTTCAATGGTTTAAATACACTTGATTTACAATCTACAAATGGTAGTCCTTGTCAGTAAATGTCAAACCATGCAGTAAAACTTTCAGTCTATATGAATTAGAGAGAAGAAATGCTTCTTAATGGCAGGCTGACTTCAGTGTTTAGTTTTCACAAAACAAATATTAACATTCCAGATTGGTTTTTGTAAAACAGTTTTGGTTCTATAACAACCTAAATCAAGATGTCAGTGAATTTGCCTTAACAAGGATTCTTTTTCTTCTAGATATCTTCTATGGTAGGGGTCCCCAATCTGTGGGCTATGGCCCTTTACCATGGCCTATTCACAACCAGGCTGTGTGAACTGTGAGCCAGCGCATGTATGCAGCCCCACTCACACAAATGAGTTGTATAAGCACTCACAGTCCCGCTCACGTAAGTGGTGGACACCAGCACTTGCAGTTCCACGTGCATGAGTTCTACACAAATGAAGCTGTATGTATGTGCATGCTTGCACCTGTCCCTCCCCCATGCTGAGTCGCCAACCTGGAAAGGTTGGGGAATGCTGTTCTATTGGGCTTCATGGTTAAGGGATGAATCATGTTGCTTTGATAAACTAGGTATGCATACAGATTAGGCATATAAGGATATTGTCATTGGAGAGATTTTTGTAGACTATACAGTTTCTTATCTTATACAAATTTCTGATAATCTAAACATTTACATAATGACAGAGTTGTCTACTAGCTTGAAATCTCTAAAAATGATTGTCCAAAAACATAGTTGAATTGACTTGAATTTTTTTTTCCAAGATGATCATATCTTTCTAACCAAAATATCTGTCAAGAATTTTGGTGGCAATCAGCCCATTTGGTAAGGAAAAAAAAAATGAAAATGTACCATATTATATGTTATTTTCTCTTCAGTTCTGCCTTCTCAGAATTTGGAGGTGTCCAGAAGACTGGATGTTTTCATAAAAATAATGACAGCATTGCAGTATTGCATTGCAAATTTTAGTTCTGTTCACGCATGTGTGCTTTATCATAATATGTGAACATGGAGCTTATAGTGGAATACTGCTTTTATCACATAACCTCCTTCACAGAAATTTTTGTTGCAACCTCGTTCCTTTTAGATGTATTGTGAGTTCAATTCTCAAAGTTACTAGTCAGCATGCCAGAATATCACCAAGTTGCAGAAGCATAGAGAGGCCCTAGAGAGGGGATTTATCATTTTCTCATTTCCCTATGCCATTTTTATTTTTAAATCTCCATCTCTTTTTTACTGTGCTATAGAAAAAGTATGCTGTGCATATCTGTTACTAACTTTATAGATAAGATTATATTATATCTACAAACATAGTATTTCTAAAATCTAAGTCTTGCTATTCATCTTCCCTGTCCCAAATATAAATATTCATATTAATGTTTACTTCCATGTAAACATGTCAAAGTTCATGACGTAAAAGAAAAGGGGCATCCAATAATGACTAGCGTACCTCACTTAACCTTTGACCTTAAGTCCCCTGGGGAAATGTTGAGATTTTCTTCAAAGTAAAATAATAAATATGGAATCTAGGCTTATTTTTCAGAAGAACTCCCAATGTTTTCTTTTGTTGAAGGGAAAAAGGAAAGAATCTTGGATCCAACCTGGTACTTCAAAGCTTTTAAATAATGTATTACTATAAGAAGAGAATATCTACTCCCAACCATTTATCTTGATCAGAAGAAATCTCCTTATTACTTTGGAACAGTTCCAATCTAGAAAACTATAATATGCTGTGTATAAAACATATAACCAACTAAGATCACAATCTAATGAATGATATGTTTTGATTTGCATTAGCTCTTTATGATGTGGTATTCTAAAGCTTAACCCACATTTAAACAAAAATACATGAAATTGGCTCATTTGGTTTTCAATGTGCTTTGTGCTATTCAGATTGTAACAATCCATGTTACAGTCCATGACAATCTCAGTGATCATTCATCAAAACTCACAAATTACATTTTGTTTTGTAGAAGCTTAATCTCTCAACATCAATGGCTATCCCAACCAAAGGTTCCAGTTGCTCTTCTTTTTTCCTGTGTAACTGGGTTCATGTTATAATGGTTTCTATTTTTAGTCACACCAGATAAACATACTATTTTAAATTATTAGAATCTGATACCTCAGGTTTCTTTTTGACAAATAAAGTGGTGCCAATCATGCAAGCACTGGTATAAGATTTTAAGATGTATCTGGCAGCATCCTCAGCTATAGCTTCAAATGATTACCGGGAGTGGTAAATTCTACACCCATTCTCTGTTAGGTGTTTTGACTATAAAACGTCTGAATTTTTGACTATGCAGCTTTAATTGTTTAAGATGTCCCATGCTGTTCAGGTTTGCTTTCTGCTGTAGGTATAGTATCAAGTGGAGCATTCTACAAAATATGTTTTCTCTTTTTAAAAATAATTGTTAGCTTAATGTGTCCTGCTCTAAATGATAGATATTTCAGCTGCAGTGGATTTGATGTTACAATTGAGTTCCATAGTGTTTTTAAATTGAGAGAGAGAATAGTGATGGACTCTACATGACTTAGCCATTTTAAAAACAACAGGACTGTGCCAAAATATAGATGTCAGAATCAGACGCTGAACATTTGTGATTTATCTTTGTGTTAATGTACTGAAATGATATTTAAAAGGCAATACAAAGTCAAAAGGAAAATGGTTGATTTATGGAAGGAAATCCGCCTATGCAGCTCTATAGACCGCAGGATGACCACATTGTTGTTAGGGATATATTTTGTGCTATGTAATCTTAAAAATGTAGATATCATATTGATATGCCATATAAATTGTCAGTAACATCATTCTTAGGGTTTTTAAATCTTAAGGCTTTTCAGATGGAGCCAATATTTTTAAGGATTAGGCTTTTATAACCTCTATCCTCTGATGGAAATTAGAATCAAAATCTGTGAGACTCGTTCAGTTCTTACTTTATTAGAAAACAAATACAATCCATATGATTTTTTAAAAAGATGAATAAATTAGGCAAGTCACTATCAGCCATTGGTGCCACAACAAGTTTCTGCCTCATTTTGATAGTTAAGAAAAATGTTGATAAAGTTGTGTACTCATTCATTATCTACTAAGAAATATTTCTTTGCTTGCCTTTTTGCAGCTTCGAAATAGCAAGACATACAGGAGACATTTAGCTATGTTCTCTTGTAATTTCTGCTAATATTTAATTTATCAGAAATTTCCTCGTGATATTAGGTTGATATGACTTTTATTTAAATTTTATAGAAACATGATATCTTAAGTAGGAGGGATTTATTTTCATCAAAAAACAAAGAAAACTAATTTAAAATAAAATAGGCTTTCTTTTTAAAAGACATAAACATAAATAGAGATTACTATAATTTTAAAAAGATTTGGCCTTTCACTAAGTTTTTATGGTTTTGTATAAGTGCTATCAAATGCAGAGTCTACCTTGCTTCTGTGTATTAATCTTTATTCAGCTATGTTGCCTTCAGAAGCAGTTTTGTGCAGGTAAAAAGCTATGTGTGACTATCTGTTTTGCACAGTTTAACTTTATAAAGCTAATTGTTATTTATGCACAAGACAATCAAATGTAAATCTACATCCATTTAGATGGAATTGATGTAAATTATTGAGCACAATGTAAAACATTAAAAATACATTTTTTATTTTGCAACTGAAATTATGAAAGTGAAAAATAAGATCATCCTATGGATTTTAAAAAACATGTAATTCTTTAAATTATTTTTCCTTTTGACAATTATTTTAGAATTCCACAAATAATGTTTTATTTCTTTTCATTTTATTAAGATGGATGCTGCTGGGCTTTGGATTAGACTTGTTATGGTTTGGATGTTTTAAAACTAAGTTTGGAAGTATACAGATTTATTAGAAAGGCTAAAGATTCTGGGATAAAAGTTAAGTTTCTCCCTCTCCTTCAAACAGTGTTAAATATTTGATGAGTAATATTTTTTAGCTTAAAAACTATATTAAATCTGTGATCATAAAAATGTTTAAACTACCTGAAAAAAAAATGTATATTTGGGGAAAGAATATAATTCTTACATAGCTTTTGTATGCAGATATTAATATGCAATTATGACTATAGTGAGCATAGATGTAAGCTTGAATTCTAAAAACAAACATCTTATAACTGACATGTGTTGGTATCTCTTATTTCTTGTCACTGAATTTCTTTTCTACCTGTTGCATTTTAATATCATGACAGACCAATGCTTAGGAATATATCTACCTTAAAGATAGGACTGCAATTTTCTCTTTTCTTTAGGAGTCCAATACACTCAAAGTTTATCTTTGGTGCCATTTAAAGGCCATTCAGATTGTGCAGCCCAGAACTGATAGTCTTACTGTCCAATAGTGGTGCTAATATTTTGCTTCCCAAAGTAAAGTTGTGTAGAAAAGGAAATGCAACATACAATATAGTAACTCATTCAGGCTCATTCCTGTAGTATTAGGACATATTTTAGAGTTGAACTTATTCTCTTATTCCACCTGATGGAGGCTTAGAGACATAGAATCTGCACTGTAATGAGGTTAAAAGTCTTATAAACAATAAAAGCCATTAAAGCTGTCCAAGGAAGATATTCTAAATAATTATTGCTCCTCCCAATTGAAAAAGCTGAAATTATTTAAAATTAATGCCACAACATACACTTCTAGTGGTAAAATGGAACAGTCCCAAATATTTTTATTCCTAGTGGCTCAGTTTATTTCTGAGATATCAATTCAATTACATTGTTGTGAAACAGCAGGCTGTCTTTTTGGAATGTGATCAAACCGTGTAGTGCAATCCCACTCTACTTCAAGAAGGTGCCTTTAATTTTAATCTCAGACTAACTTCAGACAAATCCAACACTTATGACCTATTGAATATGATTAGCAATCTGCAGAGGGTAACTGCGGATACAGGTAATTAATGGTTGAATCCCCCACCTAAGAATAGAATGGAGTGGAATTGAATGGAACAGAACAGAACAGAATAGAATAGAATAATAACTTTTTTGTCACTTTGAGTGTACACTAATTGTCATACATAAAATGAAATTTTGTTGCATAAAGGTCTCAAAGGGTCACCATCTACAACATAAACATGATGAAATAAATACAAAATTATGTATATACTCACATATATTATATGACACAGAGAAACAACACAATATAGTTCGGATGTATACATGTACGTGATGAGAAAAATGAGTTTGCCAGATGGATGGCATAAGGAACAATAATGCTGTTACAGAATCTGGTAATCCTGCTAGAAATACTTCAAAACCTCTTCCCAGAGAGGAGCAACAGAAACAGACTGTATGTCAGGTTACAGAACTTTTCCCATTCACTCAACTGAAATGAACTTCTAAAAAAGTGTCAAAATGTATCAAAAAGGAATCCTTTATTGAGATGAGACAATTCATGTAGAAGTTCAAAGCAGCATCTGAGGTCTCTCAGGCATATAGGAATACATAAGGGAATTTAGAACCCCTCCCCTTATCTCGATGTGTATTTAGTGAAACAAAAGCCAGTATGTTAATTCCTCCCTACCCCTTTTGTAAGGAACAATCTTTTTCAGTTTCCCAGGGCATACCTAATTCCTCACCCCCACCCGCTTTTTAGAAGGAACTATTCAAGAGATTCCCAAGACACATCTCACTGTGGAATTTTTATGATCTTCTCATCTCCTGGTTGTGCCTCTCAGAGGTGATAGTTCTGGCCATCTGGCTTTTCTCCCTCCATTGTATCGTGTGGGTATAAGATTCGTATAAGATTAAATATATTCAGGTTACATCAAGAAAGGATTTCTTTATCAGTCTCCCTCCCCCTTTTCGTCTTCCGCTGAAGAAATGACAGATACATGGATCTGACATCCTGTCTTCTTTAAAAAACAGATAGGTCTACCTGGAAAAAACAAAAATCATGCATTACATTTGCAATTCAGGATGGTTTATCAGGGTATTTTTGGTGGAACTTACGTGGTAATGTAGGTGCTTTTACATGTTGTTTGGCTACCCACTCATTTTCTGAGGAAGGAAGGTGTTTCCAAGCTACTAAATATTGTGTGGATCCAAGGTGAGTGCGTGAATCAAGGATATCTTTAATTTCAAAATGTTGTTCCCCATGTACCATGATGTGGGTTGGAGGTGTGGGAAGGGGGGGGTCTGAGGTTTGGAGTGATCTCTGGTTTGATCAAGCCACAGTGAAATACTGGATGAATCTGCCTAAGTGTTTTGGGAAGTCGAAGCTCTACCGTCATGGGGTTAATAATTCTGGAGATGGGGAATGGGCCAATGAACTTTGGTCCTAATTTCTTAGAGGATTATAACGATTTTAAGAATTTTGTGGATAAATATACATGGTCGTCAATCTTGAAAGGTTTAGGTTTGCAACGTTTTTTGTCTGCTTGAGTTTTGTAAACTGCTCTAGCTTCCTGTAAAGATAACCTTACCACTGGCCACATGGCTTGTAAGTTATCCATCTACTCCTTAAGGGAGGAGATTTCAGGATCTTTGGTGGGTAGTTCTGGCATGGGGTTGAATTCTTGGCCTGTGGCTACCTGGAATGGGGTGAACCCTGTGCTGCTATGGACTGAGTTATTGTATGCTACCTCTGCAAAAGGAAGAAGGTCAGTCCAATTGTCCTGTTGGTGATTAATAAAACATCTTAAATATTGTTCTAATACACTGTTCACTCTCTCCATCGATCCATCAGTTTGGGGGTGATTTCTTGACGACAACCCCTGGGTGGAGCCTTATAAGTTTAAAAACGCCCACCAAATTTTGGATGTGAACTGAACACCCCTATCTGAGATAATCCGTTGGGGAGTTCCATGAAGGCGATAGGTGTATTAGAAACATCTTTGCCAATGCTTTGGCAGTTGTGATTTTTTTTGGCATGGAATAAAGTGAACCTGTTTGGAAAAAAGATCAGTTACAACCCAAATGACAGTGTTTCCAGCACTTTCGGGAAGCTCCACTATAAAGTCCAATGAGAAAAGAGCCCTCTCTTTTCAGGGAGCAGAAGGGTCTGCTACTGTTTGTCTTCTCTTTGCAGCAGCACAGGTGGGGCAGCTCGCAACATAGCTTTCAATGTCCTTTTTGAGAGACGGCCATTAAAGTTGTCTTTTGATGAGGTGCAGAGTTTTTACAAACCCAAAGTGTCCTGCTATTTTGGAATCATGGCAGCATTTCATGAAGTCCATTCTTTCGCTTGCAGGGACATAAAGTTTGTTCTCTACCCAAGCCAGTCCATCTTTGAGTAAACAAGTGTTTTTGTTAGCCTGGAGCCAGTCGTCTTTAAGTTGTGCCTCCTTAAATATTGAAGTCGTTGTGTCTTCAGTAGGGATTTTTTTTTTTTCTCTTGTGCCCAGGTGATTATTTCGGCTGCTAGTTGGGTCGGTTGGATCATCGATTTTATAACCTCAATCTTTTTGCTGTTTTATTGGGGTTTTCTAGACAGTGCATCTGCTAAGAAATTCTTTCTCCTAGGAAAATATTTCAGAGTGAAATTAAACCATTTAAAGTATTGAGCCCACCTTGCTTGTTTTTTGGAGGTTCCTTGGATTTTTCAGGGCTTCCAGATTTTTGTGATCAGTCCATATTTCAAAGGGGATTTGGTTTCCTTCCAGGAAATGTCTCCATGTGAGCATTGCCCACTGTTGTAACTATGTATCATTTATGTGTTTGCAACTGTATATCAATGC
>BLBF01000019.1:27557881-27588202 GCA_015471245.1 Laticauda colubrina
CCCCGAGATCGCAGCTGTAACACCGAGACGTAGCTCCGCCTTCTCCCGTAAGTATACTGATATCTTACATACACTTTTGAATATAAGCAGAAACAGTGGAAGTGCTTCTGCTAACACATGCATTTATGGAGGCAAATCAGTGGTAAGTAAAGCAGGATTATCTATTGGAATAGATGGTAATGCATCCTGAATTAGCAGTATTACATAAGGATTATTTTAATGTATTAGGTGAAAATGATGAAATCCTTTATACCTGTATCAATAGTAAGTGGATTGATTTATTTACAGCCCATTGTTCAAAAAGTATGGGTTGTCAGCTGATCCAAATGTTTCAGTGTAGAAATTATGCAACATTTGAATACTGCAGCATATGGATAATAAAGATCTGAGTTCTTCTAATTCATTTTAATCTGCAACTATTATCACTACTGATCCTGGGCTGGTTGGTTGTAATTGAACTCATACTCTACCATGTCCAGACTGACCTTGAAAGAAGTGTATGTTAATAAATTTACTCAGCAAATTAGACACTGCTTTTGAATTCCAGGATAATTAATAAAATTTACATGAACTTTGTATGCAAATAAGTACTTTGTGGGGAATCTCAGCAAAAAATTCTAATAATATAATAATATAACTATAGCAGAAGCAGCCTTGAAAAAAAATGAACTTACTATGTTGATTATTAAGTACATGAGTAAATAATAGATACTGAAATGATTGAGAGGCTAAACTATAGCTACAATGTCTATTATAGATTAGCAATCATGCTGCTAGACTGAAGGCAAGCTAAATAAAGCTTTTTAGGATATAAAAAGTCTCTTTATGTATACTGTTTTCCAGTGAACAAGAAGTGTTGGAAAATTACTGTGGGTTATTTCCGTACTTTCCCAGTCAATCCCCATAAATCGGAGCAAACATAGATGCCATTCAACCTGACTAGTAGCCCAAAGGGCACCTTACTATTGATTTATTAAACATCAGCAAATATTAAAGCAGATAACAATAAGCAAGCAGAAATCGTGAGATAGATCTATCATGGGCAAAAGATAAAAATCAGTGAATGGATATAATTTACATTATATCTCTGTATCAAAGAACATTCAGGTTCTTTGAGGTTTAATTGGCTTGTGAGTAATATGGAATATTATTAAACATCAAATAGAAATGGGGAGTACCATTATCAGGCTATGCTTAGGACACCTTTAATCTGGCCCAGCCCTTTATATATTACATAGTAGCAGAATAGCAGTGGAAAGTAGAACTCCAGGTGATCCCTTCTCTAGTCTGTATTATTTTTAAAAATTGCTGGAGGGAATGATGTATCCAACAGATGAGAAGAGAAGATTTGAAATCTACAAAGAGAGACGTCTTCTCAAGATATTTTTAAAGGGTTGAAGATGCCTCACCCAGTGATTTCAATAAAACTTGCCAATCCAAAGGTTCTTAATCTTTAAAGAAATCTAAAGAATAGAAAAGATCCAACATGATTAAAAGATGGGCGAGTCAAATTCAGAGTCCATGTAAAGCCCATGTCACACTGCCCAATGGATGCAAAAAGGACACAACGGATGAGCAAAATGTTCCATCCATTGTTAACCGCTCTCAAAAGGGGCAAAAATTTGCATAACCGGAGCAGATAACACAGACGCAGGGAGGACGCAGGGCGGATGGAAAGCGAATGCGGAATGGAAGCCTAGCGGATGGAAGCAGATGAGAGCGGATGGCGCATCCGCAAGGCTTCTGGGGGACATCAGCAAAGCGGACGCGGAACGGATACAGCGGATGCAGAACGGACGCCAAACGGATGAAGCGGATGTACAGCAGAAGCCTAGCGGATGCACAGCGGAAGCCAAACGGATGTCTGGCGTTAATTGCGCATGCGGGGGGGATGCATTGCATCAGCCCTGTGGATATAACGGAAGCAGCTCGGAAGCAGATCGCCATTCAAAGGAAAGACCTGCTGCTGGACGGATTGGCTGCCTTGCCTGCCCTGCCTGCAAGCCTTGCTGCCAGCTGGTCTGCATGCCAGCCTTGCTGCCTGCCTTCCTGCCTGCCTTGGTTCATGTCTGCCTGCCAGCCTTGGTGCCTGCCTGCCTGCCAGCCTTCCTGCCAGCCTTCCTGCCAGCCTTGCTGTCTGCCTGCCTGCCAGCCTTGGTGCCTGCCTGCCTGCAAGCCTTCCTGCCAGCCTTGGTGCCAGCCTCCCTGCCAGCCTCCCTGCCAGCCTTCCTGCCAGCCTTGGTTCCTGCCAGCCTCCCTGCCAGCCAGCAACCCCACAACCATTTCTTTTTTTTAATAAAGTCTTGCTGGAAACTTTTAGAAATGGTTTAAGCCTTTGCATGCTTGTGGGATGGATAAGGATAGCTTTGGGATGGGTTAGGATACCTGTGGGATGGGTAATAGCTGTGGGATGGGTTAGGATAGCAGTGGGATAGATAAACCTCCAGTGCAAGCATAGTGGGACTGTATGGCCCACCCTCCCAGGTGCCACACCTATGGCCCTTTATTATCAATAATAATGTAATAATTATCCACACATGTCAACATAAACACAACTCTTTATTAAACGCCCTGTTCATTGTAGGCCAACCAAACATACATGGCCCAATCTCATCCGTGTGATGAGACAGGCTGAAGGAAGCACCCATTAATCATCTATCATCCTGTCTTGCCACTCCACTGCTCCAGCTGGGAAGTTGCACCAGTGTCTCAGGAGGTTGCGCTGCTTCTTCGCTTCATGTGAGGCTCTGTTGGGGCCTTGCACATTCTCAGTGTCGATCAAGTTTCGCCCTTGCCTCCATTCACCAGCTTCATGTCCCCATTGCCTTGTTGGAGGTCCACAAGCCTGTTCTGCAAGACTGGAAAGCGGGTGCGCATGAGATTGTGCAGGATGCAGCAAGCTTCCATGATCCTCCTCACGGTCTCTGGGCAATGCTGCATGGTGGTGAGAAGTACCTGGAACCTATTGGCCAGGATGCCAAAGGCATTCTCCACCACCCGCCTTGCCCTGGACAGCCTGTAGTTGAAGATACTCTCTTCACGGGTGAGGAATCTGGAAGTGTAGGGCTTCATGAGGTAGGTTGTGAGGGAGAAGGCGTCATCCCCCATGATGAAGTAGGGCACATCTTGTGTGTCGTTGGGCAGGGGTTCTGGATCTGGGAAGCCCACGATGAGGTTGCGTTCCAGCCCCTCCTTGAGGTCACTGGCGTCACTGGGCATCTGAAGATGAGCCGTTGCCTGAAGCATTGAAGTACATAAACTTATCGTCAGCATCGACCATGGCAAAGAGGATGATGCTGAAGAAGCCCTTGGAGTTGAAATAAGTGGACCCCGACTTGGCTGGCGCTTTGCAGGCCATGTGCTTGCCATCAATGGCTCCAACGGTGTGGGGGAAGTTCCACTTCTGATACCACTGCTCTGCAACTTTCTTCCATCCTTCTTCAGTGGAGGGGTACTGGACGAGCTCCTCCTTGTATTCTTCGATGATGGCCTGCACCACTTCTCTGACCACAATGCTGATGGTGTTGGATGGCACCCTCCAGCCGTTCTGCATGCTCCTGTAGGAGGTCCCTGAGGCCAGGTGGCACAGAGTGAGTGCCACCTTGAGCCCAGGGTCCAGGCTGGGCCGGAAGCTGGTTTTTACCTTGGTCAACCTGGGTGTCAGCCACTGCACAACTTCGTCAAACATGACTGGAGGCATCCTCATGAAGTTCTGGAATGCCCGAGTGTCTTCGTACCTGAGCTCCACCATCAGCTTGTTGTACAGTCCGTCCTCTGCTCTTCCGGCGAACCATCTTCGGACCCAGACTCTTTTTGGCTGCCTCTTTTTCTTCTCACAGTAGAGTTCACAGAGCCTGCAGATGGCTTCGCACTGTTGCAGAACGATGGTGGCTGCCGAAAGGACTTTGTTACAATCCACGGTGGACATAACTGGATGCTGTGGAAGTGGAAGAGCCAGATGAAGGCTGCAGAGGTCTACACCACTGGGCTGCTGTTCTGAAAGTGAGATGCAGATGAGTTGCTCCCCCTTTTTATAGGAAATATAGGTTTTCCGCTAGGCATCCTCTAGGCATCCTCTAGGCATCCTCTAGGCATTCTCTAGACATCCTTAATATCCGAGATAGGTCCCCTCTGCGAACGTTTTTTCCATTTTAAACGCTTTGTTTCCGTGCTTCATCCGCTAGGCATCCGTTCTGCATCCATTCTGCGTCCGTTCCGCTTCCTCCCTATGTCCGGGCGGATGGAGTTGCGCGGATGCGTAGCGGATGCGTAGTGGATATAGCGGATGCGTAACAGATGCGTAGCGGATGCGTAGCGGATGCCTAGCAGATGCGTAGCGGATGCAGAATGGACGAACTGGATACATTTTCCGCGCAAAAGTTTTGGGCAGCCCAAAACTTTCGGAGCGGATGAAACGTCAATAAACGGATGCTGGACGGATAGAGAGGAAGCAAAACGGAGGCAGTGAGTACATCGCATTTTTGAACGGATGGCAAGCTTTTTTGTCCGTTTTACATCCTCTTTGCATCCGTTGGTTCAGTGTGACATGGGCTTAAGCAACATTCACAGCTGTAAATCCCATGACTCCTATCCAATCACAAGACAATTGCAAAAACCTTTTGTCCACTCACAAAAATACCCAATTGTATGGAACACATGTGGGTAATCTGATGATCTCTTTAACTCCAGGAAAATTTCAATTGCCCAATTCCTGTAATGTGTTTCTCTCTTACAGGAAAGTCAATCTACTGTTATACTCACTAGAAGTGCCACATTTTCCAGGCACTTTTTTTCCAATTCTGTGGTTATGACTTGATTAGAATGTTTGGTTTTGGAAGGAAATAATTACAGTCTAATATACATGTGAGACCTACTGCATTTCATTAGAAAAAGCTCTAAATAAAACAAATGAGAGCTAGCTGGATCAATGCTGAATCAGCAGAATTCTCAATGGAATCCTTTTCAATATCATTATATATTTTGCCTACTGATTTCTGATGGAAAAATTACATTTCAGAAGTTAGAGCTGAAGTTTGCTATTGAAGCTTTGTTGACATATCAAAACAAAAAACTTAAATTATGATTCCTAAAGTTCATATTCTGAGCTCAAGAATAAAATATATAAACATGGACAGATTATTTTTTTCCTAACATTTTCTATGACAGAAATTAAAGGATGCACATGGAAGGACTCAGATTGGGGAAGTTCAGTGGTGGGATTCAAATTTTTTTACTACCGGTTCTGTGGGCATGGCTTGGTGAGTGTGGCAGGGGAAGGATACTGTAAAATCTCCAGTCAGAGATGGTATTTGCTGGTTCTTCAAACTACTCAAAATTTCCACTACCAGTTCTCTGGAACTGGTCAGAACCTGCTGAATACCACTTCTGGGAAGGTTGATTTGAAAGATGCAACAGGAAATCCTGGAGTGCTGGCCTCAATATGCTGACTCCTTGATATTGAACATGCTAAGTAGTTGGCCAAATGTTGTTGCTTTTACCATTCAAGTCAGAGGTGGTATTCAGCAGGTTCTGGAGAACTGGTAGCAGAAATTTTGAGTAGTTCAGAGAACTGGCAAATATCACCTCTGACTGAAGATTTTACAGTATCCTTTCCCTGCCACATCCATCAAGCCACACCCACAGAACTAGTAGTAAAAAAAAATTGAATCCCATCATTGATTCAGTTGTGTCTGACTCTTGGTGACTTTATAGGCAAGAGCTCCCTATGCTATCCTGTCAAGCACAGCTTCTTTCAATTGCTGGATGTTCAACTTTATATTAGATTTGATGTTATCAAGCCAGTGTGTTCTTTGCTTGCCCCTTCTTGTTCCACTAACCATTTCTAACATCATTGACTTCTCCAATAAAGTTGCATGCATGATATGGTCAAAGTAAATCACATGTAATCTTATGATTTTAGCTTATAGTGATGTGTCTAGTTTTATGCTATTTAACAGTCCTCTGTTAATTATCTTGCAGTTCATGGAAACTGTTCCATTCGGAAAGAAGCACGTGAGACCGGGTTCCAAACAGCAACTCTTTATTTCAAATCATTAGATAAAGAAACAGAACATAGCCCAAGCCGTGGCAGCCCTTTATATAGCGGCTAGCTTGCCGGCTTGTGGCCAATGACAGTTATTTAATTCTTCCCACTGTTTGGCAGCTTCCCAGATTGGTTCCTAGTGAACCAATCCACATGTGGCCTTTTCGGCCAATCAGAATGAAGTACTTGGAACCTACCAAGTTCCATACAGAACACCCCACCCCCTTTAGTTCAGTACAACGTGGGTGACGTAGTCACGTAGTCATGCAGGTAGGTGGGGCTTTTCCTAGTTATAGTTGACCTGCGCGGCTCAGTCTTGTTTTGGTCTTCAAACGGTTTGGACGGGATCGCTGCTTCTCTCGATCTTCTCCATGGAACCTACTGGAAGGGTCAGCCATGCCGCTCCCACCTGAGTCTCTCAAGCCGGTTGAGATGGCTCCACCACTCCCTCCTGGTTTGGCCAGGTTGGTTGAGCTGGCCTGGCTGCCACCTTCCAGGAAGACCTCACTTTGCTCTTCTGCTCCTGCACTTCTTTCCTGGGGTTCATGTAACCATGAGTGCTCTTTTTGTTTGGTTAGAACAAGAGTTTTGTTTTGCAGAGTTTGTTGTCTTGTTATGGGAGGTTCGTCTCTCCCTTTTTTATTTATTTGTACTCCCCCCCCTCCTTGGTTGTTTTTTCGTCGGAATTTATTATTTTTGGTTCTGCGGCGGTTTTTCTTTTGAGGTTGCGGGAGTGAAGTTGGTCTATGTGCCGCTTCCATTCCCTCCCATTGTCTAGCGTTAGTTGGTAGGACCGGGGGCCTGTGACTTGTGTGATGGTGGCTGGTAGCCATAGAGGGTCCCCAGTAAGGTTCTTGGCATAGACTAGGTCGCCGATTTTGAAGGTACGGTATTTGCTGGAGGAGTCGGGGGGCTTGTCCCATGTGTAGGTGGGGTGTAACCTGTCCAGGTAGGACCGTAGTTTCCTTCCCATTAACAGTTCAGCCGGGCTTTTATTTGTTGTGCTACTAGGGGTAATATGTTGCAAGGTTAGGAGTCGGTTGAGTTTGTCCTGCACGTTCCCCTTGTACATTCTCTCTAGGCCCTCCTTAGTATACCTAACCATACGTTCAGCCCTGCCATTCGCAGCCGTATGAACCGGCGCGGTTAAGGCGTGATGGATACCCTGGGCAGCCAGGTATTGTTCAAACTGCAAGGTGGTAAACTGAGGCCCGTTGTCCGAAACCAGTACATCTGGTAGCCCATGTGTCACAAACAGTTTGTTGAGCTGTTTCATGACAGCCTCGGTGGTTGTGGAGGCAATGAGGAAGACTTCCAACCAGTTCGAATATGCATCGACCCCAATCAAAAAAGTGTTCCCCTTTGTTGGCCCAGTGAAGTCAATGTGCACCCTAGACCATGGACCCCTGGGAGTTTCCCAGTCCTGAATTGGTGACTGTGGGGGGGGGGTAGGCCTCACTTTCTGACATGCGTGGCATGTTGTAATCCAGCGTTCAATGTCTTTGGCCAGCCCTGGCCACCAGACGTAACTCCTGGCCACGGCTTTCATCTTAACTATGCCCGGGTGACCCTCGTGCAACATGCCTAGGACAGTTTTTTGTAGGCTGCTTGGGATTACCACCCTGTCACCCCATAAGATGCACCCCTTTTCGATAGATAGCTCGGTCTGTCTGGTACAGAAAGGTTTAAAAGTTTCAGTTTTTTTATTTTCCTCCGGTCAGCCTTTACCTATCCAGTAATGCGCACTGCCAAAGGGTCTTTGGCTGTGGCTCTCACAACGTCTGCTGCAGTCAGCGGTAGCTCCCGGCAGGTCTCAAGTTGAAATGTGGAGGTAGTTGGAGCAGGGTCGTCTTCTGTGATGGGCAGTGGGGAATGGCTCAGGGCATCGACATGCGAGGTGGCTTTGCCAGGTTTGTGGAGTAGCGTGTAGGAGTAGGCAGCGAGGAATTCAGACCACCTCGTCATTCTAGGAGACAGAATGTTTGGGGTTGGCTTGTTTCCCGCTAGGATTCCAAGAAGAGGCTTGTGGTCGCTTATGATAGAAAAGGGTCTGCCATAAAGGTACTCATGGAATCATTTGACCCCGGCGACGATTGCCAGGACTTCACGATCAAGTTGCCTGTAATTGCGTTCCGCCTTGGAGAGCATCTTAGAGTAAAAGGTGACCAGTGTCTCTCTGCCATCTGGAAGCTGGTGACTCAGGATGGCGCCAACCCCAAAAGGTGAAGCATCGCAGGTGACTGTCAGAGGCAGGGTGTTGCTAAACTGGATAAGAATGGTATCTGACATTAATAGGTCCTTAATACCTTGGAAGGCTCTCTGTTCCCGTGGTCCCATGTCCAAGCGGTTTTTTTTATCTAGCAGCCGATGTAGGGGTTATTGTCGCTTTATGGGGTAGGAACACATTGTAAAAATTTATGAGGCCTAGGAACGCCTGGAGAACAGTTTTGTTTTTTAGTCTGGGAGCATCTTTGATAGTCTTCACCTTCTTTTTGGTTGGGTGAATGCCTTGCTCATCAATTAAATAGCCCCAAAATTTGACCCGGTTAGTGGCCAGTTCATATTTTTCCTTCTTAACTTTTAGGCCTGATTTTCTAAAGCGAGTTAAGACCTCTCTTAACCTGGTCCCTTGCTGGTTGGCATTTTTTGCTGAGACTAGTACATTGTCGAAGTATGGGATGACACCTTTGATTCCATTTAGTAGGCGTTCCATGAGGCTTTGGAAAACGCCTGGGGCAACGCTAACACCGAATTGGAGGTGGTTACATTTGAATGCCCCTCTATGTGTTACTATCGTTTGTGCCTCTGCTGTTATTGGATCAATGGGTAGCTGCTGATAAGCTTGTGCTAGGTCGAGTTTTGCAAATATTTTTTCTCCCCCTAGCGAGTGCAATAAATGCTGCACTACTGGCACTGGGTATGCGCTTTGTTGGACCGCATGGTTCAGGGTTGCCTTATAGTCCCCACAGATGCGCACTGACCCATCTGGCTTCACTGGTGTGATGATAGGGGTTTCCCACTTGGCATGGTTGATTGGTTCTAAAACCCCTTGCACTATCAACTTATTCAGCTGTTCGTCAATTTTTGGTTTAAGCGCGAATGGAACAGGTCTGGCCTTTAAATGAATGGCGGCTATTTTCGGGTTTGGCTAAATGAAATTGGGGTCCCCTGGTACTTACCTAGAGTCCTGTCGAATACATTTTGGAATTCGTGGAGTAGGTTCTCCTCCCATTTGGTAGTAGCGATGCAGTTGATCCTGGTCATCCCGATTCCCAGAGGCACGAACCATTCGATTCCTAGCAAACTAGGGTGGTCACAGTCGACTTTGGCGTGTCTAAAAATGTCCAAGGCCAACTACTGGGATTCGATTTCCCTGATAGTCTTTTAGCACAAGTTTTTGTTTTTTTAGTTCTTTCTGCTTGATGTTTGGAATTAGGCGCCGGATGGTATTCCAGGATACCATCGATAGGAACAACCCTGAGTTGACCTCCATCTCGCAGGGTCTCCCCTCAATGCTCACCTCTATCCGCACCTTCTTTCCGCTTTCCTCCCTGGCATTATCGATGGTTACTGTCTGATGCGTTTCTTCTCTGTCACCGGTTCTTTTATTGAGGTTCCACCGGTTGCCGGCTTGTCTGTCATCATGTCTGGGGGGGGGGGGGGGGCGTGCTGCCACATCTTTTTGGACTATAGCTCTTTTTGTTGTGGAAGACCCTTTTGATGTGCCCCTTTTTATTACAAGCCCGGCATGTTGCATCGAGTAACCTGCAATCAGACCATGGGTGATTACCTCCGCAGCCCGCACATTGAAATTCCCGCTGATTCTTCCTCTTTTCACTCCATTTTCTATCTGAATAGAGTCTATGGACATCTTCGTCGTCACTCTGGGTTTCGACGTCCTCGTGGTGGGTTGTCGCTGTGGGCTGTTTCTTTCCTCCCTCTGTCTTCTTCTCTCTGGTTTGGGTCGGCATGTCTGGAACTGCCACATGGTGGCTGCTGACTTTTTCATTGCTTCGGCGGCGGTTGCCTCAACAATGGCCTCGGCCATGGTTATGTTCGGCCTGTTGAGTAGTTTGCTCTGAAGAGTAGAGTCTTTCAGGCCGAGGACTACGCAGTCTCTCATAGCCTCGTCCATGTTTTGAAACTCATATGCCCCTCCAATGTGTCTCAAAGCTGCCACAAAATGTGCTATGGTTTCATCCTCCTTCTGGTCCCTTTTGTAAAATTCGTGTCTTTTGATTAGATTGGAGACCACCAGTGCGTAGTGTGTTTGGAACAGTCAGTTCAGGTCAGACCAGGTCATCTACTTGACATCTCTGGGTTTCACTAGCGCCTTCGCCACTTTGAATACGGCCAGTCCGCAGTGTGTAAGGAAGACAGCCCTCTTTCTTTGATCTGAGATTTCTTCCATCTCGTTGCTTTCTAAGAACATAAGAAAGCGATCGATATATGATTCCCAATCCTCTACATCTGGATTGAAAGGTGTGGGTGGTGCGTTGTTACCAGCCATCTCTTTTTGCTCGGTTCAGATCGCCGCGTGCTTCGGTCTCTGCTTCTATGATGATTCCATCCTCGTCACCAGTGTTCCGTCCGAAAAGAAGCGCATGAGACCGGGTTCCAAACAACAACTCTGTATTTCAAACCACTTGGTAAAGAAACAGAACATAGCCCAAGCCGCGGCAGCCCTTTATATAGCGGCTAGCCTGCTGGCTTGTGGCCAATGACAGTTATTTAATTCTTCCCGCCATTTGGTGGCTTCCCGGATTGGTTCCTAGTGAACCAATCCATATGTGGCCTTTTCGGCCAATCAGAATGAAGTACTTGGAACCTACCAAGTTCCATACAGAACAGAAACACAATAATTTATGCCAGAAACAAAGTCCAAAGGCATTCATTCTTCATCAATCAGCCATTCTTAGTATCCAACTCTCACATATGTACATGATTATAGGGAAGGCTATTGCTCTAACTAGTCTGCTTTTTGTATTTACCATGTTTCCTGAAAGTAAGTCATACCCCAAAAATAATCCCTCATGAAGGGAGTGTGTGACCAGGACAGCTGGTGGTGAGCACACAGGGGCTGATAGTATCTAGCAGCTGCTTCAGCCTTTGCAGCACAGGTGAGTTGATTACCAGTCCAAGCAGCAAGCAGAGGCAGTGGGAGGCACGCAATCTAGATGTGCTGTGTGAACCATGGGAAAGCTGAGAGGTGATGGGCTGGAGTGGGCAGGTGGCCATGGGAAGCTTGTTTTTGTGCAGTGGAACCAGCAGCAGATGAAGGCAGAGGCATGGGGGGAGCAGGGGAAGGCAGGTGATCTGGATACACCATGTCAGCCACAGGCAAGCCAAGAGATAAAAAGACAGGTTTCCCATGGCCGCCCATCAACTCTGTCCCTGTCTCTCAGCTTGCTTGCAGCCTGCATGATGTGTCTGGATTCTGTGCCTCTGCTTCTGTCTGCTGCCGGTCCTGCTGTGTGAAGATGATCTTCCCACAGCCACCCACCCACTACAGCCCACATCTTTCAGCTTTCCTGCAGCCCATGTAGCATGTCTGGATTGTGTCCCCCTGCATCACTGCCATCATCTGCTGCTTGGACCAGTAATCAACTCACCTGCACTGTGCGGGCTGCATAGTCCCAGAATGTGCTGATCAAGAGGCCAGTGGACTGTTGCTACTGCTGGAAACCATTGGTCCCTGTGCATTTTTTGCCTTTTGTGTGTGTGCCAGAGTTGGGATGCCCAGCCGGGCAGATCACCCTGAAATTGTGTTTCCCTGAAAATATATATCAATATCTCTGCTTTTCCAGATCTTATTCATGTTAACCATTGCAGTATGGCCTAATGTCATCCTGCATTTGATTTTAGGACTAGAACTGCCATTGTGAACAATTTTGGATCCAAGGAAAATAAATTCTTGAACTGATTTAATTTTCACCTTGTTGATATTAAACATCTTGTATCCATGTGCAACTTGTTGTCATTATCTTTGTTTTCCTGATGTTAAGACTCAAGCCTAATTTTTCTCTCTCATCCTTGATTTTCCAGATAATTTTTTCCAGGTCTTTCTTATTTTTAGTCAGTAGTATTATGTCATCTGTACACATTAAATTATTTCTTCCCCTAATCTTCGCTTTAACATCAGACAGTTCTAATTTCCGCATTATAAATTGATAAAACACATTCCTGTTCTAATTCTCCTATTGATTCTGAACTAAGCTGTGTTGCCATAAAGTATTCCCATTGTTGCCTCCTTGATCAGTGTATAGGGTACAGTAATCTGATACGTTTGGTCAGGTAGGTTAGGACACCAAATTCATGCAAAGCTTATTTGGTTTTATTCTCCATTTGAAAGAGACGTAAATATACCCTGATTTCAAGCTATGTTTACATTATCCCCTTATTTATAATAATTTATGAAATATTTATCATGTACATGGATTTAATAGAGAATTTGACAGATTCATGAAGTGTATATAATAGTTATGAATCAGGATTGCTATTTTCAGATTCTAGGCAGAATCATAGAGTCATTGGATCTATTAAATCCAACTATCTGTTTGGTTCTTGAATTCAAATTCAGCGTCATAAGTTATGTCTGCTTAGTTTTCCTTTGAACATATCCAATAAAGAAGATTCCATACCCAATAAAGAAGATTTCTTTTTCTACCTAGCATTTTTATTATTATTCTGTTTTTTTTCCTGAGAGGTTAATTCCAATATCCTGGCTATATCAACTAGAAAAAAGTACTTTTGGGTTTGCTTGGGTAACTTTCGCATGGCATGTAATATTTTAGGGGATATAGTTCATGGACAGAAATAATTAGAATTCTTTTTTTCTATAAAGTGTGCAAAGTCCATTTAAGATTTATAGGTTACATGTTTCTGACATCAACAGTCCAAGATGAATCTTATGGTCATTTGATTTCCTTATGTACCATGAGTATTATATCTTGAACACCACTAAATAACACCAAGTATTATTAAATAAATTATATTTTTAATTATTAATTATAACTTCATTTGTTTGAACCAATTTAATAACCTAAATGTTTAGATTTTGATGGAATTGGTGCTATGGGAGATCCCAGATTGAAATATAACTTTCTACTTGGTAAAAGCAAATGCTTTCCAATTGGTTTTTAAAGTTCATAACTTTTATTATAGAAAATGTCTGAGTTCATTATTGTAATAATTTATTATTTTTCTAATTTTCTATTTTACTGTAATAATTTACTATTGCTATTGATTTTTCCTGAATTAAACTTTATTAAAAGCTTTCTGCAGAGAACTGGTTATTGTAATTGAATAAAAAAAAACACGGTGCATCAACTTTGCTGGGAAAGAAAATTTTTCTGATTACAACTTGACCTTGCTGCTTTGTTAATGGATGCTAGGTCATTGGAAGTGGCTAGCAAACAACTTAGCATTAAGCAGGAAATACAATTTGATTAAAACAAGCCTCAGGAATCCTAAATTATAGCTCTTGCACCCATGTCTGAGCAAATTGATTTCTAAATAATAATAACAACAGTAGCAACAGTAACAACAGTAACAACAGTAACAACAGTAACAACAGTAACAACAGTAACAATAACAACAATAACAACAATAACAATATTATAATACTTTATTGTCACAGTGTATACACAGTATACACGTACAATGAAATTCGCATAAACCCAGAGACCAGACCCAACATGCACACACACGACAATCCCCAAATGTCCATACACCCACCAAAATTCTCGGCCCCTTAAAACATGCAAACATCCACACAACAGACCAAGTAATACTGTCCAGCAGCTCACTGATGGTGGTCCTTAAGTTTATTAAGTGCAATTATAGCTGTGGGATAAAAACTGCTCAGAAAATGCGTGGTCCAAGTTTTAATTGTTCTGTATCTTCTGGCAGAAGGCAACAGTTCACAAAAATTGTAAGCAGGATGGGAAGAATTTCTGAGAATGTTGTGCAATTCCTTCAAACAGCGAGATGCAAAGATGTCATCCAGGTCTGGTAGCTGGAGCCCAATGATATTCTGGGCAGTTTTAATGATTCTCTGTATAGTTTTTTGTCCGCTACAGAGCTGCTCCCATACCATGCAAGAATGCCATATGTCAGGACACTCTCAATGGTACTGCAGTAGTAGGACAGAAGTAGATGCTGAGATAGATTTATCTTCCTGAGCATTCTCTTTTGTGCCTTTTTCACAAGCATGTTAGCATTTATAGTCCATGAGAGGTCTTCTGAGATATAAGTATAAGTACCCAGATATAAGTACCCAGAAATTTAACACTACCAACCCCGTCCATCTCCTCGCCCTTTATGTACAATGGTAAATGTATATATCTCTTCCTCCTGAAGTCAATTATAAGTTGTTTAGTTTTTTGGGTATTGTATAAGATTATTTTCTTTACAGCACAGTGTCAGCCCACAGTCCAACCCTTTATATAAACAGACTCATTGTTCTTATTAATCAGTCCCACCACAAATTATATCTGAAAGCACCAAAATGCTTTCTTAATAATGCATAACTAGAAAACATGTTCTGCTTCTGTGTCAGACTAACATATTTAATAATTTTCTAGAAAAGTAAAGTAAGTAAAAAGTTTGAAATATCTAAAATTGTTGTTATAATAAGAGCCATAAAGAATATTTTTAGAAGAGTCAACTATTCAGTATAACATCAGCTTTTTTAATGTATGTAATTCAACTGTAATTCTATTCAAAATAATTCAACTTCAGAGAGCTAATTTGGTGAAGTGGTTATACCCCAGTGATGGGATTGAATTTTTTTTTACTAGCAGTTCTGTGGGCATGGCTTGGTGGGCATCGCAGGGGAAAGATACCGTAAAATCTCCAGTCAGAGGTGGTATTTGCCAGTTCTCTGAACTACTCAAAATTTCCACTACCAGTTCTCTAGAACTGATCAGAACCTTCTGAATACCACCTGTGTTATATCCGTTGTGGCAAACCTATGGCACACGTGCCACTGGTGGCACACAGAACCCTCTCTGTGGGCATGCATGCTGTCGCTCCAGCTCAGCTCCATTGCACATGCGTGCACACCTCCCATCAGCCAGCTGGTCTTCGGGTCTCTGCCGTGCATGAGTGGGGGGTGGGGCACATGCACAGGGGCAGGGCTCATGCATGGAAAGGGAGCCACTGCATTTTGGGTATGTGTTAGGATATGTGCAGAGTAACCCTTGTATAAAAAGGATATGCAAACGGAAAATGGTTTGTGAGAACAGCTATGAAGAAATATATGGCAACACAGAGTTGACCAAGTTGTATTAATATTTACTTGAAGAAATAGCACAGTCCAATAAGCAGGCCATGCCGTACACATTTTTAACAGTCCAGAAATATTTAGTTGCAAAGTCTTCCTACCTGTTCCCTGTCTTTTACAGCAGACAAATATCAAACCATAATACAACAAATAACCTTCGATATCAACAGAATGTCAAAATAAACAGGATTATTCAGTATCGGTCCATAGTCAGTCAGTATCAATATCAAGATATATCATCAGTGACAAAGATAAAGAGAATTAAACCATGACCTATAGCTCCCTATTATGGCAACTTGTAGTATAATTAATCAATCAGAACACAGCATAATACATTACAGTATTTTTCCTTAAAGCTAAAAACATATAAATTTGCAGTTTATATATTGTCAACCCAACTACGTTATTTACATATACATAACAGTATGCATGCACGCACTTTGGGCACTCATTGCCTAAAAGGTTCACCATCACTGGGTTATACCATCAGGATAGAAAAAAGGAAACCATGTAGGAAACTTCAAGGATTTGTCCAGTTATGCAAGAGTCCAGGAAGTCACAACCACCAGGAGACACCAGTTTTGGTACTTACAGGCACCAAAGTAATAATAATAATAATAAACTTTACGTAGAGCAGCTTGCACTCTTTTACACCACTGAACAACTTTTGCCAGTTCCTTGGAAAAGACTCAATAAGTACACAAAAATCTCAGATATGGTCTGAACAAACATCTGGCTATGTGAAGAACTATAATAAGAATTTAACAGTAGCAATTGGGAGAAGGGTATAGTTTGGACAGTTTTGTTTTTGTTTAAATTTAATGTAACAGTTTTTCTTTGCTTGACATCAGTTCAAATCCCTTTTTCATTCAGGAACACTATTTCAAAATTGTCAAATGAAGAAGGAATGAATCAGATGTCAAAACTGTTCTTAGAGTTATTTGCAAAAGATATAGGTTATGTCTTTGGAGAGTACCTGATAAAAGTACTTTGCAAAATTCCGCGGCCAACCTGATCCAGGTGGTAGTGTTAATCAGATATGGTTGTAAGATATCTTGCTCATCTCCTCCTTATCTTTATCAACTTTAAATCAATTTTAGTGTTAATATTTATTATTTAAATTTTTACCTTGCTTTTTATTAGTTGTAAGCCACCCAGAGTTGTTTCTAAGTTACATGGGCAGCATGTAATTTTAATAAATAAATAAATAAATAATCACAGGCAATCAAATTAAATTAAATTATAAGATTTAATGGATATTTGTGCTACGTTTCTTCTTTCCTAAAAGATCATTACTTACAGAGCCTAATACATCTGTATGTTCTAGCATGTTTATTGCCTTTAAATAATATTACATTGCCTCAGTCTGGGATGGGCCATTTTTCTGATTAATACAAGTTTTGGAAGAAAATCCTGGATTTGACTATCCAGGTTCCCCATTGAACACATAGGCAAGTTGCTTGGAGCAGAGTTAAAATTTATTTCAGCAGCCTAACATGCAGTACTTATAGTAATAATAGACTTTAATTATGAACTAAGGGACTTTTCTCTGAAGTATATTAGATATACTCCTACCCTACCAGGATGTGATGTTTGCAGAAGAATATGCTTTCATAGTACTTAATACGCTATTGAGAAAAAGCTGAGAATCTTTTAGACTATTAATGATATTTAGCAGATTAAGATGTTTGGGACATCTAGTTGCTATCATTGTCATGTAGGAAAAGAACATTAAAAGTTGCAAAGACAAAATTATACTGATTAAATGGAACATAAAAACATGAACATGGAACAGCTCAACACAGTGAAATGTGAAATACATCAACATCATAAGTATAAAATGACCTGAAATTAATTATAATTATATACTGTCAAGAGATAAAATTCTTTATTAATAAGAACATAAAAAGCAAAGAAGGAACAGACAGTACTTGGGTACAATGAATTAAGTGATCAAACATTAGTAATTAGACTTTATTATCAGTCCTTTAATATAATGACCATTCAAGTAGCTCCAACTACTGTTACAGAAGAAGAATTCGGAAAGTTTGATTTATGGTCAAGTCAACAGAATATTCAAGCAAGATGTGCTTCTTATGATTGGGGACTGGGAAGTCAAAGTTAGAAACAATAAAGAGGAAAGCAATTTTATTGACTAAGAAGTAGACATGAAATAAGATAACAATTTAATACTTTCCCCCAATCCAATTATTTCTTCATTGCTAGCTCAAATAACCAAAACAATACAGAGTTGTTAGGAGAGATAAGGACCATTGCAATGATATCTGTAAAGATATGAAAAATGAAAATAGGTACAACAGAACAAATCAAGATGAAGCTAGATCATTAGCAGTTTGGAGGGATCCAGGAATTGAGAGTAATAGTAACACAATAACTGGAAGAGGCTAGTCCATCAATATCTGATATCGGAGCTAACAAAATACAATTTGTACACTTTTATATCAATAATCCTATAGTAACCTTAAGGTCCTGTCACACTGGCTGACGGATGCAAAACGTTTGTAACAAGGACACAGCGGACGAGAAAAATGTTCCATCCGTTGTTATCCGCTCTCAAAAGGGGCAAAAATTTGTATAACCAGAGCGGACAACACGGAAAGGAATGGATGGGGGGAGGACGCAGGGCGGATGGAAAGCGGATGCTCCACAGAAGCCTAGCGGATTGAAGCGGATGGGAGCGGATGACACATCTGCTAGGCTTCCAGGGGACCGCAGCAAAGTGGACGCGGAACGGATACAGTGGATGCCGAGTGGATGCTGAGCGGATGAAGCGAATGCACAGCGGAAGCCGAGTGGATGAAGCGGATGCAGAGCGGAAGCCTAGCGGATGCCTAGCATTCACTGCGCATGCAGGGAGGATGCATTGCGTCAGCCCTGCAGATATAAAGGGAAGCAGCTCCCAAGCAGGTCAACATTCAGAGGAAAGACTTGCTTCCAGACACATCGCCTGCCTGCCAGCCAGCCTGCCTGCCTGCCTGCCTGCCAGCCTGCCTGCCTGCCTGCCAGCCTGCCTACCAGCCAGCAACCCCACAACCATGGGGAAGAAGAGAAAGCCTCAGCCATCTGCTGCCAGCCCTGGCAAGAGGGACAGGGCCACCCTCCCACCCCTTGGCCCTCACTCTGCTTCTGCTGGGGCTTCTGAAACATGGGCTCGCTCTTCTGGGGCTGGGGCTTCTGCTGCTTCTGCTTCTGGACGAGCTGCTGCTGCTGCTTCTGGCGGTGGTGCTTCTGCCGGTGCTTACTCTGCTGATGCTGCTTCTGGCGGTGGTGCTTCTGCTGGTGCTTACTCTGCTGATGCTGCTTCTGGTGGTGGTGCTTCTGCTGGTGCTTACTCTGCTGAAGCTGCTTCTGGTGGTGGTGCTTCTGGTGGTGCTTACTCTGCTGAAGCTGCTCCTGGCGGTGCTTCTGCTAGTGCTTACTCTGCTGGCACTACTCCTCGTCCTGCTGGTCCTGCTGGTGCTCCTGGTCCTGCTCGTGCTCCTGGTCCTCCTGCTGCTCCTGGTCCTGCTGGTCCTGCTCGTACTCCTGGTCCTGCTGGTGCTGCCGGCACTGCTGGTGCTTACTCTGCTGCTGCTGATCCTGGTCCTGGTCCTGCTGCTGCTGCTGCTGGTGTGGAGGAGCAGCCCCTACAACCTGGAAGCCCCTCTGATGAGGGCCCATGTGGTCCTGCCAAAGGGAGGAAGAGGCAGACGTGAGAACGGGAGAGGAGGCAATACAACATCGAGAAGGAACATGAGGATGAGGTGCTGGAGTGGCTGAGAGAGAATCCGTATCTATGGTGGAAGGGACAAAGGCTCTATAGGGACACCAAAAGGAAGCAGGCTGCTTGGAGAGAGAAGGCGGAGAGCCTGGGCTACATTTCAGAGGTGCTCCTCAGCTGGTGGAAGCACATGCACACCTGGTACGGGAAGCTGCACCTCAAGAAATCTGGCCAGGCCACGGTCAAGCTGATGGACAGAGAGAACTACATCATGGCCAAGTGCAGCTTCCTGGAGGGTGAGATCCGCCACCGAGGAGCAGCCCCTCTCACAACCCTCTCTCTCAGGCAGCCTGCTGAGAGCCAGTCCTCTTCCGGTAGAGAGACAGCTGCTGTCTCCAGGCAGGTGTCTGTGGAGCGTGCCACGATGGAGACCCCCCCGACAGCTGTACTAACCGTGGCGGAGCGCGTGGAGGACCCCCTGGCGCAATGGGAGAAAGGAGATGGCACTTCCACCACAGTCCAACCCGCAACCACCCCTAGCTCCACCTCCACAGAAAGGCAGAGAGCCAGACAGGAGGGGCAGAGCCACACTGTCCTGCTGGAGATAAGAGACACCATCAGGAGCAGCGTAGATCTCCTCTCTCAGGTGGTACACACTGACTCCTCATCCTCCAACTGCAAGCCCTTCCTCACCTAAGTGAACCAGACCCTCATGAACATGGCAGAACCCCAGTACCAGGTGGTGAAGGACAGGATCACCGATCTGTTTCACAACCCTCCAGATCCAGATGAACCTGCTCCCACCAAGTCCAGGTCTGCTCCTCCACCCCAGGTGATGTCACTCCCATTCCAAGGCTTTCCACAAGCCCTCACCTACCAGGGCTACGGCTACCAGGAGGTCCAGCAGCACAGGCAGCGGCCCTTCCCAGTCCAAGCACAGAGTCATTGGGTGACACCGATGCCACCGATGCCACCCACGCCAATGATGCCACCAACGACAGCGATGCCACCCACACCACCGATGGCACCGACACCAGTCCTCACCCAGCTGAAGACCAGACAGCCCCACTACACTGCTCCTTCCTCCACCCCACAGCCAAGCCTGGCCTCAGTACATCTGTCATCGGTACTAGGGCTGACACCACATGTCCTGGAGGAAGGGGCTCTCAACATCACGGGGCTGAGCCAGCTGTCTGAGAGCTTCCTCAACACACCGTGCCCTGTTGTCCTCTCGGGGCCAGGCACCCCAGTGGCGCTTCAGACCAGCACTCCAGCAGCAGCCACCTCCACAGCACCTGGACCCTTCACCCCTGAGACTGGGCACACCTCCGAGTGACCAAGAGGAGTGCCAGAGACTGGGTGGCTACCTGTAGTCTTTATTTGGACACTTGACTTGGGTCATTTTTCTTTTACAGCTTGTTATTAATAAAGATTATCTTTGCTTCACACACTTGCTTCATTTATTTTAGTAAATAAAGTCTTGGTGGAAACTTTTAGAAATGGTTTAAGCCTTTGCATGCTTGTGGGATGGGTTAAGATAGCAGTGGGATGGGCAGAGATACCTTTGGGATGGGTTAAGATAGCAGTGGGGTGGGCAGGGATACCTTTGGGATGGGTAATAGCTTTGGGATGGGCAGGGATACCTTTGGGATAGGTTAAGATAGCAGTGGGATGGGCAGAGATACCTTTGGGATGGGTTAATATAGCAGTGGGATGGGCAGGGATACCATTGGAATGACTAATAGCTGTGGGAGGGGCAGGGATACCTTTGGGATGGGTAATAGCTGTGGGATGGGCAGGGATACCTTTGGAATGGGTAATAGCTGTAGGATAGATAAACCTCCAGTGCAAGCATAGTGGGACTGTGTGGTCCACCCTCCCAGGTGGACCACACCTTTGGCCCTTCATTATCAATAACAATGTAAGCACTGATCCACACATTTGAACATAAACAAAACTCTTTATTAAATGCCCTGTTCATTGTAGGCCAACCAAACATACATGGCCCAATCTCATCAGTGTGATGAGACAGGCTGAAGGAAGCATCCATTAATCATCTATCATCCTGTCTTGCCACTCCAGTGCTCCAGCTGGGGAGTTGCACCAGTGTCTCAGGAGGTTGCGTTGCTTCTTCCCTTCACGCGAGGCTCTGTTGGGGCCTTGCACATCCTCAGTGTCTATCAGGTTTCGCCCTTGCCTCCATTCACCAGGCTCCATGTCCCCATTGCCTTGTTGGAGGTCCACGAGCCTGTTCTGCAAGACTGGGTAGCGGGTGCGCATGAGATTGTGCAGGATGCAGCAATCTTCCACGATCCTCCTCACGGTCTCTGGGCGATGCTGCATGGTGGTGAGAAGTACCTGGAACCTGTTGGCCAGGATGCCAAAGGCGTTCTCCACCACCCACCTTGCCCTGCACAGCCTGTAGTTGAAGATCCTCTCTTCACAGGTGAGGCATCTGGAAGTGTAGGACTTCATGAGGTAGGTTCTGAGGGAGAAGGCATCATCCCCCACGATGGAGTTGGGCACATCTTGCGTGTCATTGGGCAGGGGGTCTGGATCTGGGAAGCCCATGATGAGGTTGCGTTCCAGCCCCTCCTTGAGGTCACTGGCGTTGTATACCTGGGTATCTGAAGCTGACCCGTTGCCTGAAGCATCGATGTACATGAACTTGTAGTCAGCATCGACCATGGCAAAGAGGATAATGCTGAAGAAGCCCTTGTAGTTGAAATAAGTGGACCCCGACTTGGCTAGAGCTTTGCAAGCCACGTGCTTACCATCTATGGCTCCAACGGTGTGGGGGAAGTTCCACTTCTGATACCACTGCTCTGCAACTTTCTTCCAGCCTTCTTCAGTGGAGGGGCACTGGAGGAGCTCCTCAGGTATTCTTCAATGATGGCCTGCACCACTTCTCTGACCACAATGGTGTTGTGTGGCACCCTCCAGCCGTACTGCATGCTGCTGTACGTGGTCCTTGAGGCCAGGTGGCGCAGAGTGAGTGCCACCTTGAGTCCAGGGTCCAGGCTGGGCCGGAAGTTGGTGCTCTGCTTGGTCAACCTGGGTGTCAGCCGCTCCACAACTTCGTCAAACATGGCTGGAGGCATCCTCCTGAAGTTCTGGAATGCACGAGGGTCTTCGTTCCTCAGCTCCACCATCAGCTTGTTGTACAGTCCGTACTCTGCTCTTCTCCCGATCCATCTTCGGACCCAGACACTTCTTGGCCGCCTCTTTTTCTTCCCGTAGAACAGTTGAAAGAGCCTGTAGATGGCTTCGCACTGTTGCAGAAGGATGGTGGCTACCAAAAGGACTGTGTTACGATCCATGGTGGAGATGACTGGATGCTGTGGAAGAGCAAGATCCAGATGAAGGCTGCAGAGGTCTGCACAGCTGGGCTGCTGGTCTGAAAGTGAGATCCAGATGTGTTGCTCCCCCTTTTTATAGGCAATATAGGTTTTCCCCTATGTTTCCTTTTGCATCCTCTAGACATCCTCTAGACATACTTAATATCCGAGATAGGTCCCCTCTGCGAACGTTTTTTCCGTTTTAAATGCTTTCTTTGCAAGCTGCATCTGCTTTCATCCTTTCTCCGTCCATGCTACTAACGCTGTGCGTCCGTTCCGCATCCGTTTCGCTTCCTCCCTGTGTCCGTTTACCGCTGGAGCGGATTTGAATTGTGCGGATGCGCAGCAGATGCCTAGCGGATGTAGCGGATGCGTAACGGATGACGACGGATGCAGAACGGATGTTCCCCGTATGCGTCGCAGATGCAGAATGGACGCATTGGATACATTTTCCGCTCAAAAAGTTTTGAGCAGCTCAAAACTTTTTGAGTGGATGGAACCTCAGTTGACGGATGCTGGACGGATAGAGGGGAAGAAAAATGGACGCAGTGAGTACAGAACGGATGCATCGCGTTAACCAACAGATGGCAAGTGTTTCTCTCCATTTTACATCTTCTTTCCATCCGTTGGTGCAGTGTGACATGGGCTTTAATTCCACATGCTGACAAAGTAATGCTTAGGAGTCCTATATAGAAAGGGAGATGCCAGATATTCAAGCTGTTCTTTTTTTAAAGCCAAGGAACAAGCAATATTATTGACACATACTGGCTGTTCCTGATAATGTGTCCACTGAAGTGGTAACCATCTGTTTACTTGTGATTACACATTTTTGAACTGCTAGGTCAGAAGGAGCTGGAGTGAATGGCTGGACTTTTATGATCATATTTTTCAGAGTTCCCCAAGCTTCTTCAGTTGTTTTCCCCTTTAAGTTTTTCATCCAAGGAATCTTTCTAAAGTTCTCTCTGAGTTTGTTAAAAATCAGCTCTTTTAAAAATCTAAGACTCTGGCATCATTGTGTTCTATTGCTTGTGTTTGCATTATGTTGAATTCTACTATGACATAGTCACTCTTATCCAAGGATGAGATTTTGATATGGGGAAAGATCAGTTTGTTGACACTAGGTTCCATACTGCTACAGTAGAGAACATGTCTTGCATTTGAGTACTGAGCCACAGGAATAGATCCTTACACCAACTATACCACAGAACACACAGGGCAGCAGAACAGTCTGCATTAATTAGGACAATTATATTCTTTACATTATATCACCCCCTGCTTATTGATTGCAGTAGCTGTTAACAAAGAAAAGATTGCTTGCGTTTCTTTTAACATCTTTTAAGATGGACTCAGGGGAGGGGGGTTTAGAATCAATATGATTCTATGAAGTCCTCTTGTAAACCATCTTAAATGAAATATTAGCAATCACTTTTCTTTGTTAACAGTTTTGTTAACAGCTACCACAATCAATCAGCAAGAGATTGATAGATCCCAAGAGAAGGAAAGATCCCAAATGGAAAAGAGAAAAGGAAACACATTGTTTGAAAGTAATAGTTACAGCTGAATATTTGTTGCATAGATCAACTTTCCTCTATATGTATTTGCAAGTAGTAAATACGCCTTTGGCTAAAAAGAAAGGAAAAGAGAAAGGACAAATAGGAGGCAAACAGTTGAAGATATAATAATAAAAGGCATAGGAATTCCATGTCATTGAAAAAAAAAATGAACATTTAGATGAAATATCAAAAATACTACAGAGTTTCTGCACTTTATCATAACTATATACAACAGTTTCAGATATGTCCTGACATCTGAAACTTTGCATTTGATGTATTTAATTAAAAACAAGCCTCTAATCTTATATTGCAATGTAATGAGGTTAAAGTGGCTCTGAAATAACTGAAGACAACTATTCTAAGTTGCATGTCAATCTGATTTGGAGTTGCTTCCATTTAATGATGGTCTGGATTTCTGCAGCCCAAATAAGGTAGACCTGTAAGAGTGGCAATGATGACAATGTGGCTGTAGGAATGAAGGAAGAGGGTTGGGAAATGAAGAGAATGTGGGGGAAAGGAGGAAGTAATGATGGCAAAGTGGGGAGGCAAAATTCAGCAGCATAACAGAGAACAATGGACTGATTGTGGAAATACTGATGAAACAAGATAGCTTGTGAAGAGAAAGAAGATTAGGTGTAAATCTTCCAGACTATAACTCATCCAGGAACAAAACTGGATCCAGAAGTGAAGTTGATATAGTCCTGCCAGATGTTGACTTTGGGCAAGTTACTCTTTCTTGGGAAATTGAAGAACATCTATCTACCAACTTGCTTGGTAGATAGAAAGATTACGGTACATAACCTTTAATGAAAATAATTTTATCAATTTATATATTTTCGCTGATGAGAATAGAAACAACAATGGCAACACACTACCAAGGAAAAGGTTCATCTGGGTTTTTTAAATGAGGTTTATATAAATTGCTTTTATTGTTAATACCCTTGATAGAAAATTTTCATAAGGTTCAAAAGAAATGGCTGCACTTGTTTCACCTAAAACAGGTTGGAAGTTGTGGCCAGTTCTTCTTCACATCTTCTATTCAAGCTATTGGGTCACTATGCAGAATGTAGGAAGGAATTGGACTGTAATAGGATATATACTTGATTTACAGAATAGATCCATGGTAATACAGTGGTTAGAATGCAGTCATTGCAAGCTAACTCTGCCCACAGAAGGAGTTCAATCCTGATGGACTTGAGTTTGACTCAGCCTTCCATCCTTCCAAGGTCAGTAAAATGAGGACCAAGATTGTTGGGGGTAATATGTTGACTGTGTAAACTCCTTAGAAAGTGCAGTAAAGCATTATGAAGATGTATTTAAGTTTAAGTACTATTGCTATTTCTATCTTCTCTGAAATTTCAAGCCCAGAACAGACATAAGCAAACAACTGCCATGGTCTTTTAAACTTTCACCAACTGTGCCACTGATAATGTGGTATATGGAGAATTTATATTTCAATGGCCTCCTGCTGATTCCTGTGTCTTCCATTAACACAGATTGTTCCCAGGAGCTCCGAGAGCAGAAAGCGATTAATGGAATCTCTTCTGAATGATTCATAGCTTATTTGGACAACCATAGGAGCATTGGTGTGTGTTTATGGTTCATCTTTTTAGTATCCATTTTTAATCAAAGTAATAAGGACTGAATCAAAAGATATGTCTGCATATGAGTGCATTGACATTATCATTAAATTTAAAAAGCCTACTTATGATTGCAACTAGACTGAACATACCTTTGAAAATGGTGGCTAAACTTGAAATAACAAGAAGTCCAATTTATAAATTATATAATTATAATTAAATTTTCCATTCAAATGTTATATGTTTATGACTTCCAGGGGTTTATGGCGCTGATGACCAAAGCAGAATAAAAAGCCGCCAAATAGATCAGCTCTTAGTAATTCCTCTCCGAATAAGGAAAGAATTTGGGATTATTCCAAAATGCTCCAGAGAGCTGTTTTGTATGAGATTTCAAGAAAGTGGTCTCCAGCAGATTTGAAGCTCTGGAATACAAGAAATAGCTAACAACTGTTGTCAGCATCTTTGAAACGTTAGGTTCACATATTTCCCTTACTAATAACTTTCAGAAATTGCTTGTTAATTACTTTTAATTCTTAGAAAACTTTGGATCAATAGGTTTTACAACATTGGCTGTTTTCAGTCAGTGAAATAATTTTTAAATGTAAGGTAAATGGCTGGGGGCAGGGGTTGGAATAAAAAAAAGGTGATTAAAATTTAGAAAGTTACAAAAGAACTAAGGATTTGCATAAATTTGAAATAAGATTTTTGAATTAATCATAAAATGGGAAAATGCTTTTGTTCTAAATTCTTTTTTTAAAAAACAAAGATAAAATGGGACTTTGAAGATTGTACTCTAGAAGAAACTAAAGCCCCTGTCACACTGCACCAACGGATGGAAAGAGGATGTAAAACGGAGAAAAACACTTGCCATCCGTTGGTTAACACGATGCTTCCGTTCTGTACTCACTGTCTCCGTTTTGCTTCCTCTCTATCCGTCCAGCATCCGTCTATTGACGTTTGATCCGCTCAGAGGGTTTTGAGCTGCTCAAAACTTTTGAGCGGAAAATGTATCCAATGCGTCCGTTCTGCATCCACTAGGCATATGGGGGACATCCGTTCTGCATCCGTTACGCATCCGCAATATCCGCTAGGCATCTGCTGCACATCCACGCAACTCAAATCCACTCGGACGCAGGGAGGAAGTGGAACGGACGTGGAACGGACGCGCAGCGTTAGTAGCACGGACGGAGAAAGGATGAAAGCGGATGCAGCTTGCAAACAAAGCATTTAAAATGGAAAAAATGTTCGCAGAGGGGATCTATCTCGGATATTAAGGATGTCTAGAGGATGCCTAGAGGATGCAAAAGGACACATAGGGAAAAACCTATATTGCCTATAAAAAGGGGGAGCAACTCACCTGCATCTCACTTTCAGACCAGCAGCCCTGCTGTGCAGACCTCTGCAGCCTTCATCTGGCTCTTGCTCTTCCACAGCATCCAGTCATGTCCACCATGGATCGTAACAAACTCCTTTTGGTAGCCACCATCCTTCTGCAACAGTGTGAAGCCATCTACAGGCTCTGTGAACTCTACTATGGGAAGAAAAAGAGGCAGCCAAAAAGAGTCTGGGTCCGAAGATGGTTCGCCGGAAGAGCAGAGGACGGACTGTACAACAAGCTGATGGTGGAGCTCAGGAACGAAGACACTCGTGCATTCCAGAACTTCATGAGGATGCCTCCAGCCATGTTTGATGAAGTTGTGGAGCGGCTGACACCCAGGTTGAACAAGCAGAGCACCAACTTCCGGCCCAGCCTGGACCCTGGGCTCAAGGTGGCACTCACTCTGCGCCACCTGGCCTCAGGGACCACCTACAAGAGCATGCAGTACGGCTGGAGGGTGCCACACAACACCATCAGCATTGTGGTCATCATTGAAGAATACCTGGAGGAGCTCCTCCAGTGCCCCTCCAGTGAAGAAGGATGGAAGAAAGTTGCAGAGCAGTGGTATCAGAAGTGGAACTTCCCCCACACCGTTGGAGCCATAGATGGCAAGCACGTGGCCTGCAAAGCTCCAGCCAAGTCAAGGTCCACTTATTTCAACTACAAGGGCTTCTTCAGCATCGTCCTCCTCACCATGGTCGATGCTGACTACAAGTTCATGTACATCGATGCTTCAGGCAACGACTCATCTTCAGATGCCCAGGTATACAACGCCAGTGACCTCAAGGAGGGGCTGGAAGGCAACCCCATCGTGGGCTTCCCAGATCCAGAACCCCTGCCCAACGACATACAAGATGTGCCCTACTTCATCATGGGGGATGACACCATCTCCCTCAGAACCTACCTCATGAAGCCCTACTCAACTCCTCACCCGTGAAGAGAGGATCTTCAACTACAGGCTGTCCAGGGCAAGGTGGGTGGTGGAGAACGCCTTTGGCACCCTGGCCAACAGGTTCCAGGTACTTCTCACCACCATGCAGCATTGGCCAGAGACCGTGAGGAGGATCATGGAAGCTTGCTGCATCCTGCACAATCTCATGCGCACCCGCTACCCAGTGTTGCAGAACAGGCTTGTGGACCTCCAGCAAGGCAATGGGGACATGGAGCCTGGTGAATGGAGGCAAGGGCGAAACCTGATAGACACTGAGGATGTGCAAGGCCCCAACAGAGCCTCACATGAAGGGAAGAAGCAGCACAACCTCCTGAAACACTGGTGCATCTCCCCAGCTGGAGCGGTGGAGTGGCAAGACAGGATGGTAGATGATTAATGAATGCTTCCTTCAGCCTGTCTCATCACACTGATGAGATTGGGCCATGTATGTTGGGTGGGCCTACAATGAACAGGGCATTTAATAAAGAGTTGTGTTTATGTTGACATGTGTGGATCAATGCGAACATTAGTATTGATAATAAAGGGCCATAGGTGTGGCACCTGGGAGGGTAGACCATACAGTCCCACTATGCTTGCACTGGAGGTTTATCTATCCCACAGCTATTACCCATCCCAAAGGTATCCCTGCCCATCCCACTGCTATCCTTACCCATCCCAAAGGTATCCCTGCCCATCCCACTGCTATCCTTACCCATCCCAAAGGTATCCCTGACCATCCCACTGCTATCCTTACCCGTCCCACAAGCATGCAAAGGCTTAAACCATTTCTAAAAGTTTCCACCAAGATTTTATTGACATAAATAAATGAAGCAAGTGTGTGAAGCAACGGTAAACTTTATTAATCACAAGCTGTAAAAGAAAAATGACCCAAGTCAAGTGTCCAAATAAAGACTACAGGTAGCCACCCAGTCTCTGGCATTCCTCTTGGTCATTCGGAGGTGGGCCCAATCTCAGGGGTGAGGGGTCCAGGTGCTGTGGAGGTGGCTGCTGCTGGAGTGCTGGTCTGAAGCACCACTGGGGTGCCTGGCCCCGAGAGGACAACAGGGGACGGTGTGTTGAGGAAGCTCTTGGACAGCAGGCTCAGCCCCGTGATGTTGAGAGCTCCTTCCTCCATGCCATGTGGTGTCAGCCCCAGTACCGAGGACAGATGTACTGAGGCCGGGTTTGGCTGTGGGGTGGAGGAAGGAGCAATGTAGTGGGGCTGTCTGGTCTTCAGCTGGGTGAGGACTGGCGTGGGTGGCATCGGTGGCGTGGGTGGCATCGCTGTCATCGGTGGCATCATTGGCGTGGGTGGCATCGGTGGCATCGGTGTCGCCCGATGACTCTGTGCCTGGACTGGGAAGGGCTGCTGCATGTGCTGCTGGACCTCCTGGTAGCTGTAGCCCTGGTAGGTGAGGGCCTGTGGGAAGCCTTGGAATGGGAGGGACATCACCTGGGGTGGAGGAGCAGACCTGGACTGGGTGGGAGCAGGTGCCTCTGGGTCTGGAGGGTTGTGAAGCAGCTCGGTGATCCGGTCCTTCACTACCTGGTACTGGGGTTCCGCCATGTCCATGAGGGTCTGTTTGACATAGGTGAGGAAGGGCTTGCGGTTGGAGGATGAGGAATCGGTGTGGATCAGCTGAGAGAGGAGATCTATGCTGCTATGGATGGTGTCCCTGATCTCCAGCAGGACAGTGTGGCTCTGCCTCTCCTGTCTGGCTCTCTGCCTTTCTGTGGAGGTGGAGCTGGGGGTGGATGCAGGTAGGGCTGTGGTGGAAGTGCCATCTCCTTTCTCCCACTGCACCAGGGAGTCCTCCACGCGCTCCACCACGGTTAAAACACCTGTCCGTGCGTTCTTCGCCATGGCACGCTCCACAGAAACCTGTCTGGATACAGGAACTGACTCTCAGCCGGAAGAGGACTGGCTCTCAGCAGGCTGCCGGAGAGAGAGGGTTGTGAGAGGGGCTGCTGCTGCTGCTGCTCCTCGGTGGCAGATCTCACCCTCCAGGAAGCTGCACCTGGCCATGACATAGGTCTCTCTGTCCATCAGCTTAACCGTGGCCTGGCCAGATTTCTTGAGGTGCAGCTTCCCGTACCAGGTGTGCATATGTTTCCACCAGCCGAGGAGCACCTCCGATGTGTAGCCCAGACTCTCCGCCTTCTCTCTCCAAGCAGACTGCTTCCTTTTGGTGTCCCTGTACAGCCAGTGTCCCTTCACGCCACAGATAGTCATTCTCTCTCAGCCACTCCAGCACCTCATCCTCGTGTTCCTCCTCAATGGAGTATTGCCTCCTCTCCCGTTCCTGCATATGCCTCTTCCTCCCTTTGCCAGGATCAGATGGGCCCTCATCAGAGGGGCTTCCAGTTTGTAGGGGCTGCTCCTCCACACCAGCAGCAGCAGCAGCAGCAGCAGCAGCACCAGCACCAGCACCAGCAGGATCATTATTATCATTATCATTATCATTATCATTATCATTATCATTATCATTAT
>BLBF01000019.1:27596226-27634115 GCA_015471245.1 Laticauda colubrina
CTCTCTCTCTCTCTCTCTCTCTCTCTCTCTCTCTCTCTCTCTCTCTCACACACACACACACACACACACACACACACACACACACACACCTGGTCTGGGAAGAACTGAATGATCTGGCAAGCTTCAGTCAGCAGAAGGCAGAGGGAAAAAGAAGAAAGGGTGGTGGTGGCATGCGGGTGCAATCCTCCCTTAGGCAAAGCACCTCCATGTGCAGCGGTGATGGCGGCGGTGGCAGAGGGGCCTTGAGCACCCTCCTGCCCTGGTCCTCCCAAAGGCAAAGCACCTCCACGTGTGATGGTGATGGTGGCAGTGGGGCCTTGAGCACCCCCTGCCACAGTCCTCCCTAAGGCAAAGCACATCTCTGTGTGTGATGGTGGCAGCAGCAGTGGGGCCTTGAGCATCCCCCCAGGCTGCAGCCCTCCCAAAACACCTCCACAGGTGGCAGAAGCAGCAGACCTCACTCTGGCTGTCTCCTATAAGCTGCCCTGGACTGCGAGGGAAGCAAGAAATCAGGGCTTGCTTGGGAAGGGCTCTGGTCGATGCCAAGATCTCCCACTTCTTTCCAAGCCACCCTAGCCAGTGAGGGAAGTGAGCAGGAGATCGTGGCACCAGAGCCCTTTCCATGCTTGCTTGCTTCCCAAGCCAAAGTACCTCCATATGCAGCAGCGACGGGGGCCCTGGCTGCCTCCCGTAAGCAGCACCATCACTGCAGCACCTCCGCCCACTTCCTTTTATTTTGCCTCTGGAAGAAGCAGGCAGAGGCAGTGGAGGCACTGCAGCAATGGCCTTGCTTATAGGAGGCAGCCAGGTTCATTGCCTCTGCATGTGGAGGTACTTTTGAGAGGACTGGGGGGACTGCTCAAGGCCCCACAGTTCGCTGTGCCGCAGCTGCCATGTGGTAGGGAGAGCTGGGAGAGTGCCACGTGGTGGCTTGGCCAGCCAGCTGAGCCTGAGGTTGGGGGGGGCAGGTAGGTAGGTCCCAGCCAGTGCCGCTGGCAAGATGGGGGCCGCACCAGTGGGAAGCCAGCCAGCCAAGCCCAGGTATGGGGGGTGTAGGTAGGTAGGATGGGCTCCTAGGGAGCCCCAGAGCTGGCCGTGGGAGGTCCCACCTCTGAGTAAATGATATTCAAACTAGGTAAGTCATAACCACTACAGACCAAGGCCAATATAAATTAACACGCTCATGTTAAGTATCAATTTGACAAGCTATCCTTAATTTATAATGTAGGATGGAGGCACAGCCTGACTGAGGTAGGCAAATACATTCTGCATAGTGATCCAATAGCTTGGATATATAGAGGAATCTTTACTTCTCTTTTTGAGTAGAGTAACAAGTACACAATATTAAAACATTGTATTGTGAAAAAGAACATTTTTGGGTGTCTAAAGTGTACAGCTAACAGGAATGTTTGGGGTACGAGGCAAGGATCCTAACATAATCAGGAATGTAAGATGAATTTCTTAACGAATTAGGATTTTCTAGAGTGTTTATTTGAGAGAGTGTGACTTTAGAATACTTTTCCCTGCCACCCAGAAGAGTAAGAGAACAAATGTTTGACTGTCTCCTTCCCTCCTATATTATCTAATGATTTAATTCACAATAAAAAATTTAGTTAGTTTGCATGATAAAGTTTGCATAATTCCTAGTAAGTAGAGAGAGAAATACTTTTTTGCACCTACCAAGGACATTATTTATTTTACTTGTTCGCTTCAGTAACTAAAATTAATTATCATAGATCAGACTGTATGACAATTCAAAATTAAATTTCCTATTGCAATATTTCTATTCCAATATGGATCAGAACATGCAACATTGTAATCTCCCCACTCCCAGAGGATTTATGGATATATTTTATTTTAAATTTCAATAGTATATTGTCCCTAGAAGATAATAGATAACAGATTAACAGAGTTGGAAAAGACCTTGTTGGTCATCTAGTCCAACCCCCCCCCCTCTCCAAGCAGGAGACCCTACACAATTTCGGACACAAATTTCTCTTTCTCACAAGAGAAAGACTATTGAAATAAAAGTGAACTGCAAATAATCCCCCCCAAATCTTATTTATGCAAAATATCTAAAAAATAACAATAATTCATAATAAAGTAGGAAACATTGCATCACTACTTAAAAAATGGCAGCATGGGTGCCTTTGGCGAAGTTCCAAAACAGTCCCAAATGTGGTTACTGTGGGAAAAAAATTGGACTCTTATCCCTTTTTATGCAAACCAACCATATAAAAGGAAGAGAAACAGAACCATTGGTGTAGCACTTTCAGAAGAGATAAAATACTGTAAGATAAATTTAAAATATATTCTTATTTGTTAAATAATATGAAGAAACCTAGAGGAGAGGGAGAAGGGGAGACCAATCAGATTTTATATATTCTGAAAAGATAAAGGATATTTTAGTTTTTGCTATATATAAAGGTTTATTTTGGTTTCTTACCAGCAGATACAAGGACCACCGCTGTAAACAAACTCATTTCTTCATCACTAAGGTTGAGTGCATTTAGCTTCTCACTAAACTCAAACATGGAGTTCAGCAGATCACCAGCTCCCATGGTACGTAGATCATCCAAACTGTACTTCTTTCCACTAAGAAAAGTGACAGTACGATCTTTTGCATCAAATAGAGATGCAAACCGTACCATTAGTACCTGGTCAAAAGAAAATTTAGGGAGAAAAGCTCGATGTAAATCTATACTCAGTTCATATAGAATCTTTAAACTTTGAGAGCTTATAAATTGAAGATAAAAGTATTCTCTGAGCCAAGATCAATTCTTGGTGACTAGTCTTGAAATTAAAGGGAAGTTATCAAATTTACTGCCTTACAGGATTTTATTTCCCAGACTTTCAAAGTCTTCCATTCAACTATTATCCTGCTCAAAAATGTGTTCTCTGTTTGAGCCTAAAAGCAATGAGATAAGTGAGTTATATCCTGAATATTTAATTCTAAAATAGTCCACACACAAAATGATTACTATCCTATATAATTTATACCCTCCATGTGTTTGTTTAAAAAAGCTTTCTTACAGTTTACTAAAGGTATGATTAATCCCAGCTTTAAAAAAAATCTCAACAACTATTTATATAATTTAGAAACAGGCCAGGTTATATATAAAAAAATATTTAGAGTTTGGAGTTAAGGAAATATCCTCACTTGGCTTTGATATTTTGTTGGCAATTTATTTATTTATTAATTAAACTTATATGGCTATCCATCTCAAAAAAAGTGATTCTTAAACTGAGGATATAAAATGGTTTTCAATAAAAATGCAATATCTTCTAAAATATATTTTATTATTGTTGAAGTGAGAGGTATTCTGCAGGGAGCGGTCAGAAACATTGATGTAAGCAGACCGACCTCCACAGCATACAGCCTTGAAGGAGATGGAGAATGTTACTTAGCACCAATGTTTAAAACTTTTTTAAGCAACAGAGCTCAAAAGTAATACCTTCCCTCAGAGAAGGAAAGATGAGGCAAGACAAGAGAATAATTGGCATTTCTTAAATATAAGTTTTCTCATGTTCACTGTGGCTCTTTCCAAAAGGCAAGACTGAATATAATCAGGATTTCAATTGTGGACAAAGATATGGGGTCCTTTTAGGCCAGAGGTGGGGAACTATTCCCCTTCATGACTTGTGAACTACAACTTCCAGAATTCCTGAGTCAGCATGGCAATAGATACCAGGGAAACGACTTGGCAGATGCCACACTGAGATACCAATTTGGATACAGCAAAAAAGGTGAGTGCAAAACTGAGGATCCTACTTTTCAAAATGAGTGACAAGACAGGATGAAATTTCCAAGTAAACTATACAATCTATAATTACATAAGGGGGCAATTTTTACCATATTTCCCCAACAACTACAGCAGATACATGCCAAATGTATCAAAATAACTGCACTCATTCTATCAATTTTAATTGATAGAAAGAAGAAGAAATAAAAAAGAAATATTCACCTCAAAGGTTCCAGCCTTCAGAAGATTTACTTGGTCATGTTGGGAAAGATCTCGGAAACCTGGAACACACTTGGCAAATTCCACTACTTCCTTTACTGCAGGGGTAAAGCTCATGGAAAATTCTTCCCAGACTTCCTGACCAGACTTATTTGGATCCACAAAAGGAGTCTTGTTCATTGGGCAAACCTGGATATTTACATACACATGGAATCAAAATGCTACTCTGAACACTTTCTTTTCAAAAACCGGCAATATCTTCAAATATAACATAATTATTCATAATTAAAACATTCATAATTAAAAATGCTAGAATGTTCCAAAAATGTTAGAATCTAATTAAAATTAAGAGTTTTCTCTTGTCAACAACATAATAAAACTTTTCTTAGAAAAGAAACCTGAGTATGAGCATCTACTTTAAAGTCCATTTTCCACAATATTTTATACTTGCAAATTTACATTCACAGAGCATCTTTGCATTACAATTTTGGAATAGCTGTGATAATTTTATTTCCATCTTGTGCGATGGGTGGGCAATTTCACTGACTATCCAGAAAAAATTATATGACTTGACTGTAAGTACTTTACCATAATCTTAATTTTTTTTAACTTCACTTTAAGGCTTTAAAAACTGCTAAGGCTTAAAATGTTTGAATTGCTTACATGCACATTTCTTCTCTTAATTGCTATGCGATTTGAAAAATATAGCAGTGTGAAAGAATCACAGAGAATGTACTTTCAGCTTCAAATGAAAATGCTATGGGAGTGGTCATTATTCAATTGGTTTAACTGTCACACATTTATACAGAAAGTCACATTTTAATTAGTAACTAGTTAATATTTATCCCCCCTTCCAATTGAATTCATACAAATCTTTGCTTTAAAAAAACACATACAAGGGAAGGAATTTGTTCACCCTAAAGTAACTTCACAGATGGAAATTTTCTTCAACTGTGTTAATATTCCAACTACAGGGAATCCTCAAATTATAGCTGATCACTTAGCAACTGTTTGGATTTACAAGGAATCCAGAAAAAGGAGTGACATTCCGATGGCATGTCGCCCTCCATTTACATGATTATGTTTTGGACATCTAGCCTGCACTTAAGGGTGTTTGCATCATCCCACAGTCATTTATTTTTGCCGGAAATGGGTGTTTAGTTCCAGTTTCCAGCAAAAAAATGGATTGGTTGAAGTGGATTTGCTTAACAATTATGGGGTTCACATAATAACCACTGGAGTTGGCTACATAGAGGGAGAGAGAAAAAAGAGCTGCCTTCCCTTTTCAAGGTTCTGCAAAAAGAATAGTCTCTCAAAGTGCTAATTCAAAAAACAAAAGTTTCACTTTTTCTTTTCTTTTCTGCAAAACTTCTCTTGGCATGGTTGCTTCCTTTTCAATAGAAATGGTTCTTCCATTGAAGCCAACGTTCTCCAAGAATTGTGAATTGTGCTTGATGGTTTTATCCCATTAAAGTCAAACTGAAATATCTTATAACTATCAGGTCTTTTATTCTCTCTGAAGCCAGCAGCGATGCCTCAATCCTGTCCAAGAGCATGGGAAAAAGGCATTTTAAGATGCTAGAGTTGATACCTGATTTTAGCTATTTTCTCTGTCTTCCCCTTCCTTAAAAGGCTAGTCTGGATGACCTTGTGGGAAGAAGGAAATGGCAAAGGTTGGTTGACATGGAGCAAGGCAAAGCAAGTGCTAGGCTGACATTTTCCAGTTGTTCAGGACTTTGTGAAGAAAGTGGCTGCTTCACATCCTTAGAGTCTCCTAGGCATTTAGAGCTTTCTTTGGAAGAAAACTTCCAAACTCTCATCCTCTTCTTTAAACAATGGAAGATGACCAAAACTTCTTTGAGGGGGTGAGTGGACACACACACATACACAGACATGTGTCTTCCTTTGGGGATTACAAATAGTATTTAAGGTGTATATGTGTGTGTGTGTGTGCAAATCTATCATCTGCCTCTTCTTCCTTAAAACTGTTCCCACCCCAAAGGGGGTGTTTCTCTTGGCAGATTGTTATCTTTCTTTTGAACTGGTAGCCCCTTGAATAGTGAGGTGAAGTTCCTGTCTACTGTAGATCATTGGGATCTGGAGCCTGAGTGGTGCAGGCATTTTGGGAGGAAAGGCAAAGTCTATGGCAACTGCTGCCACAGTAGGGAAAGACACCAGTGGAAGGGAAGCCACTTGCAGAGGTGATTAGTGAACTGTTTCATTACAGCTGCTTGTAAAATGGTACCTGTTTCTATGGTGAAGCCAAGTAGGATTTAGTTTAAGGACACCAAGTGCAGTGGAGTTGAACAATCAATGGCAGATGTGGGGTGGGAAGTAGGCACAAGGCCTGATGGGAAGAGTGGACACTGCAGTGTTCCTGTGGTTGGTCCTAAAAGCAAATTATTATGGGAGATGATGTAACTTCAAACAGTTGCTAAGTGACTGGTCGTATCTATAAGAGTGCCTGTATACTCTACTGCATTATTGTTCCTAGGACTATATGACTAATTTAAGCTTATGACAACTGAAGTATTTAATAGTTGTAATACCAGATGCATTCTGTCTCCAGTGCTGCAGGAATACACATTCAGAGATTTAATGGAAGAAAAGCCATTTTCGAGCATTTTATTCCCTTTTGTGGTAAAGCCATTGGTGAAGTTCATAGAATGGAAGCAAAGACTATATCCACTTGGATAGCGCATATTGTTTTGCCCTTTAAACTGTCCATTGAAATGTTTAATATTCCCATTTTGTAACACATTGCTTATGCTACCATCATCGGCTTCACCACCAGAATTGTATTGTTCCAAGTATTTAAGATTTTTCTCCCCATTTGAAATGGTACAATCTTCTGGTTGTTCCTGATTGTACATAAATGTATCTTTGTGGGCACTGGTCACCATGCCAATCACTTCTTCTTTGGCAATGTCAGAGGGCAGAGAAAGAGCATGACATAATGGAGGAGGAAGAGGAGAAGAGGGCTTTTTTGCAGTTTCTTCTTGCTTTTGTTTGGAGTTCAGCTGTTCCTGAGGCACTAAGAGCAGTGCTTCCTGGCTATCTTTTAATGCTTCACTGACCAAGTGATCACTGAACTGCGTATTCATCATAGTTTTCATGGCACTTTGCATTTCAATTATCATCCTCTGCTTCTCTCGTTTAGGAATTCGGCCAAATCGAACAGCTATAAGGAAGACAGAGAAAGTCTTTAGTTTTATATTATATCAAATTTTAATAATAATGCAATTTCATTTTTTTCTCAAGAAATCACACCTTTGATTAAACACATAATCTATTTGACAGTAAAATTGTGAACAAGGACCAAAAGACTACTCTACTGGTTCTGGGACCTGAAATTCTAAAGATACATTTTTCTCAAATGTGAGATACCACATGGAATAGAAGAGAATTCATACACAGTCCAAGCAGTGTTTTCAACTGTAATGAAGAGAATGAGGTAAGTTTTTAAAGTTCTTTTTCCCTCAAAAAGCAAGTTGCACATGTATGCTGCTTCTGGACAGAAAAGGCTATTGGAAAGAATGCTGACTTTTATAAGTATTGTTTCTTTCCTTTTCCTATATTATTTTTTGTACTTTATTATCATGTTATTTCCTTTTCTTAATATAGCTTAGAATTGTCCAGAAAGCTGTGTTATTAAAAAAAAAAAAAAGCATTCAAATAACTTATATAATACACAATTTTTCTTCTCATCAATGCAGGCAGGAATGCAAGCATTATTTTTATGACCAAGGAAAAAAGAGTGGAGAGACACAACTTGGAATACACAACTTGGAATGAAAATAGCGAAAACTTAGTAACTAGAACAACCCACAATTTGGAAAGTATTGTGGTTATATTAACTAAAAAGAGTAACCAAAATGTATCCAAAAGTGGCAGACTGGTTGTACTGGAGATACTTTGGCTTGAGAAAAATGAAAACCAATTTGTCTGCAATGATGATATCCAAAAAAGGCAGACATGGGCAGACAGACTAGAAGCATCATCAGACCAACTATAAGACTGTAAATACACTTGACCTTTAATTTTTTTTTACTTCCTTAATTTGCTGGTCTTGCACAACATATTTGTGGCTTCTTTAAAGTGGTTTGTTCTTTGCAAATTCAATTAATTAAGTTATCAGGCCATGATTAATTAATAATGGTATGAAACTTCCAATTACTAGATCATTCCTCTAAATCAGTGGTTCCCATAGTGGGCGGTACCGCCCCGGGGGGGGGATGCTTCAGGGGGGGGCAAAGAGGCAGCTGGGGGGCTGGCCCCCTGACTGACTGACAATGAGGCAGGCTCACTGACTGCTGGCCACACAGCCCATTGACTGCTTCATTGCTCTGTAGCCAGCACCTCAAATGTGGAACCTGTGCATGGTGAGCCTTGTCAAACCCGGGGGGGGGGGGAAGAGGGGGGAAGTAGCGGAAAGGGAGCACGTTAACTTGCAGGCTGCCCTCTCTGGTGGAAGCAGCGGAGGCATGCCAGAAGGCCCGAAAGCAAAACCCTCCCAAGGCACGCAGTGGAAGGGGTGGGTGGTCTGGCGTTAGGGCCCCCTTCCCCAGAGAACAAGGGAGCGTGCAGCACCTGCCCAGCCTCCGCCTTTCCAGCCAGCCGGGCTTGCGTGCAGGATGCGGGTGGATGCAGCTGCAGCTCTTCAAGGCACGTGGCTCAGTTTGGTTCAGCTCTACGTGGCTGGCCCAGACCTAGAACCTAGCCTCCCTCTGCAGCCTGGTTCTTCCGACTGAGTCCTGAGCTTGCTTTCTTGCTTGCTTGCCAAGTGATCATTCCTTCCACCTCCACCGGTCTGGGCTGTTTCTGCACGCTTTCCTCCTCCCAGGCGGAGCATTGCAAAATTGGATGCCAAAGAAAGAACTGGGGCAGGGGGCTGGAGAAGGGGCAGAGGGGCAGCTGTATTAAGGAGCAGGAAGATCTTAGCCATGGTTTATTGACTAAGCCAGAATCAAATAGCATGCAGATAGCAACACTTTAACCAGAATGGCTGGGTTGATATGTTCAGCCCGTATTTCTCAACCTTGGCAACTTGTGTGGACTTCAATTCCCACTCTGGCTTTGCTCTACTTTCCCAAAGTGCCGCCACTGTCGCACTCTGTCTGTCTGTCTGTCCATCTGTCTCCGTCTGTCTGTCTATCTATTCATCCATCCATCCAAAAGGTCTGTCTGTCTTCCTGCCTGCCTGTCTTTCTATCTACCTACCTACCAATCTACCTACCAATATAGATCTATCTATCTATCCATCTACCTATCTACTTATCTACCAATCTACCTACCTACCTATCCATACATTCATCCAAAGGTCTGCCTGCCTGCCTCTCTCTCTCTCTTTATCTCTCTCTCCATCCATGTTTGAAGTGCCAGCCCTGCAGGCAAATCAGGAAAGTAGAGCAAAGCCTGGGAGAGAAGAAGGGAGGGAGGGAGGGGGAGAGAAAGAGAGAGACCTGATGCATCAGATTGAAATGAGACCTAGTTAGACTGAGGCCCTTTTCCACATTGAAACATCTTTGGCTTCTATTAAAGGTATTGTGGACAAAACATGGTCAACACTATCAGGAAGCTCTCACATTTTGAAATTTATTGAAATTTTTAAATTTAAAAAGACTTTAAACAGGATCCATTGGACCAGATCTCCACACTAAAAATTACTTTTCCCCAATGTATTACAGTGCCAATTCTGAAGAAGGCAAAACCAAAATGTACTGGTAAATTACAAGGAGAACACACACACTCCCTTCTAATCCTGTTGGAGCAGGTGATTGGACTAGATATCTCATTAACTTTCTCCTCCCTCTCTTCTTCTTTATTTCTTTTTCTTTCTGTACCTTCCTTCCATTCCCCCTCTTTCTTTGTCCCTTTTTCTTTCTTTCCCTTTTCTCTTTCTTTTCTTCTTTCTCTTTCTCTCTTTCCCTCTCTCAGGCTCACCCCATTGACTTGACTTGCTTAGGCAGGTGCCTCCAGTGCAGTGGGCTCAATGGGGTGGAGGGCTGCAGGGCTGACACCTAGAACACAGCAGTGGTAGCATGTTTGAAAAATAAAGCAAAGCCAGAGGTCAGTAATTTTTGCTGCAAAGAATCACAAAAGCTTCTGGGTTGTGCACAAGAAGGGACACACATGTCAATGCAATTCAACAAAATGTAACATAAAATAGAGATACAAATAAAACAAATCAACAAGAATCGGCAAAGCATCTCTGATTAGATTTTATTCACTACTAGAATCTAATCAGAGACGCTTTGCCGATTCTAGTCCAATCATCTGCTCCAGCAGGGTTAGAAGGGTTATAAGAGTCATAAGGGAGTGTGTGTGTGTGTATGTGTGTGCATGGCTGTCAAAACTCCAAAAACAGGTCAAGTATCTCTGAGGAGGCTAATCATAAATTAGAACACTTGTTAAACAACCGGCCATTAAGTGAGGACCACTTGTTTGCCAGTCACCTGGCCATGCCCACCCAGTCACATGACCAGCAAACCACACCTACCCAGTCATGTGACCAGCAAGCCATGCCTAGCCAGCAAGCCACGCCAGCCAGTCACATGACCAGCAAGCCATGCCTACCTAGTCATATGATCAGCAAGCCAGACCCTCACATTAGGCCATGCCCACAGAAATTTAAATCCCACCTTTGGGTAGGGGGCACTGAGGAGTAGTTTGTAGCACCAAGAGGGCAGTGGACTGAAAAAGTTTGGGAACCACTGCTCTAAATCAGTACTCTGCAAATTTGGCAACTTTATGATGTATAGCCTTTAAGTCCTCAAATTGGTAGGTAGCGAATTCTGGGAGTTGAAGTTCACATATCTTAAAGTAATATTTGAGCAGCAATGATCTTAAAAAAAAAAAGACAGATCTAGCATAGCCAAACTAATTTGTGGAATCCCTGCCTAATTTTCTTATGGCCCAGTTCAGGAATAACATCTAATAAAGTTAGCCAAAGTACCAGTCAGTTTGAATGTTCTTCCTTGAAAATTATCCTCTTAGAAAACCCTGTTTGGAAAATTGCATTGTTTCCAGTGATTGATAAATAATAAAATCACGACCCTGTGATAAGTATAAAAGAGTCTCCTATATTTTTCCTCAATGATTAAGATCCCTTATATGTTTTCTGATAGATCAACTAAATAAAAACTGTAAATATTGGTAACTTTTATTTGCTTTTTTCTCTAATCAATGTATCATATTGAAATTTCTTAGCCTTTTTACATAGCATTGGAAATGGCTTTATTATACACCATACCACATTAAAGTATATATAAAAAAGCTGAGATTTATGAGTTGGACAGATTAAAATCATACAAGTAGATGGCTACATATCTAACATATAAACATACAAGGGTTCCTGACAGTCCATCCTTGTATGGTTGGAGATTTAAACATCCCCTTTACAATCATGGTTTAGAGCACTTTGTGTAGGGACTTGCTGCTTAATCCCTCCATCGTGGATATCGCTTATATCATGAATAGAAGCTCACTGCTTGTATAGGTAGTCCTTGACATAACTGACTCCCAAATTTTTGTTACTAAGCAAGACAGTTAAGTGAGTTTTTACCTCATTTTACTATCTTTCTTGCCACAGTTGCTAAGTGAATCTATAGCAGTTAAGTCATATGGTTGTAGTGAAACTGGTTTCCCCACTGATTTTGCTTGTCAGAAGTTCACAAAAAGTGATCATATGATCCTGGGATGCTGTAACCATCGTATATCTGAATCAGTTGCCAAGCATCTGAATTTTGATCATATGACCAATATGGACATTACAATGGTCATAAGTGTGAAAAATGGTTGTAAATCACTTTTTTAGTGTTGTTGAAAGTACAGGACTATCTGTATTCATAAATTCTCACAGGGATTACAAGCTCTTGTAGGAACGTATTTCATGTTCTAGTATCATTTCCATAGTTATGACTTTATAGCTACATAGTTGTGACTTTATGGACTCTGATTGGAAGCAGAGCACAATGTTAATCTTTACTTTATCATCATTTTTATAAAACTTCCATTTGAATTTAACACAAAACGTACAACAATTCACCTTCTGAAGGTCACTGCTCAATATAGAAACATACCATCTCTTGACATTCCTACAGACAAGCATTTTTTGAATCGGCATTGCTGACACCTGTTTCTATTCATTCTCATTATAGAACAGTTGTTATTCTTTAGGCACTTCTTATATTGGATATTTTGCTGAATGCTTCTTCTAAAGAAACCCTGAAAAAATAAGCAACAGTTTTAGAGGTTAGTGGGTTTTTTTGTGTGTGAACAAGTTTCCAATTAAATCATACAAATAAAATCTTGCATGTTTAATCTTGAAAATAAGACTTGTGAAATTTTGTTGTGATTAAAAATGATGAAATAAAACACATGCAAAGTATAAAACAAAGTATTCTTCTTAAACTTTAAAGAATGTTGCCCTCAGCTTTGCTGATTGTACTTATTTAGTACAAAATGAAAATATTTTAAATTTGGCAATTTTGCAAATAAAACATAACAGTATATTTCAGACAGTCAGCAACAATTATACTCATTTCTAAATTTATATCTATTCATTGCTACCTTAAGCCATTTATATTAGAAAAATTACCTTGCAGCCTTCACAGGCATGGACCCCATAGTGAAATCCTGAAGCAACATCTCCACAGACTTTACACAGCAAGATCATGCCATTAAATTCTAAAAATGCAACAGTATGAAAGCTCAGTAGTAACATGAGAAATAAAGGCCGGATAGATTTGCTTTGTTATGTAATGTAATGTAAAGGAATATAATTCTGTATACCTGCCTTCTCAGATCATCATCATACATGTCTCAAAGAATGTTAAAATGTTTTAGTAAATGAGTCAGCAAAAGATTAAGCAGTATAGTTTTTAAATTTGATGTTGTGTCACTTTAGAAAATTCTCTATTAATTCTGCTAATTGGAAACTGATTGTGAAGCTTGCAAATGGCAATCACATGACTGCAAGAGATACAATGGGCATAAATGTGTGGCAGATGAAAAGTGTATGAATGGTGATCATGTTACCACAGACAGATATGATGGCATAAATTTGAGGATTTGTTGCAAAGCTTTTTTACAACTCTTAATTTCAAATGATCACCATACAAGGCAATCAGTAAGTGAGAAATAACTAACTAATAATAGCTTTATTAGGATGGAAACAAACGTGCAAATTCAGAACGAATGTGCTGCAATCTTAAGAAGTTTCAGATTCAAAGGCTGGTGTCTCCAAATTAAGAAGTACAGAAATTAAGTGTATGAGTCACCAGTTACCAAAGTTTAAGAAACTGTAGACAAGCAAATAAGATATTAAAAAAATATAATCAGGTCTGTTAGAAAACAAATTTCTTTGTTCCTAACTTGTTAAGTCACACCAGCAAAAAAACCCACCCCATTGTCATCGGTAGAACTTTAAGTTATTTTAAAATATATTTTCAAAACTTTATTCTAAAATAGTCTCATATTTTATGCACACTCAGTAAATGATTCAGAAGAAATGCTTTGGATTTTGTGCAAGTTGCAGTGGTTTCTGCTATGTTTTAAATCAGTTACTTTTTTTTTCAAGCTTCTGTACAACGCTATTAGTTTTAAAGGTAACATTAATCATAATAAATGCTTTTTATGGCAGTGTAAACCTGTATAATCTTTTGTGCTTATATGACATCACAATCACTTCTAAATTATCTTCAAAGTATACATGATCATGTTACATAGATAAACGTATTTAATTTACTTTAATTCAAAAATGTAAATGCCCCTTTTCACAATTTGAATTTGTGTATTCTTTCAGTATCAAAGCTGGAGTATTTCAAAATCTCAATTCTGAAATGCTGTGCCTTATGCATTTTAAATAGAGAGATTTCCAGACTGGGGTTTCTTAGTAAACATTTCTCAATTTCTCATTTTTTTTCTTCAGATTTCATTGTGGATTACAAGGCAACATAGTCTGTTGGCCCCATGAAACAGGAATATGCCAGTATGACAGTTTGAGCATCAGAACTCCAGTTTAATTAGAAGAATGGAAGTCAGAGATTAAGTGATGAAGATTTAATACCACAGCCCACTGCTGCCAAGCTTGAGTTAAATGTATCTTGTACCTAAAGTGTATAATCTAAGGATCAATTCAGATGTCGCAAGTTCCTCCTCTTGTTAGTCTCTCATTTACTATTACAATGTTATATGGGTCAGTGGGTATTTCTAACAAGGGTTCGTCCAGAGAGCACCTGGAAGCAAGGATCTCTATAGCATTTGTACATTTTCAATTATCCAACAAGTGAGTACCACTTTAATCAGAACAGCTAACCATAGGAATTAAAAAAGAAAATATGAAAGTAATAGAAAAACGAAAGGCGCTGAGAAACATGTCAAAAATGAGTACTTTGTAAAAGACTAATAGCACTTACTTGCAAACCCTTTATGACATTTTGCTGCTGAGGCACCACTCAATTGATTTGTCTTAGTGTGATTCTCAAACTGGTCAGTGTTTGGGCTTCCATCAGAGTGCTCTTTACTCTTGTTACTGCAGCTCCCCTCAGAGGAGGAATTGTTTGGTGATGGTGGTACAGGGGAAGAAGAGGACTGAAAACTGTTGTCTGAGCCCTCACTGTGACAGGAAGCAGGGCTAGATGCAGAGCTTGAAGAGCTGATATAAGCAATTACACTTCCTGAAAAAGAACATAAGAGTAAACCATTATCTGTAGTCAGAGGTCAGCTTCCCCTTCCCCTCTCCTATTCTTATAACATTATTCAACAATATGCCTTTTGATTTTTAGAAAACAGCATTTACTTCATCATCTGAAGCTTAAAGTCAAATTTAATTACATCACCCTAACCAAGAGAATGTGCTTAAAGAAAAACAAATGAAAAACTTTGCTTTTGTTTTTTGAAGATACAAGAAAATAGCCAGTGGTGAATCCAAAATTGGGCAATATTTATAAATATTTTAGATATTTATATGGAAAAGACAGTGACATGTCTAAGTGTGGTATTGAAACAAATTCTGTTATGTTCAAGAAAAAAAAATGAAATGTAAGTCACCAATGCAACTTAATTAACATGGGCATTAAGCAGGGGTAGGCTGCTCCTGGTTCTCCCTGATTTGGGCAAACCCTTAACTATCCCCATCTGGCTGGCCCCATCTATCCTGCCAGAAGTCCCCACATGGCCTGTTTGAGTGCGAGGTAAGTTCAGGGGCCGAACGGAGGCTCAGGGACGGCGAAAAATGGCCTCTGGAAGGCAAGAAATGAGTCTGTTTCCAGCCTCCAGAGGGCCTCCAGACCCCCAAAGGAGGTCATTTTTGCCCTGCTAGAGGCTCGAGGAAAGCCTCCAGAGCCTGAGAAGGGCAAAAAATGGGCCACCAGGAAGTTCCAAAAGGCCAGAAACAGCCCTATTTCCGGCCTCCGGAGGGCCTCTGGACCCTGGGGAAGGCCGTTTTCACCCTCCCAGAGGCTAGAGGAAAGTCTTCGGAGCCTGGGGAGGGGAAAAGCCCCCCCTGCTGTGGTGCAGGGAGCCAACTAGGCCACGCCCACCATGGCCATGCCTGTCCAGCAACAAGGCAGAGAACTGGGCTGATATTTTTGAAGCCTATCCTTAGCATTAAGTGCATCTCTACATGATTGGTGTATGATATTACTATTTCCCTATTTTTTTAAACAAATTTTATTAGTTTTTAAAGACAATACACAAACAAATAAAACATAAAACCTAATAACATAAAATCTCTTTTCTAAAAACTGCTTATTAAATTTTAACAAAACAAATAAAACATCTTATTTGAATATAACATAGTTCCAGAGTATCACATATGCATATCTTATTTATTCTTTTTCCAACTTCTCCTTTTACCTAAATTTCTATATCTCTTTATTCCTTGTACTTATACTTTCATCTGTCTTGTTTACAATTTCATTATTCTCTTCTAACGTTCTTCCAAAATTTTATGAATTCTCAATAAGCTAACTTAACAAACAAAAACACTAAACATGAAAACATAAAACTTTTTTTTGGAAAGTGGCTTAATCCTGGGTTAGCATCTTTTTATACAGACATAAATCAAATTCATGCTCACCTTAAATACTATTTCATATCTCATTTATCATTCTACATTTTCTATATGTTTTCTCCCCTCTTTTCACTCTCTTAATTCTATTTTATTTATTTCATCTCAATTTTACTTGTATCTTTTGTCCGTTCTTTTTCAATTATCTATTTTTCTTTTCTCTTTACTGCAAAATTTCTCTGTAAGCACTGGTTGAATTATGATGACTTTTTATCTTTCCCCTAGATTTAACACTTAAAATAATATATAATTTCCATACTGGTTCTGCTTTGTGCATTCTACATAGTACATTTTAAAGTAATAAAAAAGAGAAAAAATAGTTCCATAGCAACAATGTTCCATAGCAAATTAAACTCTATTAGACATTTTACAGATTCCCTGTAATATATTGTTAACTCATATAATATTCCAATTTTTAAAATCTATTTCAAATACAAATACTACAATGCAATCCTGTACACTTTTGCAGAATCTCTTCTTTAAGCCCATGTCACACTGGCCAACGGGTGCAAAAAGGACACAGCGGACGAGCAAAATGTTCCATCCGTTGTTATCCGCTCTCAAAAGGGGCAAAAATTTGCATAACCAGAGCGGATAACACGGATGGGGGGAGGACGCAGAGCAGAAGCAAAGCGGATGCGGAACAGAAGCCCAGTGGATGGAAGCGGATGGGAGTGGATGGCGCAACCGCAGGGCTTCCGGGGGGCCTCAGCGAAGTGGACACGGAACAGATACAGCGGATGCACAGCGGAAGCCTAGCAGATGCAGAGCGGAAGCCGAACGGATGCCTGGCATTAATTGCGCATGCGGGGAGGATGCATTGCGTCAGCCCCGCGGATATAACGGAAGCAGCTCGGAAGCAGGTCACCATTCAGAGAAAAGACCTGCTGCCGGAAGGACTGGCTGCCTTGCCTGCATGTCTGCCTGCAAGCCTTGCTGCCACCCTCCCTGCCAGCCAGCAACCCCACAACCATGCTGAAGCACAGCAAACCTCAGCCATCTGCTGCCAGCCCTTGCAAGAGGGACAGGGCTACCATCCCGCCCCCTGGCCCTCACTCTGGTTCTGCTGGGGCTTCTGCAGCATGGGCTCGCTCTTGGGGTTGGGGCTTCTGCTGCTTCTGCTTTTGGAGGAGCTGATGAAAAGCACTCCAGCACCAGCCACCTCCACAGCACCTGCACCCTTCACCCCTGAGACTGAGCAACCAAGAGGAGTGCCAGAGACTCATTTTTGTCTTATAGCTTGTTGTTAATAAAGTCTATTTTTGATTCACATACTTGCTTCATTTCTTTTTTTTTAATAAAGTCTTGCTGGAAATGTTTATAAATGGTTTAAGCCTTTGCATGCTTGTGGGATGGGTTAAGATAGTTGTGGGATGGGCAGGGATATCTGTGGGATGGGCAGGGATACCTTTGGGATGGGTAATAGCTGTGGGATAGATAAACCTCCAGTGCAAGCATAGTGGGACTGTATGGTCCACCCTCCCAGGTGCCACACCTATGGCCCTTTATTATCAATAACAATGTAATCATTGATCCACACATTTCAACATAAACACAACTCTTTCTTAAACGCCCTGTTCATTGTAGCCCAACCAAACATACATGGCCCAATCTCATCCGTGTATGAGACAGGCTGAAGGAAGCATCCATTAAGCATCTATCATCCTGTCTTGCCACTCCACTGCTCCAGCTGGGGAGTTGCACCAGTGTCTCAGGAGGTTGCGCTGCTTCTTCGCCTCATGTGAGGCTCTGTTGGGGCCTTGCACATCCTCAGTGTCAATCAGGTTTTGCCCTTGCCTCCATTCCCCAGGCTCCATGTCCCCATTGCCTTGTTGATGGTCCACAAGCCTGTTCTGCAAGACTGGGTAGCGGGTGCGCATGAGATTGTGCAGGATGCAGCAAGCTTCCACGATCCTCCTCATGGTCTCTGGGCTATGCTGCATGTTGGTGAGAAGTACCTGGAACCTGTTGGCCAGGATGCCAAAGGCATTCTCCACCACCCACCTTGCCCTGGACAGCCTGTAGTTGAAGATCCTCTCTTCACGGGTGAGGTATTTGGAGGTGTAGGGCTTCATGAGGTAGGTTCTGAGGGAGAAGGCATCATCCCCCACGATGAAGTAGGGCACATCTTGCGTGTCGTTGGGCAGCGGGTCTGGATCTGGGAAGCCCACCATGAGGTTGCTTCCCAGCCCCTCCTTGAGGTGACTGGCGTTGTATACCTGGGCATCTGAAGATGAGCCGTTGCCTGAAGCATCGATGTACATGAACTTGTAGTCAGCATCGACCATGGCGAAGAGGATGATGCTGAAGAAGCCCTTGTAGCTGTGATAAGTGGACCCCGACTTGGCTGGCGCTTTGCAGGCCACGTGCTTGATATCTATGGCTCCAATGGTGTGGGGGAAATTCCACTTCTGATACCACTGCTCTGCAACTTTCTTCCATCCTTCTTCAGTGGAGGGGCACTGGAGGAGCTCCTCCTTGTATTCTTCGATGATGGCCTGCACCACTTCTCTGACAACAAAGCTGATGGTGCTGGGTGGCACCTCCAGCTGTACTGCATGCTGCTGTTGGTGGTCCCTGAGGCCAGGTGGCGCAGAGTGAGTGCCACCTTGAGCCCAGGTTCCAGGCTGGGCGGGAAGTTGGTGTTTGTCTTGGTCAACCTGGATGTCAGGCGCTGCACAACTTCGTCAAACATGGCTGGAGGCATCCTCATGAAGTTCTGGAACGCCCGAGTGTCTTTGCTCCTGAGCTTCACCATCAGCTTGTTGTACAGTCCGTCCTCTGCTCTTCTGGTGAACCATCTTTGGACCCAGACTTTTTTTGGGTGGCTCCTTTTCTTCCCGTAGTAGAGTTCACAGAGCCTGTAGATGGTTTTGCATTGCTGCAGAAGGATGGTGGCTGCCGAAAGGACTTTGTCACAATCCACGGTGGACATGACTGGATGCTGTGGAAGAGGAAGAGGCAGATGAAGGCTGCAGAGGTCTGCACAGCTAGGTTGCTGGTCTGAAAGTGAGATGCAGACGAGTTGCTCCCCCTTTTTATGGGCAGTATAGGTGTCCCTTTGCATCCTCTAGGCATCCTCTAGACATCCTTAATATCCGAGATAGGTCCCCTCTGCGAACGTTTTTTCTGCTTTAAATGCTTTGTTTCCACTAGGCATCCGTTCTGCGTCCGTTCCGCTTCCTCCCTGCATCCGGGCGGATGCAAGTTGCGTGGATGCGCAGCAGATACCTAGCGGATATAGCGGATGCGTAACGGATGCAGAATGAATGCGTAGCGGATGCAGAACGGATGAACTGGATACATTTTCTGCGCAAAAGTTTTAGGCAGCCCAAAACGTTCGGAGCGGATGAAATGTCAATAAACGGATGCTGGACGGATAGAGAGGAAGCCAAATGGAGGCAGTGAGTACATCACATTTTCGAACGGATGGCAAGGTTTTTTGTCCGTTTTACATCCTCTTTGCATGCGTTGGTTCAGTGTGACATGAGCTTTAATTACATTTTACCCTTTGTGTCTAAAAAACCCCTGTTTTTTAACATCTTGTTTTAAGTCTTTATAACTTCTCTTCCCTTTTTCCCTTCTTCTCTTATCCAGTCTAGTCTTTTTGTCCCCATATCTCTCAGTCTCCACCCTTTTGGTCTCCCCTCTCTGTTGTATTCCTCTTTTCTGTTGCTTCCTGACATTGTATCGATTTTTCACCTTATTTTTCCCTTTCTTGGTTGTTTTTTTAAATCTTGGATTCTCCATTTTCTTTCCCTTTCCCTTTTCTTCCTCAACTAAAATTATTTGTCCAGTAAAGATGGCTTCTTCTTCTTCATCCCAGTTTTCTTGTTGTTGTAATTCCTGGTAGGTAGAAATCACCATTTCTAAGAAGTGGAAAACAGATCCAGAAGAGCCCTTGCCTTGTTGTTCCTCTTCTTTTAACTTTTTATATTCTATTTTCAATTCTTCAACAGATAATGCCATTGTAAGATATTTTTTTTTAAAGCAACCCAAATGATTTTAGTCATTTGGTCTTTCAAAAAATAGTCTTTCAAAAAATAATTTCCAACAGTCACTAAATCACAAAGCAATCCAAATCAGCACAAACTGTTTCATTTAGCACTTTCTTCTTTTTGTACTATCTTTTCCTGGGGTGAAATTTAATTACACAGTTCCAAAGTAATTTTTTAAAAGTCTTATTGCCGTTATCTCTGATCTTAAAAGTTCCAAGCCGTCTCCTCCAACAAAATCTTAATATATATTCTTTGCCTCTCCCTTCCCACTAATAGCAAAAAAAAGAAAAAGAAAATTTTTGGTTTTTAGTTCCAATGTTCAGAAATCTTAATATCCCCTTGGCTTTAATCTTCAGATTTAATTACCTTCTATGCCAAAGCAGGTTTTTCCAATTTCCATCTGCTATTTCCACAGGGAAGGAGAGTGAGAAAAAAAACAACTTTCCCTTTAACTTTTATCCGCCGCTTTTAACAATCTTGTTAGGAAACAATGTATCCTTTAAAAAGTTGAACCTCCAGAATAAAGATGTAGCTTATTGTCCCGGTTCAGCGAAAAACTTTCACTTCTTCAAACTTCCTCCTACACAATCTTATCCGGCTGAATGCTTCTTTGTGGTGGCCATTGCTGACCGCCGCTCTACTGCCTTAGGAAAAGGGAGTTAAACCGGCTGAGGGGGATTGCTATTCCCCCAGACCCCTGCCCGGATCTCCCATCTTTGGTTACCTCTACGGGGTAACCATAGCCTCCAAATCCAGCTGGATCGGAGACACCTCAGCAGCGAGCACAGCAGGAACTGCACACAATTCCTGCCGCCGCCGAAGCCTTGCAACTGGACGTCCGCCTTGATTTTAAAAAATTCTTTTTATTATTATTATTATTATTTTTTAAAAGGATTTACTGTGGCATACAAAAAATATAGGATAATTACTTTTAGAATCCCCTGGATGTGGGTCTAATTCTGATTGAAAAACAGTTATCACAGCCCACAATGAGAAGAAGTGGGAAAGTGCAATCTAAGAATTTACATTAATAGTATTTTGAAGGGAAAATACAGATTAGTATTCTCTCTTAAATGTGACCTAATATTAAATAACTTTCGATGATATGATTTGTGTGCTTTCTAGTAGTCAGCATAAAATAGGAGATAAGGAAGACATGCATATAAGAATGTCTTAGACAAAATTGTGGATAGTTCTTTTTAAAAGCACCTCACATAGTGATTATCATTAAACTGTACTTATTGTGCACATTGGGTCTAATTGAGTTTCTTTTAAAAAAAAACAAATTTTATTAATTTTACAACTAAAAAAATCAACAACTCGACAACACATACATGCATGAAAGAGTAGAAAGAAAAGAAAAAAGGGATAGGGAGAAGGAAACAGGGAAAATTTAAAAACATTCTTATTTTCGACAGTTTGTAAGATCTTTTCTTCTCTTAATTAGGTCTTATCTGCACACCTTGTCTATACAAAATTTGTACATCGCTCATATAAATTTATACTATCTTATGATATAAAGTCTATCTTTGTTCTAACCATTTATACCAATAGTTCCAGCTATTATAATATATTGAAATAACTTTGTTTTTTAAAGCTAAAGTTAACCTGTCCATTTCTGAGCGATTTGAAATTTTTTGGATGGTCATCTCCTCTGTAGGTATATGAGGGTGCTTCCCATTGAGCGAAGGCCAATCTGGCCGCTGTTAGTATGTGTATTGTTATGTATTTTGTTTTTTTTTTAATATTTATCAAAAATCCCTAGCAGAAACGACTCTGGTTTGTATTCGATCTGTTCTTTTGTTATATCTTCCCGCCAATTTCTAATTTTCTTCCAATATTTTTGGGCTTCTATACAGGACCACCACATGTGAAAAAAGGTACCCCCCCCCTTTTTTTTTTTTACATTTCCAACGTTTTGGACTCATTTTGGGACACATTTTTGCCAATCTCGAAGGGGGAAGGTGCCATCTATAAAACATTTTATATGCGTTTTCTTTGTATGCTGCCGATTTTGTAATCTTATTATTTCTTCCCCAGACTTTTTCCCATTCTATTAAATGATGTTACGTCCTACATTCCTACTCCAGGCTATCATATACCCTTTTACTGTTTCTTCTTCTAATTCTACTTCTAATAAACAATTATAGAATTTAGTTAATTTTTTTTGCGTGGTCCTAATAAAATTTTGTCTAATTGTTGGGGTTTATTATTAATTCCAAATTCCTTTCTATCTTGTTTATATCTACTATGAATTTGTAGGTATACCCACTGATTTATTTTAAATCCCCCTCTTGAAGTTCTTGTCGTGATTTCAAATTTCCTTGTATGTCCAATAAATCTTTGTATTTGATCATTTTAGAAATATCCAGATTGTTTGGGTGGATCATCGCCTCCATGATCCACCAGATCATGGCTCACCAGATTGTTGATAACCAGATCGGTACTTTTAAGTGGTGTTTTTTGCATATTTTTTTCCAATTAATTAATAATGAGTCTCTAATTGTCTATGGAAATATTTCTGGTCAACTTTCCCTATGTCCCATAAAAAGGTGTGCCACCCCCCTTTGTAAATCGTGGCCTTCTAAAAATAAAATTCTCTTATTTTTTAAGTTCACCCAATCTTTTAACCATAGTAGAGTGGCAGCAATATAATTCCCAATTTGGAAGTGCCAACCCTCCCCTGCTCCTCATATCCTGCATTGCTTTCAAATTTATTCTGGGTTTTTTCCCTTGCCAAACAAATTTAGCGGTTATTTTATTAAGTTCTTCAAAAAACCTGTGTAATTTAATTGGAATCATTTGAAATAAATATAAAAATTTTGGGAGAATATTCATTTTAATGGTAGCAATCCTACCCAGTAATGAGAGTTGCAGTCTACCTCATAATTCTAAATCTTTCTTTACTTGTAGCAACAACTTATCATAATTATTTTCTTTAAGTGCCTTGCAATATGCTGTCAACAATATTCCTAAATATTTCACTTTGTCACTTGAATTCCCATAACTTCTTCTAATTATTTTTTCTGTTTTTCTGTTAAATTTTTAGTCATTAATTTTGTTTTTTTCCTATTGAGTCCTGCTACTGCTCCGAATTGTTCTAATTCATTCATCAATTTTTGTCCTCTTTCCATTGGTTCCTCAATAAAGAAAAGCATATTGTCAGCGAATGCTTGCAACTTGTATTCTTCTGTTTTAACATTATTCAGTATTCTTCTGTTTCTGTTTTAATCCTTTTATCTTTGAATTCTAATTTGTATTAATAATGTTTCTAATGAGAATATGAAGAGCAGGGAAGACAGCGGGCAACCTTGTCTAACTCCCTTTTCTATTTTTTATTCGGCGAGTATATTCCCCACTTACTATAATATTGGCCTGTTGTGTATCGTAAATAATTGTTATAATATTGTCAAATTTAGTGCCTAATTTCATATTATATATATTTTTTAATTAAAAATTGCCAATTTAAATTATCAAAGGCCTTTTCAGCATCTAAGAACATGAGTGCGATTTGTTTCTGGGGGTGGGCTTCGTAAAATTCTAAAATATCTAATACTGTTCTTGAATTATTGATATGTAAGGAAATGATGAATTAAATTTGGTGGATTTATGGAGAAGACTATATCCTGAAAAAAAGCAATTTAAATTTTATTCCAATCCGCATCAAATATGGACACGAACTGATGTGGCATGGATGAACGGGGAAATAGCAAATGAGATAAAAGAAACTGATATATTACCAAATGAATGGGCAGACCATAACCCAATTCAGATAATATGGAAAGGCAGGAAGAATCTAATTGAGTTTCCATATAACAGGTTAACTTGACTTGATGTCTCTGGTTATCTATGATGTTTTTATCCTCTTTATGAAATTACTGAGCTCAGATTTTAATAGCACCAAACAATGGCATTAATTTGAAGCATGAGGAATAGAGAAATGGAACTGTATAATGGGATAATGCAATGTGTCAGATAGTGCCATATTAAAACAATAAGAATCCAAAAATCCCTCCCACCAAACTTTAAATATAGTTTAACTAGAAGTAAGAATCAAGAATTATATATGTGACACTATAAATGTTTTTCCATTTTTAGTCTTACACAGTTATTTATGTATAAAAGTTAAAAAAAAAAAAATCCCAGAGGACTTAGAAAGGCTTAGTAAGAGAGAACCATGAATAAGCCTCAGTAAGTTTCCCACTGAAACTCTGATATTTCAAGTACTTTCCACAAAAGATAGAGGAAGAATCATTTCAAATAATAACATTAATGTTATTAATGAAGAATGATTTCTAAATCTGCAGAACAGTTTTAATATGTGCTTACCCAGGTGTGTGCTCATTTCATACATAATTCCACTATTTGCAGTAAATGCAAGAGAATCAGATAAATACAATAAAAATTACATCTGATCAACAGGTTTTGAGAATGGACTTACAAAACCAGGCAACGGTAATAGGGCACATTGGTGCTGCATCTATCACAAGTGTTTTGTGCCAAACAACATTTTTTAAAGTGAAATATTATTTCCAGTCCATTGAAAAAGAAAAAAAATTAAGGATACTCTGTCAAATAATAAATGTGCACTCTATTTTACAAAAACAAGTGTTTAATTTGACCTGAAACAGAATTCTGATACCAACATGCTTCTTTATGCTGTTTTTTACTTAATATTCTTTGTAAAGTACAGTTGCATCTATCAGTACAGATTTCCAGAATTTCCTATCATCTAGTAGCTTATGTGGAACATGTATTTTCTATGTGAACAATTTTTCATATACAATGAGAGAGAAAGCAAATTTATCAGATCTTTTTAGAAAAAGTTGACTTTAAATTTTGAGTGAAGTGTATTGCCATTTCAGTTCTAATATTTAACTGACACTATTCTCAATCTAGTCTAATCATAGTTGAGATTTTCAATAATATGCCAACTTTGGACATGTAAAAATAATGTCACAGCATAATTAATCATATGTAAATACTACAATTCCCTTAAAGAATTGGATTAGAAGAATACAGAGGAATATAATTATTATGATTTAGAACCTATGATGGCTATAAGCCATCTCTTCACAGAAAATCATTGTTAAAACATACAAATAATTTAAAAACTCCTGAAGAGGCACAGCAATTTTTACATAAATAAAAAGGAGCATTGAGAAAAATAGAAAAAATTTTCATAATAAATGTGCATCATCAGTGAAAGAACTGCTATTTGATACTCATAAACAACAATGCAGACATCAAATTAATTAGAATAGTAAGAAAAAATGGCAACTGAGAAATAACCTTGCTTATTCACCTATGGAATAGAACGGAGAGAAAAAAATCCAAGATCGTTTATATATTTACAAATTCCTCAGTTTGATGATAATGGTTTCATAGTTCAGTTTGTAGCAACATATCAAATTTCACTTTAAAAACACAAATAAAATGCCCAGCATAATCCACCCTCTGCTATTCTTCTCTATTGTAAAATATTATTTTATAGGGATGGCACATAAAAATAAATACACACATATATTTTGGATTTCCATAAAGTAAACAATAAAGATGAAGTAATGTCTTATTTTAGGGCGAGATTATTCTCTCTGTTTCTTAGCCAAGGAAACTAGCATTGTCTGAAGACATTTCTATGTCTTCATAGTACACGGAAACCTGGTACCTTCCCACTGAAATGGTACCTATATATCTTGCATTTTCGTAATTTTGAACTGCTTGATGGAAAGGAATGGAGCAAGTAATGAGAGCTCATGCCATTTCACAGCTCTTCTCTACAACCCAGGCTGTCAGCTTTCCAGCTGACAAACTCGGTATCTTTTAACCATTGAGTCTTTGCATTCCTCCATATGATGCAATTCTTTTTAAATTATTATCACAGTGATGTTCAGAAAACTAAATAGCCTTTCCTTACAAGGAGAAACATATAATTAATGCAGGAAAAAGGCAAGACAAATAAAATGTATTTTTTTCATAGAACGTAATTCAAGATTTACATGGTAGTAAAATGAAGACAGGCCAAAACCTTTAAAAGTACAGTACTTTAAACAATGTGTACAGTAAATGACATAAAGATTTGTTTGCCATAAAATGCGAAAAAGGCTAGTGGCTTAGATGGTCCTTTTGGCATAGCACATGATTATTTGATGGGGTTCTTTGTCTTCCATAGCTTCCTCATCCTGTATAATCAGAAATAGCATACTTTGAATGCCATAAATTAAACAACTTGATCCAATGTTGTCCAAGAAACAGGCTTTTCTTTCACAGCACCGGCCTACTCAAATGGTATAATCTCAGAAACTTGTATGCCGCCCCCATGCCATTATTTAAACCTGGTTTCGTTTCCCCCGCCCCCCTTGAGCAAAAGGGCATTTGTTTTTGTGGTGTTGATGATTTTCCTCCAGATGTTTGTTTGCCATATAGTAATCTTCAACTTGCATTCATTCATTTGGTGACCATTTGAAGTTACAATGGCACTGAAAAAAGTGACTTAGAATCAGTTATTGTATTTATGATCTTTTGCAGCACACCCACAATGATCAAATTTGGGGTGCTTGGAAACAAAAAGTATTTATGATGGTGGCAGCATCTATCGAAATGATTGCCATTTGCAACCATTCCCAGCCAGCTTCTCATAAGCAAAGTCAATACTTTGGAAGCTGAATTTGCTTAATAACCACATGATTCATTTAACAATTGCAGTAATTTGCTTAACAATCAACGCAAATAAAGATAATAAAATCAGGTGCAGCTCACTTGCTTTGTTTAGCAAATGGAAATTATGGTCCCAATTCTGGTCATAAGTTGAGCACCAGCTGTAGTTTCTGTATTATTGTGTTCTAAATTGTTTCATGTTATATGCCACACAGACTAATACATAAATAATAAGATGGTTAGTCAAATTTATAAAGAAAAATCCCGCCAACTAATAAACAAAGCAGCTATATTCAGGATTATTCTATGAGTTATAAATTGCTTTTAAAAGTACCAGAATGAGAGTAAGTTTCTCAGCACTACATTCCTTCCTAACCAAAATTTACCTTACGAGAAGCAAACAGAATCCATCTGATCCAGCAATTTTTTTGTTATTTTTCTTATACCTTTCTATTACATTTTTGTCACTACATATTAAACAAACCCTAAAGAAAGCAATTGTTATTGCCGTTCTATTTATCTTTTTATTTTTTAATAAAACTTTTTTTCAAACATCAAAATATCATCTTTCAGTTCAAAAATATTTCATTTCTCCAAAATGTACATCCTGTTATATAAGTTTTTTCTGTTAAAATTCCATTATGTTTGCAATTTTGTCAACTTACATGATAGGCACTTGGGGCAAGTCATTTGGGGCAATTACACACAACCACTACACACCAATACTTTCTAGAGTTACTGAGTTGGGAGGGAGAGAACCACTCCTTCCACTATCCAGTCATAAATAAATAAATAAATAAATAAATAAATAAATAATTCTTACAGTCTTAGGTAAACTGTCCAATTCAGTTATGCAACCCTCTGGAGTCTATACATGTTATACCACCTGACTTCATCTATTGCGTAAGCTCAGTCATAAGAGAAAATTGTTCCGCAGCCTTCCTCTGACCTATTACATTACAAATACCACACAGTTCATAGTCCATGTGAGGGTGAGATTTCAGTGATTAGTGGATTCCTATCATATGGGCATACACTCATAGGAAAAAAACCACAAATAACTGGAAAATGCTTTCCTTCCGAGGATATATAAGCAAAATTATGATATTCCAAAACTACTGAAAATGCTTTCACATAAATCTCATGCTAGAGTGGATGGCTATAAATACACAAAAATGGTAAACAAATTTACATGAGAATAAATGTGAGTAGAAACCATGAATACCAAGTAAATTTCAAGACAGTATTTATAGTATCAACTGCATTTCAATAAAAAGTAACTGTACATGTCTGATCAAACAGATCTATAGTAAGAGTAAACTCAATAACTTATTGCTTCCTTTGGCCTTCTGAAGGGCTGTGAGGACCTGGTTCTTCCCCCAAGGATTAGACTAAGGTATGGGGTTGAACTGGGAAGATGTTTGGTCTGGCATCTAGGGGAATTGGGTACTTTTGTTTTCAACCATGTTTCATAGATAGTTGTGAGTTTTCTGAAGTCATTATAAGACAGGAGGCCCATATAAAGTCCTGTAAGTTAGTGAATGAATGAATAAAGGAAGGAAGGAAGGATGGAAGGAAAACAAGCTGGGAAATAACTGCATTAGTTTTTTAGGAAAATACAGCAACATCATATAGTTAGTTACAGTAACATCAAGCTTCCCATATGTTCCTTCTTTAAATTTCTGATAACTCTTCTTGTTTTTCAAATAAAACAGTTCACTTCATCACCCACCTTATTTTTAAGAAACAGGAAGATATTTAGCAGTATTTATCTAGATTTTTTTTCTCGGAAAACAGGCCACTGAACTTAACATAACAATCTTTTACATATGAAGGTCGCTCACTGAGAAGAGGGAGTGGTCAATCTATTCTCCAAATGACCTAAGAACAAGACAAGGAATGGAAGATCAACAAAGAGAGAAGCAACCTAGAAATAAGGAGAAATTTCCTGACAGTTCAGAACAATTAATCAGTGGAACAGCTTGCCTGGAGAAGTTGTGAATGCTTCAACAGTGGACCTTTTGAAAAGACTGTTCAGTCATTTATCTGGAATGGTATATGGTCACTTGCATAAGTAGGGGATTTGACAGGAAGATCTCCAAGGTCCCTTCCAATTTTGCTATTCTGTAACTTTTTGGTTATATATAAAATTGCTACAGCTTTATACACCACTGTATGTAAAGTTGTAGCAATTCAATATACAATCAAGAAGTTACAGATTCAGGTGATCTTTAAACCTCTTTTTAAACTTCTGTCACTGTTGTCTATAGATTACAGGAGTTGTAGACCAACGTGGCCACAAACTTATCTAATTAACATATTGCCAAATTCTACATATAAACAAGTATATAGGATACCACAAGCTCATTTAGAAGAAATAAAACAGAAAATTCCAAAATACACCACTGGACTTCTTGGTGCTCCCTGACCTTGGTTGTTTGCTACACAGACCTTTCTTTACCACACTTAGTAACATCATCAGTGCTGATCATGTATTTATCTCCAACCATATCCATGGTAATGTTTTCCTAGATGATCAAGCACCTGATGAAATCTACTTAGGTTAACCAAGCTAAAGCGGTTAACCAGACTAAAGCTACTTAATCCTCCATCACTTCGAGACCAAGTGGTCAAACTTTGCCCAGCAATTGAGGATGTCCGGTCAAGTATTCCGCGGTTCCAGGCACGATCCCTCCCAATTTTAAGCGGAAACGGCCGCCTTCGGATACTTTGTCTGCAGGGCGACTCCCTCTATTCACCAAGTATAAATCATCACTTTGCTGCGTAGTGAGAAGAGACAACGAGCATGTCTGAATTAATTCTCTTCGCAGCCTCTGCCCCCACGTGTCCCTTGCTTGCCGCGCCTAGATGTAGGTCACCAAAACAACGGCCTCCAGCTGCTTACACGTGTCAGTCCACATGGTCTCCCACCAAGACCGCCCAGCGCAATTATGCAATCTGGGCATCTCAGCAAACCAGAGCCAATGAGGGCGCGCCTGGCACCGAACGTAAACAAAGGAGCGCACATGGCTCAGCCGGTCAGTCCATGTGAGACGGTGGAAAGGAAACAGCCGATAGGAAATAATGGCAGCAATGGTGGGGAAGAGGGACCGGCGGCAAGCCCAAACCTGTCTGCAAAACCAAAGTATCATAGCCTTGCGATCCCAAGGAAAGAATTGGATTCGGATCAAGCTCTTAGAAAGGTTTTTTTCTCGCCAGCCCCCTTTCCCATAGCGCGTTTTGTTGTAAATGAATGGACTGATAGCCATTTTTTCTCCCACTCCTTCTTTCTCAACTCCACTAGTTTGTAACCTCCCATTCCAAAGCCGGAGTCTTCCCTTTCAGTCAGCACAAACCACCAGCCGCTTTCAAATCTCATTCAGCCATCTCAGCTCCAGAGGTGTAGAAGCCACAGGTCTTACTCTGTGTCCCTTTGCTTTTGGAACAGAAACGCGAAAATAAACTAATAAGGCGACCTTCGAATCATTTAGGATCAAAACAGTGGCCGAAACTACCATCCTCAGTAAAAGCAGTTGCTTAAAGTATAAACAACATCTGTCCAAACTTTCTTGCTCTAATTATCCCCTTGGCCAAACGCCCCAAAGGGGGGGCACCTATAATTGAGGAGTTCTATTCCACTTACCGACACTCAGCTCCATGCCTGCCTTTTCTTCTCTACCAATAACTTGCTGCCGAGGGCTGTGATTTTTTCAAAGGAAAAGAAAGCAGAACGGACTGCGGCTGGGCCTTGAGGAAGAGCCTCCTGACCTACCGACTTAAGAAGCCCACCCCGGTGTGTCTCTGGTGACAGCTTCGAAGGGCTGCCGGGTCGCACGGTGCAGGAGGGCGCTCTTTCTGGGTCCCTTTCTTCTGCCTCCCACCTGCGTGAGGATGCAAAAGTAACCACTGCGGCAGCTGTGCTCATGGGAGGTGCACCCGCCTGCCCTATGCGTGGAATTGCCTCGTGCGCTGTTAGGCGGGAGGAGATGAAAGAGGGGCGCAGAAGCCGCTGCCGAGCCTTCCTGAGGAAGTTTATTGCTGAGTTTGCTCCTTGTCAAGGCAGTTGCGACTGTTTCCTCCACCCCTTGACAACAGGGCAAGAAGAGTCAGCGGGAGTACGGCGCTGACCCACGTGACTGCACCGCCATCCTTCCTTCCCGTCCCCTACCTGCGCCTCACTCGCTCTGCGTTGTCCCTTGGGCGTATTTCACCTAGTGACACAGTTCCTTCTTTCTCGGGAAGCCGAGAGGAGGGAGAAGTTAGCAAGAACAACGTTCTTTCTTAGAAAGAATACTGTTCTCACGTGTAGCCCCACGTGATGAGGCGGATCTGTGGATCTTGAACTGCTCCAAAAGAATAGAGAAACGGTCTTGCCGGTTTCTTTCTTCCTTCCAACCGCCCCGACATAGACATTTCCTTGAAGTTTGGACTTCTTTCCTGGGTCAGAAAGGAAATTTCAGTGCTTTCAGCCTCTTGAAACTAACTTTACTGTAGTAACTGGACTTTCTTGGGTTTTTTTTTTCCTCTTGAAAACTTTTCGTTTCTTGTTCAAGAAGCTTCTTCAGTTGTTTTCTTCAAAACAGAAAGAAATCAATAAAGTCCAGTTGCCTTTTGGAAAAGCACCTTTGGGTCTCGTCTTAGGGTAATTATCAACTGGTTTGGGGAAGAGCTTTCTATCTTAAGTACTTTATCTGACCATAGTTATCTTTCTCATAAAGTTTTCACCCATGAGTAAATAGCAAAAGACAGGAATAACCATTGATTTTGATTCCGATTCTTAGGATAAATATATACTTAAATATATTCTTAATATATAAATATATTTATAATTATTTATATATTATAAATATGTTTATAAATATATTCTTAGGATAAATATATATATACTCTTCATTATAAAACCTAATACATTCCTTGGATCAACGAATCTTTTGGTGGTTTTTTTATCTGCTTCCTCCTCACAATTTGGTGTTCAACATGGGCCCCGATGGAATTTCGACTGGAGAAAAGGGACTGGGTAAGTGTGGCGCCACTGCCTCCCATTGTAGAGGGGCCCCTCCCTTGTCTCAGTTAGATCCCGGGGTAACTGCACTCAGCAGACGATCCTTGGAAACAAGAGAGAGAGAAGCTGGCCAGACGCTTTGGGAGTGTTGTTGATCATCTGAAGTGGGGATGCCCACACTCCTTTCGTCTCTGGGAGACCAGGGGTGTATCAGGTGAGTTTGTTGCCTTTTGGAATAGAAGAAGGGATATACTGTCCTTAAACTCTGGGAATCCAGCGACTGCTGGAGGACAGTGTAAATCCCCAAGTTGGGAATCTCTGGGAGATTGTTGGCGGGTAGTGTGGAGAATGGGAAAGGGACAAAGCAAGTGTGAGACGTTCCAAGAGGGAACGGGTATTGAGATAGAAAAGACCCCGAGAAGGCTCCCCATTGGGTCAACTACTACAACAATGGTCGTTGCCCCATCTGAGGACTTACACTCAGAGTCTAGAGAAAAAGAAAATGATCTACCTATGCCAAAATAGGTGGCCGAAGTATCCCCTAGTAGACCCTGAGTTTCCTTACCACTGGGATCCCGAAGGGAATACCAGCACGTACTGGATAACTCAGTTGAAAGAGTATATAGTGAAACACCGGATGAAGGAGCAAATACCCTATGTGGATAGTCATGCTCACTTTGAAGGTCCAGTTCCACCAGAAACAGAAGTAGGACAGTTTGTCAGCAAGGTAGAGGAAAGCGAAACTGAGGACTGGATGGGGAGTCTACCGGCATCGGCTCCGGAAGTCCTGGCACCACCACCCCTGCCGGCTCCAGTTGCCCAGGCTCCACCTCCACCTGCATATCCATGACTCATAAGGGAACTGGCTCAATTAAACAAGGACCTAGAGAATTTGCCTCTAGGAGGAAGGTCGGCCAATCCCGTGTCGGCCTTCCCAGTCAAAGAAGTCCCAAATGGCATGAATGCGCAGGGGAATCCAGTCACTATTTTCGTGGCTGTCCCCATAAAATCTGCTGAGTTATGGTATCTGAAAAAGACCCTTCCGAAACTCCATGAGAATGCTCATGAAGTGGCAGAACAGTTGGAATTGTTTTTGGGGCCCAATGAATACACATACCAAGAACTGATGTATATTCTTGGACACCTTTTCACTCCTGAAGAGAGGAACCTCATTAGGAGGGCAGCAATGGCTGCCTGGGATAGGAGACATGCAGGGCAACAGGGAGCAGTGGCTGCAGACACAAAGTTCCCCATAGCCGATCCAAATTGGAACATCAATGATGATGCTCATAGGGAGCACATAAGAGATATGAAACACATGATCATTGAAGGAATTAAATTGGCCATCCCCCAAGTAAAAACGTGACCAAAGCATTTGAAATAACACAAGGAAAGGATAAGTCTCTGGGGGATTTCTGTGCTTGGCTCCGGGAAGGGTTAACCAAGTACTCCGGAATGGAGCCAGAAACCCCTGCTTTCGAGACTCTCCTGAAGATGCAATTCATTACCAAAGCATGGCCAGATATCCAGAAAAAGATCCAGAAGACAGAGGAATGGACATGATTTGGGCATGACAGATTTGATGAGAGCAGCCCAACAAGTTTTTGTGAACCGAGACTCAAACCAAACAGAAGTCTCAGATGATGGTAGCTGCCGTGCAAACGGCAGCCAAGAATTAAGTTAGGAAAAACAGGGAGACCCAGATGTCAGATCCGAGGCCAAGGTGGAGAGATGAAAGCTCTCCCAGCAGGGAGTGGAGACCCCCGGTTAGGCGAGGAGATCCAGGGGGCAATCGAGGCGGTCGATTCCAATGGCCGTCCCAGAGTAAAACTTGCTTCAGATACGGGAAAGTGGGACATTTTGCGCGTGAATGTCCCAAAACCCCAGAGGAATGAAGCTATGCCCTATACGATTAGGGAGGTTCCGGCTCCCCAAGAGGGATCCACGGGAAGCCATTGGTAAATGTGTTAGTGGGTCCTGACCATCAGGAACGGCTGTTCCAGATCAACACCGGCGCAAGCCAGACATCTGTATGCGATCCGGTAGAGGGAGCATGCAGGTCAAAGCAGACTTTAAAGGTGGTTGGGGTGAGTGGGAAATCCCAAGAGGTCAAGATTTTGGAAGAGGTGAGATTGGAATTGAATGATGTGGTTACTGAAACCGAAATATTGTATATTCTGGATTCAGGGGTGAACTTGCTAGGAAGAGACTTGTTGGATGTTTTTGGAATAGAATTGTGGGATAGAAGGAACGAAGTTCACATGTGTATGCTAACAACGGAAGATGAGGAGAAGATATCATCAGATGTGTGGGCAGGAGGTGAAGGGGTTAGTAGGATGGCAATACAGCCCATTCAGATCAAGATACAACCAGGAATAACTAAACTGTGGATTCCACAATATACTCTGAGTAAGAGAGGTAGGGAAGGGTTGAAACCAGTGATTGACAGATTATTGAAACAGGGACTGTTGGAACCTACTATGTCACCATTCAATTCACCGGTTTTAGCAGTAATAAAAAAGGATGGTAAGTATAGATTGGTTAATGATTTGAGGAGGATCAATGAGAGAGTGGTTCCTAGATTCCCAGTGGTTCCTGATCCCGATACCATCTTGGGGTGGATCCCTCCCAAAGACAAATGGTTTACTGTGATAGATCTGAAGGATGCCTTTTGGGTGTGCCCCTTGGAGGAGGGGAGTAGAGACTTGTTTGCCTTTGAATGGAATGATCCTGAGAGTGGAAGGAAACAGCAGTTGAGGTGGACGGTACTTCCTCAGGGATATACCAAGAGCCCTTTGTTGTTTGGACAGGCGTTGGAAGAAAAGTTGGTGTCGTTTGAGAGAGAGAAAGGAATCACCCTAATTCAGTATGTGGATGACTTGTTGTTAACTGGGGAGAAAGAGAAGGAAGTGAGAGCGGCTTCTGTGAGTCTGTTAAATTGGCTGAAGGAGCAGGGGCTGAAAGTCTCAAAAGAGAAGCTTCAGTTTGTTGAAAAAAAGGTGAAATATTTGGGACATTACATTCAGCAGGGGGTGAGGTCCTTGAAGCCTGAAAGGGTGAAAGGGATCATGAGCTTGGCTCCTCCCAGGAACAAGACAGAGGTGCAGAAAGCGTTGGGATTATTGGGGTATTGTAGAATCTGGGTAGACCAATTCACAGTGTTGGCACAGTTTTTGCATAGAAAGTTGCCTGGAAAGGGAGAGCACATAGAATGGGAGGAGGGAGATAGTGAAAAGTGGGAAGAGCTGAAGAAGGCTTTGTCAACCGCTCCAGTTTTAGCCTTGCCAAACCTGAAACTACCGTTTCATTTGTATGTGGTGGTGGCTCAGGGAACAGCAGTTGGAGTCCTTGCCCAAAAGAGGGGGGGAAGTACCAGCCGGTAGCCTTCCTAAGCAAGGTTTTGGAGCTGGTTGTGAAAGGATGGCCAGTTTGTGTTCAGGCTGTGGCAGCAACAGCGATGTTGGTGGTGGAGAGCAAAAAGTTAACCTTTGGGGGAGCTTTGGTGGTGCATTCTCCTCATCAGGTCAACTCAGTGTTGAGCCAGCTGGCTACCACTTGGATGACCGAAGGGAGGATATTGAAGTATGAAACCATTTTGAGAACCAGTCCTGATGTGGTAATAGGAACAGACAAGAATCTAAATCCAGCAGAATTCTTGGAGGGGAGAAGGCAGGCGTGGGAACCGGAAGACCATGATTGTCTATTGCAAGTGGATCTCATGACGAAGGTTAGAGAGGACTTGGAAGAGACTCCACTGGAGAAGGGAGAGAGGTGGTTTATAGATGAATCTAGCAGGGTGGAAAATGGAAAGCGAAAATCTGGGTTTGCAATAGTAACCGGGGAAGGTGAGGTAATAGAGAAAGGGTCACTCCCAGCTGCTTGGTCAGCCCAGAAATGTGAATTGCTTGCCCTGACCAGAGCCTTGGAATTGGCTGAGGGGATGGAAGTAACGATTTGGACTGATTCCAAGTATGCATGGGGGGTGGTGCACATGTTTGGGAAAATCTGGAAAGAAAGAGGGTATATCAAGGCGGATGGGAAGCAAATAGAGCAAATGCAGTTAGTAGAACAAGCCTTAGAGGCATTGCAACTCCCCTGCCGAGTATCAACTGTCCATGTGAGCGCACATGAGAAGGGGAACACACCGGAGGTTGTGAGAAACCGATGGGTGGACAAATGGGTGAAGGAACCTGCAGGGGAGATAGAGTTGGTAATGGTATCTATACCAATACTGGAAAGGAGGACAAGAGGGAGGAATGGGAGCCAGAGAAAAAGGAAAAGTTGGAGTTGGAGAAAGAAGGATGTGTCAAAACCCCAGAGGGATGGAAGACATCGGAGGGAGTCAAGGTGGTGTCATCCCTTGTCATGAGGGGAATATTGGAGAAAGTTCACGAAGGAGGGCATTGGGGAACGGAGGCCTTGGTCATGTCCGTTAAACCTCACTATTGGAGTCTGAGGATGTGGACGGTACCTCAGAGCATCTGCTGGAAATGTTTGATTTCTTTGAAAGTAAATAAGAAAACGGCATGTAAGAAAGAGATGGGAGGGTGACCCCTAGTGGGTTGACCTTTTCAGAGAGCACAAATTGATTTCAGAGTTGCCAGAAAAGGGGGGTTGGAAAGAATCTTCCCTTAGCTCTGCTCAGGATCAGAACTTGTCCAAGTAAAGACACAGGGGTTTCTCCTTTTGAAATGCTAATGGGGAGACCCTATTTGGCCAAACTAGGCAATCCCATACCAGAGTTCAGGGACTTGTTCCTTCAGAAATATTTGTTGGCACTGTCTCAGTCTTTGCTTTCTCTTCACAAACAGGGACTGTTGGTGCAACGACCACCTTTGGCTGGTAGCCAACATCCACACGAGGCTGGAGACTGGGTCCTGATAAAGACTTGGAGAAGTGAAAAACTGCAACTTACGTGGGAAGGTCCGTACCAGGTGCTACTGACGACTGAATCTGCAGTCCATACTCGGGAAGGAGGCTGGACGCATTACAGCAGAGTCAAGAAAGCACCGGAACTTGAGAAACCTTGGAAGGCAATCCCAGTGGACGGTGAGCCACTAAAGGTAACTTTGAAGAAATAGCCAGCAGAAACCACCATGGAGATGTCGGCTGAACTCTGGAGAGGACTATTTGTTGCAACTATATTTACATTAATACATCAAAGAAGTTCACAATATGTTGGACCTGCGGGTGACTTGGGAACAGACTTGTGGGATGACAATGTGTTCATAAAGGATCTCAAGAAGGTCTCATATTCCTTGAACATCACCAATTGCTGGTTATGCGTGCACATGTCAGGAAGAACAGGTGAACTGTAGTGGCACATGTACAATCGAGTATGTGATATAAACTTGATGGCCTTCCCCAAGGCCGGATACGTAATAAAAGAGACTCAGAATCTGGCCTCTCCCAGAGACTCTGGACCCAAATTTCCCATGGTATAATAACACCATTGGGAGTAGTCATGAACTACCGAGATATACATATTCTAAATAACTTCTTGGTAACAATGTTCAATGATACAATAAAGAATATTAAAATGATCAACACCGAGCTTTCTGAAGTAAGACAAGTTGCTCTACAAAATAGGTATGCTTTTGACATCGTATTAGCTACAAAAGGGCTCTGATTCATTCACATTGCTGTGTATGCATCCATGATTTCCCACCCAATATTACAAAGACAGTAAAAGTAATGGAAAAACATATTAGTTCTAATCCATTATCACAAAGAGGTGACTCCTCATTGCCAGACCTGTGGGGAGCACTATGGTCTTCATTTCCCAGTTCCACTTGGTTTAGATCTACCATAATGGGAATTATATTGAGTATTATATGCTGTGTATTGTTTTGTTGTTGTGTTCAGTGTCTCCCTGGTGCAATAACAACGTGTGGGAAGATAGGGAAATCCTTGGGTTCAAGATTTGAGAAGAAGCAGGAAGCAGAACCTCTAATGATGTATCAGAGAGAAATCTCTCTGAAAGAAGCAGATGATCTGCTATTTGAGTTTGAGACAAGAGTGGAAAAAGAAAAAGGGGGGATTGTGAGCAAAACCGAAGTCATGTTGGATGACCCATTGAATTAAATAAGGAAGTGTGTCTCAAACTCAGTAGCTCTGCTAAATAAGAAAGTGTTCCAGTTTGTGCACAAGAGAAAAAAACAAGATAAGGATAGAACAATGGGGAATTGTAATAAAGT
>BLBF01000019.1:27659115-27721565 GCA_015471245.1 Laticauda colubrina
GTATGGATGTGGGTCTTACAGCTCCTGGTTTTTAAATTTGAGGCTGGTTCATTCTGATTGGCTGGGAGCCTGGACCTATTTCATTGGACTTGGAGTTTGATTGATTGGTGTTCCTGGTTTCTCCTGTCTGTTTTGTGGCTTTGATTGGCTGGCAACAGTCTGTTCTTGTGTTGGAGGCTTTCAGTGCAGCTTGGCTGCGTGTGAAGGGACGGCTGCTCTTTATTAGCAAGCTGGGTTTCACCTGGGTGCATGGTGGGGGGGTTAGGTTGGAGCTTTCAGAGAGAGTCTGTTTTTGCCCAGGTGTTTGCCTGGCTTGTGGCATGGAGATCTTTCTATTTGAGAGTGCAGGCTTCCAAATGATTGACAGTCTGGTGGAATCATCTCTTCTATTCATGCTGTCAGGTCTTTTTTCAATCTCTATGGCTTCTCTGATGATTCTGTGGCTGGGGTTTTCTATAGTGGCCAGGGTTTTAGTGCCATTGAAGTTGATGTTGTGACCTGTGGTTTTCATGTGTTGGACTAGTGAGGAGGTGTGTTCCAGCTTTTTTACTGCATTTTTGTGTTCCTCTAGGCGGGTACTTATTCTTCTATTGGTCTGTCCAATGTATGTGGCCGGGCATGATGTACAGGGAATTTTGTATATGCCTTGGTTTTCCAGGTCAATTTTGTCTTTGGGGTTCCTCAGGATGGCTGCTATTTTTTTGTCTGTTTTGAAGGCAGTCTTGATGTGATGCCTGTGTAGTATCTTACTGATTTTATCTGTGGTACCTCTTATGTAGGGCAAGACAGCTGTTCCATAGATCTGTTGATCTTATATATATATATATATATATATATGTATGTATGTATGTATGTATGTATGTAAATGAAACACACATTCCATTCCAATTCAATTCTATCATTAATATGCATTAAAATCTTAACATCTTTAACATTTCTTTTCAATTGAATATCATACTTCCTTGGGAACACTTAAAAACTTTCCATGGTTAATTCTTTTTTCCCCATATTCCTTACTTATATTTTTATAAATCATTACTAATAATTATAAATGTTCCCTTTTAATTCTCTCAATCATTTTAATTCATTTATTTATTAACAAACATCCTACTACATTACAATAAATATTTTATCCATCATCCTATTTTCTAAAATTATTTCTATTTGTAATATAACAATGCTATCTTATGTGCCTTTGCAGAATCTCTTTTACAATTAAATTTTCACCCATTATCTCTGAACAAACTTATGGTTACAATCCTTATATCTTTCCCCTGTTTCTCCATTTCTTGTTTCTCTCTTTTACAACTTCTTTTCCTTGCCTTCTTCCCCCTCTTCTTCTCCCTCCCCTTTTTACCCCCTCTTCTCTCTACTATCTCATCTGTAATCCTCTCTTCTGTTGCTTTATAATATTATACTTATCTTTCAAATTGTCCTTCTTTTTGATTGTTTTTTTTAGTCTTAAACCTTTCACTCTCTTTCCCCCCTTTTCTTTTTTCCCCCTACTTAAAGTTATTTGATCATTAAAGATGGCTTCTTCTTTGTCCCAATCTTCTTGTTCTGCAAGCATTTCTTGTTACTTCTCATAGTTCCAGATCTCCATTTCTAAGAATTGAATCACGAAGCCAAAATAACTTCTCCCTTCTTGTGCATTTTCTTTCCATTTTTAAAATTCCGTTTTCAGTTCTTCAAGGAGTGATACCATTTTAAAAACTTTTAAACAACCACCCAGTTAATTTTAGTCATCTAGATGGAAAAAGCAAAAGTCACCAAATAATCCAAATGATCCAAGGCTGTTTCTACTTGCTTCTTTTTTCCACTTTTTCTTCCTGGGGTTCTATTATTTTGTTACCAAGTTTCCATTAAAATGTATCTTTGAGGAATCTTGTTAACATTTCACTGTGAGTTCCTTTTAATTACAGTTCCATTCCTTAATTCCAGGCAGTCTCCTCCATTTTTCCAGATCCTGTCCTTCTATTTTTTTCTCCTTTCCAGCTTTTAAAAACTTTTAAATGTCCAGAAATCTTTATTATCCTTTTGACTTTTATTTTCAGCTTAAATGCCTATTAATGTCAAAGTGGATTTTTTTTTTCAATTTCTTGATTAAATCTCTTAGCTGTCAGTATAAGGAAGGGAAGAAAAAAAAAAACCTAACTCTTTCCCTTCTCTCTCTCCTTTGCAGCTTCAAAATCTTCATTGGGAACAATGTTAAGTTTAGATTCCAGGGTACCTTATTTGTTGCTTTTGCTGTTTGACCCAGTCAACCAAAACTTTCTCTTCTTCTGTTCCTCCTGCACATTCTTTTCCGGTCGAGTTCTTCTTTGTGGTGGCCATTTCTGACCACCGCTGCAACTGCCTTTGGGAAAGGGAGTAATGGCCAGCTGGGGAGGAGAGATGCGGCTCTCCTCAACCCTGCAGGCAGTCACCTCCCTTTTCACCACCTCTACAGAGTGGCTTAGCCCCGAAACCAGCCAGCTCGGGGCGCTTCAGCGGCGAGCACGGATTGAAGCCAAGGAGAGATGAGATTTCAGTCTGTCACCGAAGAAGCTCCAACCGGAAGTCCAAGATAGGATGATGTTTGTTGTTATTTGCTACATTCCTAAGATTCTGCTGAACAACATAATTGTCAATTGTCAGATTTGGTCCCTTTTCTTAAACATAGAAAAGTGGTGAGGCCTGATTAATATTAATCTGTGCGAGAGAGGGTATTCTCTAAATTTGATAAATACATTAAAAACTGACAGTTTAAACTTTTTAGCAATTAATAATCAGAATGTGAATATCATTAATTTGGTTTGCAAAAATGCATACAAAAATATATAAAAATGCATCCATAGAATATTCCACTTGTATATACAGTTTTGGAATAATGAAGTCACAGACTAAATAGTAAAATGTAAATTTACAATATTAAGGAATGTAAAGGCTAGAATGTAAAGGCTACAAGGAATGTAAGGGCTAGTTTAAAGAATTAGGAAGTTCAGTACAACATCAGGTTAAGAGCCTTCTTACCAGGGGTGAGCTTCAAATTTTTAGCCAGGGGCTCTCTGCCCTTATGACTGCCTAGGTGGATGTGGCTGAGTGGTCATATGACTAGGTGGGTGTGGCCAACTCAATACCACTCTCATCCAGTCACATGATCCCCCCAACCATGCCTACCCAGGTTGTTGCTCCTGGTGTCTTCTGTGGAAAATAGGTTTCTCTCTTTCTCCCCCCCTCTCATTTCAATTTTTCTCTTTTTCCACCTCCTTTCCGTCTTTCTCTTTCTTTCTTCCTTCTCTCTCATTTATTTCTCTCTCATTCTCTCCAACTCTCGAGGTGGAGCTCTCGCCTCACAATCAGGAGGCTGTGAGTTCGATCGCAGGTAGAGGCTACTATTTGCTCCTGCTTGAGCAGGGGTTTGGACTAGATGACCTCCAAGATCCCTTCCAACTCTGTTATTTTATGTTTCTGTGGTCCTCTCCCCCCCCCTCATTTGTTTCTCTCTTTCATCTCTCTCATTCTCTCCCTCCATTATTTTATAATTTCTCTTGCCTCACCCGACATGAATGGGACCGTGGCTGGTGCTGAATTGCCCACAAAGGATGGGGAATCATGGAAAGCAGCCGGTTGTGGGCAATACATTTGCAGCTGGCTGCTTTTTGCGATTCTGCATCCCTCATGGGCAGCTCAGTTCCAGCCACGTCCTCTTTGTGTCAGCTCAGGAAGTAGGAGCAACTGCTACCGTTACCAAATGCAATAAGGGAGGAGGTCTGGCTCTCCACAGCATGGCCGGCGACTCACGTGAGCACACAGTGGCTGCAGCAGGAGTCATCACCATTGCTGCTGCTGTGATCCCGGCCCAGGAGTGTATCCTGCTTGTGTGTGTGCACGCGCGCGCATGAGAGAGAGAGAGAAAAGGAGAGAATTCTCTTTTCCCTCTCTCATCTCTCTCCTCCCCTCCTTGCGTAGTGGGAGGCAAGGGCTGCCTTGAGTGCAAATGTAGCTCTAAGGGCAAGTACAGGGTCACTTCACTCCTGCGCTAAGGCTCCAGCAACCGTGGCAGAACCACCCTGGAATGGAATTTGGGGGCTCACCAAGGCCCACAGAGTCTTAGCTAGGGAACAGCCCGAGCCCCTGCGAGTTCCCACTAGCCCACCCCTGCTTCTTAGCTGTGCATTATATTAACATTGCTGATTGATTTTGTAACAATAGATGTTAAAAGATCATAAAGTGGGGTAAAATTGACTTAATTATCTTGCTTAGCAATATAAATTTTGGACTCATTACATAGTCATTAGTTGAGGATGAACTATATGTGAATTACACTGTATATACACAGTAGCTGAAAATAAATCTTCCTAATCCAAATAACTGAATAAAAGTCAACATTAATTGATGCATTATTAATTCCATACCAAACATATTTATGTTTAGTTGAAGTATTTTTGTCAATTTTTTATTTATATATAAGTATTTTGAATATATTGTCCAGGCATTTCATTTTACAAAGGAAGAAAAAAAACCCCAGATTTACTGATAGTTATAATACTTAATAATTACAACCATATTTATAATTATATTAACTTACTTACAATCATATTAATTATACTGGCATACTTATAAATATGAATGACATTCATATTTTGCTTACAGATAACAATGATAATCTAATTTCTACCTCTTATCTCTTGATAAAACCTATTCCATGTTGAATAGTACTCTGTATCTCCTTTATCATTTATTTTCAATATCAATCTATCTACCTTTGCTTAGTCCAATATTTTCCGAATTATATTTTCATCTAGTGGTGTCTTCTTATTTTTCCAATATTGTGCAAATACAATTCTTGCTTATGTCAATATATGTAACATTAAGTATATAGTCCCTTTATCATAGTTTTCTGATATTGTAACTAACAAAAATATTTCTGGCTTTAAATCTATATGCTGCTTTATTATCTTTTCCAACCATGTATGTATTTTCATCCAACATTTTCTTGTTTTTATACATGTCCACCATATATGATAATAGATATCTGGAATCTGATTACATTTCCAAAATTTGGTGGACATGTTATTAAACATTTTTGCTAATCTTTTCGGTGGCATTTACACCCGTGAAACATTTCATAAAGATTTTCCTTATATGCAGTAGCCATTGTCAGTTTTAATTTCTATCCCAAAGTTTTTGCCATTTATCTGGTTCTATAGTATAGTAAAAAAATTTTGCCCAAATTATTGTTTCTTTTACTTGTTCACTTTCCATTTTAAAGCTTAGTAGGAAATTATATAATTTTGTTAATCAGTTTTTCATGTGTGACTAATAATATCAACTGTTGGTTTAGCAAGTATTAATATGTCTTCAACAATTATATTTCTCCAAACCAATCCAATAGAACAGAATTAGAATTGCAATTCACTAAATTCTTGTTAACATTGCTGAGTTCTATTTTAAAAAAATTAACAAAGATTTTAAAGAATTAGACTCCTTTTAAAAAAAGTTATGCCAACTTCTAAACAAGTTAGCAGAAATCAGATTTGACAATAAGTTCGACAAAATATAATTTATATTCATTTATAAAAATAAGTAGCATCACAGCTCAAATAGAGTAGGATTAGTATTCTTAAGTAATGCAAGATATTTTACTAAGGCAATCATTTCATTAATATATTTACAAATGATATTTGTATTTTTAGTTGTGTTCAAAATTCACTGATTTGACTGTTCTCCAGATGTGGATCTACACATTCCAGAAGAAAAATTGAAATTTCATATATACTCATAAATTCTAGGAGACAGTAGTTCAGTTTTGTATGTCCCTATTTTTTTTCTGAAAATCCAAATGAAGATATATTGCCAATTGAATTAAATAAAAGTCAAGCTGTGACAAGTTTAAAAGCTATTTGTCTTGTCAACTGATACTTGGTTTTCATTGTTGTGTAACGTAAAACAGTTCAGGAAAAAATGCTTTACCAGCAAGATCTGCACACCATAGTCCATTTAATTCCCTTTTAGTTGGCAATCTGGAAATTTATCACTAATTTCAAATATCAGCATACTTATCAAAGGTGATTTAACACTTTACATTTCACTGCATGTTGTCGCTATGCCTGGAAATGTAAATGAAACATATGAAACAGATGGACATGGTTACTATTACATTAGATCAAAATGTACTTTATTTTTGAATTATAGCATGTGTGAACTCAGCCATTACATTTTGCAAGCCATGGCTTGCACGCCTTGTAAAAGTACTGATCAATATAAGTGCTAAGCTTGATGTTTGGAGAGGATTTTATTTTTATGTACACAATATATACTTTTCATGACAAGAAAATTACAAGAAAACTCTAGCTCATAAAAATAAAAGATTGCTGTTTTCAGCAGTTTGAACTGGGAGTATATTCTGGGATTCATGATGCTTGAGTACTTTTGTGGCTTGCTATATTGCCAGTATATCAAGAATAGTAATTTAAACAAATGAGGGATAAAAGTTTACCTTAACATTTAGCTAGTTATTTGAATTATTTTGGAAGTTGTTATACATTGAATAAAAGTGATCCATTGTATACTACCAAATTTTAAGTTATAATTTATTTTTATTATATAAAGTTGAACCTTAACTGATGAGAATAATCAGGTTTGAAGGATCTCTGCAATTGACTAAAAATTGGGCATGTCCATCATGCTGTTCAGCTCTTCATTAAAATATCTTGATTATATTAATTTTATCAGACATTCAACAAAATTAAAAATTATGATTCATTAGAAATACTTAATGAAAGTTTGGGGAGCTTATATATGTCAGCATAGCAGCATTGGCAAGTGTTTTCTGCATAAAAGAAAAATTGATTTTTTAATAATGAAGAAATGTAGGAAAATATAAACAGAATGTCAGAATGCCAGGCAGACTATATAGTTGGATATATCTTTTTCTCTCATTATGCAGTTTTTTATAATTTTGTTAGTCTTGGATGTGAAACATTTTTTCTCTAAACTTCCTTAGTTTTCAAGCAATGAAAATGCTTCTTAAATTGGTGCAACTAAATTGTTTTGCATTTTCATAAAATAAGAATACAATCTGCTACCCAATCAATAAAGATCCAATCAATTTAGTATAAAAGGATAATTTCCCAATATTATCTTACCTTAATACTAGTGGAAACCAGCGTGGCAAATTAATAAATTCTAGAAGCTATAGGTTCATGTTTATTATAACTGTCAGATTAAGATGTATTTTTGTATGTTATAAAAATATAAACTATATAAAACTTCTAATCCTGAAAATATAATTGAAGCTAGAATACATAATTTTGTACAATGTGAAATCCTCATTTGCATTAAAGGCTTTTCTATCAAAACCTAAATTGTAGGTTTGCTGAAGAAAAAGAAAACCTCACAAGGAATAGTTTGGTAGAGAAGTGTAATGTTTGATTGGAGCATTTGTGCAGTTTTATGCTTTAATTTATAAACTACCTACCTCAGCATGCATAGAGGCAGTAGAACTTAGAAATAAAATATTTGCTCAACTCCTTTAAAACAATGAGATTTGTTTTCTATGTAACCAAGTAATTTGCTTTTATGTATGTTGGGACAGCTAGAAAGTACAGGATGGTCTCTGTACAAGCTATTCTTTTTAGGTATTATTTAATAACTGTTCATTTTGTTCTCCATTCAAATAGATGGAACAGCTCAGCTCTTTCTCATTTTTCAATAGAATATGGTTTTTAGATTTGTTTGGAATTAGGTGAACAATTGTATCTGGAATAATGGGAGTTATGCGATTGAGCTTAGGGAAGGCCCCTACATAGCAAGCTACTTAACAAAAAAACCTGCAAAAAAGTTCGTCCTTAACAGTTCATTTAATGACCGTTCAAGTTATAACAGCCCTGAAAAAAGCTGACCGTTTTTCACTTACAACCATTACAGCATCCCCATGATCACGTGATCAAACTCGGATGCTTGGCAACTGACTCATATTTATAGTTGCTGTGTCCTGGGGCCATCACTTTTTGCATCCTTCTGGCAAGCAGTCAATGGAGAAGCTAGATTCACTTAATGATATTATCAATTTAACAGCTACAGTGGTTGACTTAAGTGTGGCAAGAAAGATCATAAAATGGGATGAATTTCACTTAACAAATGTCTTAACAGAAGCAAGGCTCAATTGGGCCGTAAGTAAACAGAAGCAAGGCTCAATTGAGCTCAATTGTTGGGCTCAATTGTGGCCGTAAGTTGAGGACTACCTGTATTAAAAGGGATTCACCATTTTCTGATTGCAACTATAAAAGTCTAAACAGGAATTATTGGTTTAGGAACAAATAATAATTCAATCTTATTTTAAACGTGGCTCATTATGAAACTTTTGACTAATCATTTTTTATGTTTACTTAAAACTAATAGAATAGCATGTCAACATAGCATATCTAATCATTTTATTTCCTGAAAATGTATCACAATTAATATAAATTATGATTACAAAATAGAGGCCAACCTCTAAATTTATATAAATCTTCATTAAATCACTTTTGGAACAATTTTAAACTAAATTCCAAAATTTGGTATTTGCTTAAATAGCATTTCTTTTCCAGTTCTGGTACAGATTTTATTTTTAACTTTTTTTCAAAATTTAGAATCAAAATAATTTGTTTTACTAAGGTAAATACAAGTGAGTTTCTGCTGCATATTCTAGTCACATGTTTGTAGACAAGAAGCTACACTGAGAATCCTTTAATTCAACTTTTTATACCAATTTCTTCTCAATGACCACACAAAGCAATGGAAATGTAAAACCACTGGATGGCTTTTTATTATGATAAATTTAAAATAAAAAGGATCAGCGATAACGATGAAGCTGCAAAGTGTTATGTCGTCTCCAGGCAGCACGGCGTGATCCACCAATAGTGTGATGGAACTTGTGGCCCTTGCCAAGGCCACGGCTCTTCCTGCCAGCAGAGGTCAGCCCACGCATCTCTCTGTGTTTGTGAACTGGTTTGGTGATCCATTGGGTATCTGGATTGCGCCTGATTGCTTTGTGGAATGGATCAATCAGAATGACCTCGAAGAATTTGTATGTGGAATCCTCACCCACCCAGTAAGAATTCAGCACTCTCAGAGCTCCACAGTGTCGGCCAGCACGCTCCTAGAAAATGAAATAGTTTAAATATGTATCTATACCTATATGTTATGCAAGTGAAATCAGATTGAGAAACATGATGGAAAAGAAATAAGAGTATATAAACACTATATACAAGTAATTTAATATTCCCTTTCTTTACATGTAAGTATTTCATTTTCGTCAGTGGCCATTCTCATATTTTCCCAGCTCTGGATATTTGGCTCCACAAATATTGCTTTGAATAGTTGCTTTACTCAGATATTAGCTATTTGCACTAGTAAACTATTACTCCCAATCAATGCTGCTCAAATGTCAGCCTCCTGCAAACATTCATTTGGCTTGATGTGTTTTTCTGTATAATTCAAAACACATTGGTTTTCCCATGAGCCAGTACTCTGCATTACCAGCACTCTTTTCTGTATGAAAATTTTCATGAATATACCATGCAAAGTAACAACATTTGAGTGGCAAAAGGGGAGTTCCTATGTGAGCTATGATAATATAGCATTTGAACTTAACTATGTCTCCCGAAAAAATAGATAATCCTTAAAATCTAATTCAATCCACCAAGAATTAAATCAGTTTGTAATCTTATTTCCAATTGTTTCTGTACTGCTCTATAGATCCAGTTATATTTACACAGAAATAATATCCTCAGGTAAGTGAAGATTATACAGTTACTTAACATAACATTGTTTATAAATAAAATACACATTCCATCTAATAGTAGAAACACTACAGGATCACTATTACTTGGTGAGGAATATTTTCATTAAACTTATTAGTTTTATACATGTTGAACAAAATTATATTGTAATATTACCATAGTATAATTTTATAATCTATTATGCTACAATAAAATGTCTGAAGGTTCTTCTCAAGATTTCCTTACTTCTGCTACGGATTGCAGACTCCGAGCAAATTTTAACTGGTTCACACCATGATGCACAGGCTTTCCATAAGTAGCACCCTTAGGAACTGGACGTTTACGACCACCACGACGAACTCTGATGCGATAGATGACATAACCTACAACAGAAACAAATAGCATTTAACAACTATCATGTAACTCCTAATCTTTTTGTTTAATGAAAAAAAGGACTGGGGTGTGTGTAACATGATAGCAGTGTTCCGATATCTCAGGGGTTGCCACAAAGAGGCAGTAAAGCTATTCTCCAAAGCATCCAAAGGTAGGACAAGAAGCAGTGGGAGGAAGCTAATCAAGTAAAGAAGCAACCTAGAACTAAGGTCAGTTAAAACAATACCTCCAGAAGCTGTGAATGCTTCAACACTGGAAATTCTTAAGAGACTGGACAACCATTTGTCTGAAAAGGTATCAGGTTTCCTGCCTTAGCAAAGGGTTGGACCTGAAGACCTCCAAGGTCCCTTCCAACTATTCTATAACTTCTGTCCAAATTACTTCGCTATTCTGTATTTTTGATCCACGTATGCCCATTTTGTTAAACTGAGATGATTTACAGCAACAAAAAATGGCAGAAATTAGATTCACATAATATGGACCAAGAGAATTGTTAAGATTTGCTATCTTATGCAAGAATTGTTTCTATCAAATTGACTTGTCAGATGTTTCTGCAGTTTATCCTCTTTGGATGTATAGCTACGTTCCAGTTAACTTATAATTCCTATAGTGAGCAGTATATCAGATCAGTTTTTTCTCCATACGTGTAATAAGCATGCAATCAAACATACAAAAAATCTTTTTAAATGTTCCTATTACCTTGCTTAGCTTTATATCCCAGCCTGCGAGCTTTGTCTGGTCTGGTTGGACGAGGAGCTCGATGAAGTGCCGATAACTGACGATATTGCCAGCAACGGACACGCAGAAGGAAACGCATCACATCAGATTGCTTCTTTCTCCATAGTTCTTGGATATACTTGTAGGCACCCATTATGACTTACCTACTAAAGAAAATGCAGAATTATGTTACATCATATTTCTTTAATAACAGGTATATAAAAGGAATTCTTTTAAAAGAAGGCTCTCCAGTATATGAAAATAAACTCCCTAAAACTGACAATGTAAATTCATTAAAAATATGCCATTATTCAGGCTTCTTTTTTCTGCTAATGTGCCGGTAAGAAGACACATACTCATAAAAGCAATTTTAACTTCAGTCTCACACGTTTCACAAAGAAAAAGAGCATGTGATAACTTCTGCTTCCTTCTATCAGCTTCTGAAGCCAGATGACCACCATACCATTATTGCTTACTATATATACACCATACACCCCAAAATATGCACGAATATGTGCTTCATATACAGTATGTTTTTGATAAAAATTGATAAAAAGTATGTTTTTATCAATTTTAGGTAGTATTTTTTCCTTAAATTTTACAGGTTTTAGCTTTAGCCAAAAACATAGGTTGTTCCTTTGTACCAACCCAATTGAATTTGGATAATTTATTCTGACATCAACTACCTAAAGACTGCAAGCAGGAATATTTTACATCATTTACTATTTTAAAAAGAAAGCCTTAAAACAAGCTTGCCAATTTGGGAGTTATTCTTTATTTTCTATTTCAATTCTATTTTTTATTCTGACTGACTCTCACAGCAGTCCCTTCCTTTTGATTATCAATCAGATTTGAATAGAAAATCAGACTGAAACTGAGGTTCGCGCAGAAGAGCCTAGTGGTTAAGGGACCAGGCTAGAAAGCATGAAACTTTCAGCTCAAATCCCACCTTAGCTATTAAAATCAGTTGGGTGACTTTGGCCCAATCACTCTCTATTAGCCCAAACCACTTCACAGAGTTGTTGTGGACACAATAAGAGGAAGAGGTGTATGCGTGTGATAAATAAATAAACGAATCTGCTCTACTTCCTCAGAGCTCCTTCCCCCAATAGAGGTTTGCATTGAGGAAAGACGGCATGAGTGCCATCGTTCGATTTTCACCATAATTCTGAACCGTAAAAAAAGACCCGATGCCAAAAGGAACCCAGAATTTCAACGATTCTTTTCCTTTTCATTCTCATCCTTCCATCTTTTTTTCACCCGGCCATTTCGCCCGGTAACATAAGGCCCAAGACGCCATTCGGCCAACCAAGATCCTCAACCCTTCTTTTTCTTCCACAGCTGCCAAAACATAATCATCCTCTCTCTCCAAGCCTCGATCCATAAGAATCTGCACGAAACGAGTGCAAAAAGCCTCCAGACTGCAGGATGACAATGGATACATCGTCCGCAGAAAGAGCCCAAGAAACCTTACCAGACAGCACCCTAAGCCGGAAAGAAAGAGGCCTCTCTCCCAAAATGCTTTGCAACAGAGGAGGGCAGGAAAGACTCGGTGGTCAGATGCTTGCTGGGAAATGTAGTTCATAGGGAACACATGTTATAAGAGCGTGGACTTTCATGTTATGAGATGGAACTTCTCCCTGTGACTTTTGGCTAGCGGCTCTGCAAGTTATGTTCATTTAAAACCATCTAGGCAAGCAAATTATCCTAGAAAATATTCTCCTTAATTACATTTTGGGATTGTTTTCTTTATTACTAATGATAGAGTGCTTTGATTGTTTATTTCGTACGATCTATGAAATGGGAAGGTCATGGTTGAGTTCTTATTTTAAATTAATTTTCAATTTTACTACAGAATTCGAAGTTCATTGTGTTAAAGAAATTCGAATACAGAATAATTTATATTTAAAATCGCTTTATTTGTTGTTCTTTTAGAAAAAAATATTTCAGTTTCATTAACTTGATGCAAATGAGCTTATTTTTGAAAATAAAAAAGTTCTAGAAGCCTTTTGCTCGGCACTCCAGAAATATGAATACATCTTAAGTTCTTAGGAGTGTTGTCCTGTAATTTTAAAAGTGATTGCCACTCACTTCAGTTATATATACTGTAGCAATAGTATACTTTTATCTTTAAACAATCTATGAAATGACAAAAACAATTACCATTCTGGGTGGCCTATAGGTTTTGGATTTCTACCGGTAATAGTCTGAAAGAAAATGGGAAAAGGCTTCAAAGTGTTGGTTTGTGGAATGTGTTCAGTGGGAAAGACGGCCATCTTGGAACAAGTTCTGTATGGTAATCGCACTATTGGTAAGAAAGATGCCTATTTTTTTTTATATTTGTGTAAGGAATGTTATAACTGTCACTTTAGTAGTTAATAAATTCTTCCAGATTGTAATAGATGTAAAATGATTCCATATAACATATTTGCATTGGTCAATATAGGTTAATTATTGTTTTTCACAAAAGGCAAACTAAGTTCTCAAGAACAATTAGATATCCCTTATATGCATTTTCCTGAACCAAGCTGGCTTGTGGAAAACATAAATTAATTTTATGTTATGTCCCCCAAGAAATCGGTGCTCTTTTATTTTAAATAAAAACAGGTGAAGAGTGCAGCAGAACTATGGAAGATGTATATGTCGCTGTGGCTGAAACAGATCGAGGACTAAAAGAACAGTTACGCCTGTATGACACCCAAGGACTGCAAGGAGATGAAGATTTCCCCAAACATTATTATTCTATGGCAGATGGCTTTGTTCTAGTGTATGCTGTAAATAGTCTGGAATCTTTTGAGAAAGTTAATTGGCTCAAGAAGGAGATTGACAAGTTCAGAGAAAAGAAAGAGGTAAATGACTATTTTTCAAGGCTGCTTATTATTTATCATACAATTTTGAATGGGTCAGGGATTATGGGTTGAAGGTGAAAAAAGGGAAGGAACTCCACTTTGATAATCTTACTGTAAAGAATTGCTTGGCCCAGATAACATACAGTATTGTCTGAGTAGTTTCTTCCTTACTGAACAAGTTTTTTTCTTTTATCTTCTTTCTGACCCTTCTGCCTCTTAATCTCTTTAGAAGAGTCTCCCTTGGAAGAAAAGGATCACATATTCATGGTACTATTATTGGAAATGGATATGAGATCAAGTCCTACTGCTTGTCATAAGAGGCAGTTTGATTTAGACAAAATCCAAGTCATAATTTGGTGTATTTTTATATGAGATTTTAAAGTGAAAGTGCCCTAAATATTAGATACTAGGATTCTCTGTCTTGCCTCGAATAATTTCACTCATGCAAGGCACTGTGTACTTAATGAATTATACATATTGAGCTCCTAGTGCCGGGGGGTATCAAATTATTTCATTGAGGGCTGCGTGAGGGTTGTGTTTGGAGGGCCGGGCTGGGTGTGGCAAGCTTTGTCATTGGCAGCCCCTGGGAGTTCCATTTTTGCTGGCAGAGGGCTGCAGGAAGCAGTCACAGCCAAAAATGGAGCTAGGGAAAGCCACATCTGGCCCTTCTGAGCTCTGTTTTTATTGGCAGAGACATTGCAGGCAGGTCCTCTGCTGTTTCCAGAGCAGTCCTGCAGGCCAGATCTAACCACCTCATGGGCCGGATCTGGTCTGAAGGCCTTGTGTATGATACCCCTGTCATAGTGGGATTAAATGTTTTTGACAAAATACAGACAGAAAAACTTAATATGGGGCAATCTAAAACAAGATTTCAGGTGGGTACAGTTACATAATATTAGTTTCAAGCAAAATATTTGTGGAATACTTTGGTCTTGCTGATATGATGAACTGAATGTAGCATTACAATAGCAAAGGTAAAATTCCCTCGCACATGTGTGCTAGTCGTTTCCGTCTCTAGGGACTGGTGCTCATCTCCGTTTCTAAGCTGAAGAGCCAGGGTTGTCCCAAGACGTCACCAAGGTCTTGTGGCTGGCATAACTTAATGCTGAGGGCACCCAGAGCACTGTTGCCTTCCCACCAAAGTGGTCCCTATTTTTCTACTTGTATTTTTTATGTGTTTTTGAACTGTTAGGTTGGCAGAAACTTGGACAAGTAATGGAGCTCACTCCATTAAACGCCGCTAGGGATTCGAACCACAGAACTTCTGACCTTCTGATCGACAAGCTCAGGATCTTAAGCCCATGTCATGCTGCACCAACGGATGGAAAGAGGATGTAAAACGGAGAGAAATACTTGCCATCCGTTGGTTAAAGCGATGCATCCGTTCTGTACTCACTGCGTCCGTTTTTCTTCCTCTCTATCCGTCCAGCATCCGTCGACTGAGGTTCCATCCGCTCAAAAAGTTTTGAGCTGCTCAAAACTTTTTGAGCGGAAAATGTATCCAACGCGTCCGTTCTGAATCCGCTACGCATACAGGGAACATCCGTTCTGCATCCGTCTGCATCTGTTATGTGTCCGCTACATCTGCTTGGCATCCGTTGCAAATCCGCGCAACTCAAATCCGCTCCAGCAGAAAGCGGACACAGGGAGGAAGCGGAACGGACGTGGAATGGACGGGCAGTGTTAGCACGGACGGAGAAAGGATGAAAGCGAATGCAGCTCTCAAACAAAGCATTTAAAATGGAAAAAACATTTGCAGAGGGGACCTATCTCGGATATTAAGAATGTCTAGAGGATGCCTAGAGGATGCAAAAGGACACATAGGGGAAAACCTATATTGCCTATAAAAAGGGGACTTTCTCACTTTCAGACCAGCAGCCCTGCTGTGCAGACCTCTGCAGCCTTCATCTGGATCTTGCTCTTCCGCAGCATCCAGTCATGTCCACCATGGATCGTAACAAACTCCTTTTGGTAGCCACCATCGTTCTGCAACAGTGCAAAGCCATCTACAGGCTCTTTCAACTGTTCTACGGGAAGAAAAGGAGGCGGCCAAGAAGCGTCTGGGTCCGAAGATGGATCAGGAGAAGAACAGAGTACGGACTGTACAACAAGCTGATGGTGGAGCTCAGGAACGAAGACCCTCGTGCATTCCAGAACTTCATGAGGATCCCTCCAGCCATGTTTGATGAAGTTGTGGAGCGGCTGACACCCAGGTTGACCAAGCAGAGCACCAACTTCTGGCCCAGCCTGGACCCTGGGCTCAAGGTGGCACTGACTCTGCGCCACCTGGCCTCAGGGGCCACCTACAGGAGCATGCAGTACGCCTGGAGGGTGCCACACAACACCATCAGCATTGTGGTCAGAGAAGTGGTGCAGGCCATCATCAAAGAATACCTGGAGGAGCTCCACCAGTGCCCCTCCACTGAAGAAGGCTGGAAGAAAGTTGCAGAGCAGTGGTATCAGAAGTGGAACTTCCCCCACACCGTTAGAGCCATAGATGGTAAGCACATGGCCTGCAAAGCTCCAGCCAAGTCGGGGTCCACTTATTTCAACTACAAGGGCTTCTTCAGCATCATCCTCTTCGCCATGGTCGATGCTGACTACAAGTTCATGTACATCGATGCTTCAGGCAACGACTCATCTTCAGATGCCCAGGTATACAACGCCAGTGACCTCAAGGAGGGGCTGGAACGCAACCTCATCATGGGCTTCCCAGATCCAGACCCCCTGCCCAATGACACACAAGATGTGCCCTACTTCATCGTGGGAGATGACGCCTTCTCCCTCAGAACCTACCTAATGAAGCCCTACACTTCCAGATGCCTCACCCGTGAAGAGAGGATCTTCAACTACAGGCTGTCCAGAGCAAGGCGGGTGGTGGAGAATGCCTTTGGCATCCTGGCGAACAGGTTCCAGGTACTTCTCACTACCATGCAGCATCGGCCAGAGACCGTGAGGAACATAGTGGAAGCTTGCTGCATCCTGCACAATCTCATGCACACCCGCTACCCAGTGTTGCAGAACAGGCTTGTTGACCTCCAACAAGGCAATGGGGACATGGAGCCTGGTGAATGGAGGCAAGGGCGAAACCTGATAGACACTGAGGATGTGCAAGGCCCCAACAGAGCCTCACGTGAAGGGAAGAAGCAGCGCAATCTCCTGAAACATTGGTGCAACTCCCCAGCTGGAGCAGTGGATTGGCAAGACAGGATGATAGATGATTAATGGATGCTTCCTTCATCCTGTCTCATCATACGGATGAGATTGTGCCATGTATGTTGAGTGGCCCTACAATGAACAAGGCTATAATAAAGAGTTGTGTTTATGTTGAAATGTGTGGATCAATGATTACATTGTTATTGATAATAAAGGGCCAAAGGTGTGGCAGCTGGGAGGGTGGACCATACAGTCCCACTATGCTTGCACTGGAGGTTTATCTATCCCACAGCTATCTTAACCCATCCCAAAGGTATCCCTGCCCATCCCACAGCTATCTTAACCCATCCCACAGCTATTACCCATCCCAAAGATATCCCTGCCCATCCCACTGCTATCCTTACCCATCCCACAAGCATGCAAAGGCTTAAACCATTTCTAAAAGTTTCCACCAAGACTTTATTGACAAAAATAAATGAAGCAAGTGTGTGAAGCAAAGATAATCTTTATTAATAACAAGCTGTAAAAGAAAAATGACTCAAGTCAAGTGTCCAAATAAAGTCTACAGGTAGCCACCCAGTCTCTGGCACTCTTCTCTGTCACTCAGAGGTGTGCCCAGTCTCAGGGATGAAGGGTCCAGGTGCTGTGGAGGTGGCTGCTGCTGGAGTGCTGGTCTGAAGCGCCACTGGGGTGCCTGGCCCCGAGAGGACAACAGGGGACGGTGTGTTGAGGAAGCTCTCAGCTGGCTCAGCCCCGTGATGTTGAGAGCCCCTTCCTCCAGGACATGTGTCAGCCACAGTGCCGACGACAGATGTACTGAGGCGGGCTTGGCTGTGGGGTGGAGGAAGGAGCAGTGTAGTGGGGCTGTGGTCTGCAGCTGGGTGAGGACTGGCATTGGCGCGGGTGGCATCGCTGTCGTCGGTGGCATCATTGGCGTGGGTGGCATCGGTGGCATCGGTGGAACCGGTGGCAGCCGTGTCGCCCGATGACTCTGTGCCTGGACTGGGAAGGGCTGCTGCCTTGCTGCTGGACCTCCTGGTAGCTGTAGCCCTGGTAAGTGAGGGCCTGTGGGAAGCCTTGGAATGGGAGGGACATTACCTGGGGTGGAGGAGCAGACCTGGACTGGGTGGGAGCAGGTTCATCTGGATCTGGAGGGTTGTGAAGCAGATCGGTGATCCTGTCCTTCACTACCTGGTACTGGGGTTCCTCCATGTCCATGGAATTCACATAGGTTCACATAGGTGAGGAAGGGCTTGCGGTTGGAGGATGAGGAGTCAGTGTGGACCAGCTGAGAGAGGATTTCTGTGCTGCTGCTGATAGTGTCCCTGATCTCCAGCAGGACAGTGTGGCTCTGCCCCTCCTGTCTGGCTCTCTGCCTTTCTGTGGAGGTGGAGCTGGGGGTGGATGCGGGTTGGACTGTGGTGGAAGTGCTGTCTCTTTTCTCCCACTGCGCCAGGGAGTCCTCCAGGGACTCCGCCACAGTTAGAACAGCTGTCTGCGGGTTCTCCGTCGTGGCACGCTCCACAGGCACCTGCCTGGAGACAGGAGCTGACTCTGCCGGAAGAGGACTGGCTCTCAGCAGGCTGCCTGAGAGGGTTGTGAGAGGGGCTGCTCCTCGGTGGCGGATCTCACCCTCCAGGGAGCTGCACTTGGCCATGACGTAGGTCTCTCTGTCCGTCAGCTTGACCGCGGCCTGGCCAGATTTCTTGAGGTGCAGCTTCCTGTACCAGGTGTGCATGTGCTTCCACCAGCTGAGGAGCACCTCCGAAGTGTAGCCCAGGCTCTCCACCTTCTCTCTCCAAGCAGCCTGCTTCCTTTTGGTGTCCCTATAGAGCCTATGTCCCTTCCGCCATAGATAGTCATTCTCTCTCAGCCACTCCAGCACCTCATCCTCATGTTCCTCCTCGATGTTGTATTGCCTCCTCTCCCGTTCTCGCGTCTGCCTCTTCCTCCCTTTGGCAGGACCACATGGACCCTCATCAGAGGGCCTTCCAGGTTGTAGGGGCTGCTCCTCCACACCACCAGCAGCAGCAGCACCAGCAGGACCAGCAGCAGCAGCGGCAGGACCAGCAGCAGCAGCAGAGTAAGCACCAGCAGCACCAGCAGGACCAGGATCATCAGCAGCAGAGTAAGCACCAGCAGCGCCAGCAGGACCAGGAGCACCAGCAGGACCAGCAGGACGAGGAGCAGCTTTAGCAGAGTAAGCACCAGCAGAAGCACCACCGCCAGAAGCAGCATCATCAGCTCCTCCAGAAGCAGAAGCAGCAGAAGCCCCAGCCCCAGAAGAGCGAGCCCGTGCTGCAGAAGCCCCAGCAGAAGCAGAGTGAGGGCCAGGGGGTGGGAGGGTGGCCCTGTCCCTCTTGCCAGGGCTGGCAGCAGATGGCTGAGGCTTTCTCTTCTTCCCCATGGTTGTGGGGTTGCTGGCTGGCAGGCAGGCTGGCAGACAGGCAGGCAGCAAGGCTGGCAGGCAGGCAGGCTGGCAGACAGGTAGGCAGCAAGGATGGCTGGCAGGCAGCAAGGATGGCAGGCAGTCGATGTGTCTGGCAGCAGGTCTTTCCTCTGAATGTTGACCTGCTTGGGAGCTGCTTCCCTTTATATCTGCGGGGCTGACGCAATGCATCCTCCCAGCATGTGCAGTGAACGCTAGCCATCCGCTAGGCTTCCACTGTGCATCCGCTTCATCCGCTAGGCTTCCGCTGTGCATCCGCTTCATCCGCTCGGCATCCCTTCTGCATCCGCTTTATCCCTTCCGCGTCCACTTTGCTGCGGTCCCCCGGAAGCCTTGCGGATGTGCCATCCGCTCCCATCTACTTCCATCCGCTAGGCTTCCGTGGAGCATCCGCTTTCCATCCGCCCTGCGTCCTCCCCCCGTCCGTTCCTTTCCGTGTTGTCCGCTCTGGATATGCAAATTTTTGCTCCTTTTGAGAGCGGACAACAACGGATGGAACATTTTTCTCGTCCGCTGTGTCCTTTTTACAAACGTTTTGCATCCATCGGCCAGTGTGACAGGGCCTTTAATCACTGAGCCACTGTGTCCCCATTACAGTAGTAAGTTATTTTAAGTCCTCAACTTACAACCATTTGTTTAGTGACTGTTCAAAGGTATAATTACACTGAAAAAAGTGCTTATGACAGTTTTTCATGCTTATGACCATTGCAACATCCCCATGGTCATGTGATCAAAATGTAGTTACTTGGCAACTAGATAATATTTTTAAAGTTCGCAGTGTGTCAGGGTCACGTGATCTCACAAGCAAAGTTATTGGGAAAACCAAATTCAATTAGCTATGTGATTAAACAATTCACTTAACTTTGGCAAGAAAGGTAATAAAATGGGGCAAAATTCAGTCAACAAATGTCTTAGCAACAGAAATTTTGGGCTCAATTTTGATAGGATGTCGAGGATTACCTATATGGTTTTCATTCTTTCTTGGGAACTTCCTGTTAAGAAGGCAGTAGATTTTCAATGTTCTGTAATTGGGATCTGTTAATTTATGTTTTTGTTTAACATCAGACCTATAGTTGCAGCTTGAAAGCTAGTCAGCATATTCTGTAACTTGTAGGATCCACTTCTGTCAGGAAAGGTAAGGACTATCTAGTCTTATTACCCTTTTATTCACTAATCCTAAATAAGAAACAAGTAGCTTCTGCTGTTGTTTTTTCTTCTCATTCAATCTGTTCCAAGAGTCTGATACTCTCCAAATATTTTATATTATAATTTCCCTTGGCACTTGTTATTACCTAAGAAGACTGAGACAAAAGATTGAGACAATCAATATCTGGTTGTTACTACGCTGCCTGTTACAGCTCCGTTCCTGCAATGGTGGTGATTGAATAAGTCAATTTAAATGAACTGAATTATATCAGACTCAAACTGAGATAATGAACTACATCTTCTGTGTTAAAATTATGTAATTGAATCATTTCTTTATGCTGAGCTGGTTTCTTTGTTTAAGACAAGTTAAAGCAGGGGAAACATTTAGTTTTGTAACTCCATAATCTAAAATAATACAGCACATGTGGCATTTGGAGAATGCTTTTCTTGCTCTTTTATGCTGGCTATGCAGACTTATACCACTGCGTACACAACCATCTTGAAATCTGTTTGGTGGGAATATATGGTCCTATTCAATAAAAAAAATCAATAAATAGAAGTAGTATAATTTGTGAATTGGGGTGAAGATAAAAGGAAAAAGATGGAGGGGCTCTTAATTTCTCTAGAGTTAATTGTTTCAGGTTATCTGAAACATTGAATATACATTGTTTCCCTGAAAATAAGACCCAGCCCTTTTTTTTTTTTTCTCAAAAAAAAAAAAAAAAGACTTTAAAAGTCTTCCACTTCCACTGACTTGCATTGTGGCAGTGACACTGACAGTCCCACCCAATAGGAATCTGCTGCTGGCCCATTTCTTCTGCGGCCACTTATTGCCACTTGCCCTGTCGCCCCTCAGCCTCTGTTTCACCGTCAGAGACCTTCAGGAAAGGCTTCTTCAGCCTATAACAGAGCTCCAGATCAATCAAAGAAATAAAAAGGGTGAATTTTAGCCCTTTCCTCTGGAGAGTTGCATTTGATACCATTTTCAGAATAGAAGACAATGTGCTCTTTTTTTCTTTTCCATATGTTAATAATTTTAATCTTTCTTTGGTGTCTGTATTTTTCTATGTTGGTCATTGTGGCTATTAAGAATGCCCAGTTAGTTAAAAGGTAATAATACATTAAATAAATAAGCTTGCTTCTTACAATTGATAATTTAGTGGCTTTGTTGAACATATGACCAGAATTGTGGTTGAGGAATCCTAGTCTCTGGACTTGGGCAATTTTGTGTTTTAAACCATTGCTAAATCAGAATGTGAAAAGAAGTAAAAGGACAATAGATTCTCACTACAACTTAGCAACTGTACTGTTTTGTTACTAAACTTGTTTCTTAAATTTATTATATAAGTGGTTATCATAGTACCTGACTATGGCTTATTTCTTCAAATACTATATTGATATTACTATCAAGAAATCTGTCCATCCAGTATTTGTAAAGTGGTACATAATTGATTCACCTTGTATTGAGAGGAAAAGTTTTTTTAATTTTTGTTTTCTTTTGTCATAAAAGAAATATAATTATGCTGTCCTTTATTGATAAGTTTAACCATTTCTGATTTGAAATTAGGTTTCCAATATACAAATAACCTTTAAGAAACCAAATTTCAGTTTACTAAAGATCAAAGTAACACATTTTAGTTCTATACTTCTTCATATTAAACAGAATTATAAATCATCTGTTTTTTGATATAGGTAAAATCCCTGTAACATACTTTTTTAGCATGTTATATCTTGTAAATATTATTGCATTCAGACTTTTAATCTACATGCCACAGTTAAAAAAAGATCCATTAAAATAAAGAAGTAAAGCTATCTATATTTAATAGTATATCGTTGTAAACTTGAACCATAAGGATAAACTTGAACCATAAGAATTTTCAATACAAGGAAGTGAATTGTAAAAAGTTATTGTAATCCTCATCATTCTGATATTTTCCAAATCCTGTTACCTTCCTACCTCCAATGCTTTCTAGTTGGTTAAATTACCATTTCCAATAGTCTCTCTGGTATTGCAGATATTGTTCATTATATCAAGAGTTTTGCTAAAAAGAAAAGTGTAGTGAATAGCTTTTAAGTTCATTAGGACACATAATCCAAAAATATATTTTTTTAAAAAGGCTTGGCAACATTGATTTATATTAAAGATAATCCATTGCTCTCCAGTTTTGGACTTCATTCTCATTAGTTCCGGGTAACAGACCTCATGGGCAAGAATATTGACTCCAAATATTTGGATTTTATTGAGAATTAAGTTGTTTGTGAGAAACTTCAGTTACTGGAAATTTAAAATAATTTAATGTATTGATAAGTAGAATCAATGTTGGCTGATTTTACTTTGAGTTTTGTTGATACAAAATCAGTTCAAGTAGTCCTTGACTTATGACCACAATGGATCCCAAAATTTCTGTTGCTAAGTGAAATATTTTAAAGTGAATTTTACTCCAATTTACAATCTTTATTGCCACATTTGTTAAGTGAATCACTGAAGTTTTTAAATTCTTGCAAAGTTGGTTAAGTGAATCTGATTTCTCCATTGACTTTGCTTATAAAAGGTGATCACATGATCTTAGGACACTGCACCATCATAAATGCAAGTCATTTGCCAAGAGTCAAATTTTGGTCACTTAACCATGGAGATGCTGCAATAGTCATATGAAAAATACAGTAGTCATACATCATGTTTTTTAATACCGTTATAAATTTGAATGGTCACTAAATGAACTGTTATAAGTCAAGAACTACCTGTAATTTTTTCCTTTTGATTCAAGATAATTATGTGAAAAAGTGATTTTTTTAGAATTCAGCATTTTTTTTTCAATCTCTATTACTGCAAGACAACAAGATTTGCTGGATTACATGCAAGCCCCTAATAGAAATCTTTCAGCCAGGAAGTATGACTCCAGTGAATAGGTGATACAGGTAGAGCTCATTTAGTCCGGGGTGTCAAACTCAAGGCCTGCGGGCCAGATTCTATCCACAGGCTGCTTAAGTGTGGCCCTTGGGGCCAGCCAGGAAATAATAAAGGACTGGCCTGTGGTGCCTCTGCTAGCAAAAACAGGCCACATTTCAGCCTGGATAACTTCCTCAAGCACCCTTCTGGCCAAAACAAGGCATGGGTGGCCACCAGTGGTCCCCCTCCTTGCACCCTGTTATTGTCCTGGACAGACTCCTGCATGGCAATATGTTGCTGTAATAAAGACATGAATAAAATTACAGACAAAAAGGAATTGTAATAGAGTATATAAAAAACTCAATAATTGTCTATTCAAATAAGATGGTATAGATTGCACCAAAGTTTAACAGTAGCCAGCCAATACTTTAGTCTTCATTTTGAAGAAAAATATTGTTCCATTCTCAACACCTCAACAAAACCCGTATCTCCAAGAATTTGTGAAGTGCTATAGATTAGCCAGCATTCAAAATCTATATGTCTTGAGAAAAGAGAAGTATCTGAAGCATCAAGGGTTCTTTAATCGGATCTCATTATTCCGGCATCTCCACCTAACACTGGAATAAGCTCTTTGACCATAATGGTAGTAAGTTTTTAACCTCCTCTTTATTATTTTCATAAATAATTCAAAGTAATCAGCATACCTAATATTCCTGAGGGATAGTGTCTGGCTCAAAGACACCCAGCTTGCTTTCCTGCCTTGGAAGAGGCTAGAACTCAAAATTGTTTCCAGTCTAATGCAGCAATCACTAGACTAAACTGGTATTTTTCTCTACAGCTAACATACTTCTAAGGGCAACCAAAATATATGTTTAAATATTGGTAGCAAACATCTTTAAAAAATAGAACTTTAGAATAATACTCTTAAAAAAAAGAACTGAATGTATATAAGCCCATTCACTCAGCTACACTGTGTGTGCAGTCAGTTTGGAGGTGTTTGTGTATGAATAATCATCTACTGATTTATAGCATCATTCCTTTGGAGGAGAGAAAAAGAAACAATATTTATGACTATGGTATTTATCTGACAATAACTGATTGATGTTTACTTGCAGGTACTTGTTCTCAAACGATGGCCTATATAACGGAAGTATTAGTTTGCATAGTCATTATTCTGGAGGGTAGCAGTGAGGTCTACTTCTGTTGAATCAGGTGGGGGAACTATGGCTAGAGCTCCTAGCATCTTTTCTCATTGGCAATACTGGATATTGCAGTTTAGCATATTTCAAAAGCAGTAAGCTCCATATCCCTCTGCAATATCCAGACATAATCATGGTTCAAATAAATATATTAAAATTATTGATACAAAGTTATTCATTTGAAACTTCTTGAATCTAATGGAGTTGTTTGACATTTAATTAAGCTTGGCTCTGACTATTTGTTTTTAAAAGCTGCGTTTTTTAAGTATCTTGAAATTGGGCCCGCTTCTAAATTCTGTTCTATAATAATAGTGGTCATCATTTTATAATATATTTTATTGCCTGTATGGTAATTATTCTATTGTTTATTCTGATCACAGGAGCATAAGTAGGTGTTACCTTGTTTATAGGAACAATTGGTTTAAAAATACACTGCTCAAAAAAATAAAGGGAACACTTACACAACACAATGTAACTCCAAGTCAATCACACTTCTGTGAAATCAAACTGTCCACTTAGGTAGCAACACTGATTGACAATCAATTTCACATGCTGTAGTGCAAATGGAATAGACAACAGGTGGAAAGCATAGGCAGTTAGCAAGACATCCCCAATAAAGGAATGGTTCTGCAGGTGGTGACGACAAACCACTTATCAGTTCCTATGCTTTCTGGCTGATGGTTTGGTCACTTTTAAATGCTGGCGGTGCTTTCACTCTAGTGGTAGCATGAGATGGAATCTACAACCCACACAAGTGGCTCATGTAGTGCAGTTCATCCAGGATGGCACATTATTGTGAGCTGTGGCAAGGTTTGCTGTGTCTGTCAGCATAGTGTCCAGAGCATGGAGGCACTACCAGGAGACAGGCCAGTGCATCAGGAGACGTGGAGTAGGCCGTAGGAAGGCAACAACCCAGCATCAGGACCACTACCTCGCCTTTGTGCAAGGAGAGACAGGAGGAGCACTGCCAAAGCCCTGTAAAATGACCTCCAGCGGGCCACAAATGTGCATATGGCTGCTCAAATGATCAGAAACAGACTCCATGAGGATGGTATGAGGGCCTGACATCCAAAGGTCGGGGTTGTGCTTACAGCCCAATACTGTGCAGGACGTTTGGTATTAGCCAGAGAACACCAAGATTGGCAAATTCACCACTGGTGCCCTGTGCTCTTCACAGATGAGAGCAGGTTCACACTGAGCACATGTGACAGACGTGACAGGGTCTGGAGATGCTGTGGAGAATGTTCTGCTGCCTGCAACATCTTCCAGCATGACTGGTTTGGCAGTGGGTCAGTAATGATGTGGGATGGCATTTCTTTAGGGGGCCGCACAGCCCTCCATGTTCTCGCCAGAGGTAGCTGACTGCCATTAGATACCGAGATGAGATCCTCAGACCCCTTTTGAGACCATATGCTGGTGCGGTTGGCCCTGGGTTCCTACTAATGCAAGACAGTGTTAGACCTCATGTGGCTGAAGTGTGTCAGCAGTTCCTGTAAGATGAAGGCATTGATGCTATGGACTGGCCCGCCTGTTCCCCAGACCTGAATCCAATTGAGCACATCTGGGACATCATGTCTCGCTCCATCAACCAATGTCACATTGCACCACAGACTGTCCAGGAGTTGGGGGATGCTTTAGTCCAGGTGTGGGAGGAGATCCACAAGGAGACCATCCGCCACTTCATCAGGAGCATGCCGAGGCATTGTAGGGAGGTCATACAGGCACGTGGAGGCCACACACTCTACTGAGCCTCGTTTTGACTTGTTTTAAGGACATTTCATCAAAGCCTGTAGTGTTTTTTTCCTCTTTAATTTTGAGTGTAACTTCAAATCCAGACCTCCATGGGTTGCTAAATTGGATTTCCGTTGATAATTTTTGTGTGATTTTGTTGTCAGCACATTCAACTATGTAATGAACAAAGTATTTAATTAGAATATTTCATTCATTCAGATCTAGGATGTCTTATTTTTGTATTCCCTTTATTTTTTTGAGCAGTGTATATATGGAGATGTAAATATTTTAAATAACAGTAATAAAATACTGGAAATGGAACCAGTAAGATTTTAGTGATTATCAAGTCAGTGCATCTACTTTAAATGTAACTATTCAATTATTAGATTATAAAATTGAATATACATTTATACATACATATATAATAGACACAAACATACACACACAAATATACATACATACATACATACATACATACATACATACATATAAAATCTCCCGAGCACCGTGTAATGGAGTGAGCTTCGTTATTCTAGCTTCTGCCAACCTAGCAGTTCAAAAGCATGTAAAATGCAAGTAGAAAAATAGGGACCACTTGGGTGGGAAAGTAACAGCGTTCCATGCACCTTCGGTGTTTAGTCATGCCGGCCACATGACCATGGAGATGTCTTCAGATAGCACTGGCTGTTTGGCTTTGTAACGGAGATGGGCACTGCCCCCTAGAGTTGGAAATGACTGGCAACTATATGCAAGGGGAAGCTTTACCTTTTTATATATATATTTGTTTTCTTAGGTTTTCGCGGGTACTTACATGTGTGCTGTTTAGCTTCCTTCGGGTATTATCCCACGTCATTGTAGTTCTGTTAAAGTTGTAGCAACGTTTCAGCAGAATCTCATCTGCCATCCTCAGGCTTCTGTATGGATATGGGTCTTACAGCTCCTGGTTTTAAATTTGAGGCTGGTCCATTCTGATTGGTTGGGAGCCTGGACCTGTGTTCATTGGACTTGGAGTTTGATTGATTGGTGTTCCTGGTTTCTTCTGTCTGTTTTGTGGCTTTGATTGGCTGGCAACACTCTGTTCTTGTGTTGGAGGCTTTTAGTGCAGCTTGGCTCCGTGTGAAGGGACGGCTGCTCTTCATTAGCAAGCTGCTATTCATTAGCAAGCTGGGTTTCACCTGGGTGCCTGGTGGGGGGGTTAGGTTGGAGCTATCAGAGGGAGTCTGTTTTTGCCCAGGTGTTTGCCTGGCTTGTGGCATGGAAATCTTTCTATTTGAGAGCGCAGGTTTCCAAATGATTGACAGTCTGGTGGAATCATCTCTTCTATTCATGCTGTCAGGTCTTTTTTCAATCTCTATGGCTTCTCTGATGATTCTATGGCTGGGGTTTTCTATAGTGGCCAGGGTTTTAGTGCCATTGAAGTTGATGTTGTGACCTGTGGTTTTCATGTGTTGGACTAGTGAGGAGGTGTGTTCCAGCTTTTTTACTGCATTTTTGTGTCCATCTAGGCGGGTACTTATTCTTCTATTGGTCTGTCCAATGTATGTGGCTGGGCATGATGTACAGGGAATTTCGTATATGCCTTGGTTTTCCAGGTCAATTTTGTCTTTGGGGTTCCTCAGGATGGCTGCTATTTTTTTGTCTGTTTTGAAGGCAGTCTTGATGTGATGCCTGTGTAGTATCTTACTGATTTTATCTGTGGTACCTCTTATGTAGGGCAGGACAGCTGTTCCATGGATCTGTTGATCTTCTAAGTCTCTGTTATGTCTTGGTGTGTTTTTGTGGATCAAGTTGGTGATTTTGTTTTTGTGGAAGCCATTGGCTGTCAATACTTCAGTCAGGGTGCATAGTTCAGTCTTTATATGTGTCTTGTCTGCCAGGCATTTGGTTCTGGTAATTAGTGTTTTCGCTACGGAATTTATCTGTGCTGGGTGGTGGTGGGATTGGGCGTTGAGGTAGCGGTTGGTGTGTGTTTTCTTTTGGTATATGGTGTGTCCCAGTGTGCCATCTGTTCTTTTGTAGATTAGTACATCTTGGAATGGTAGTTGTTTGTTTATTTCCGTTTCTATGGTGAACTTGATTTTGGGGTGTGTGTTGTTTAGGTGTGTTAGGAAATTGTTTAGGTTTTCTTTTCCATGGGGCCAAATCACAAATGTGTCATCGATGTATCTTAGCCATAGTTTGGGTTTGTGGGTGGCATTAGCCAGGGCTCTGGATTCGAATTCTTCCATGAACAGGTTTGCAATGACGGGTGACAGTGGTGATCCCATAGGGGCTCCTTCAATTTGCTTGTATCTTTGTCCTTTGTATATGAAATATGTGTCGGTTAGGCAGTGTTCTTTAGTTCCATGAGGTCTTTAGCTGGTTGGTATTTATTTTTGATGATTTCAAGAGTTTCTTTTATTGGGACTTGAGTGAATAGTGAAACCACGTCGAAACTTACAAGCAGATCTTCTTGTTCTACGTGTAGATCTTTGATCATTTCTAAGAAGTGGTATGAGTTTTGTACATATGAAGCTGCGGTTTCAGCATGGGGCTGTAGTTGTTTTGCTAAGTATTTAGCTAGGTTTTGTAATGGTGCTCCTATGGAGCTGACTATGGGTCTGAGAGGTATGCCTTCTTTGTGTATTTTTGGGAGGCCATATAATTTGGGGCATCTAGAAGATTTTTCTCTTGGGATGATCGTCTGTTGGATTTCTTTGCTTATGTGGCTGGTTATAATTTTCTTCTTGGTTAATTTTTCCAGATATGTGGTTGGGTCTGTGTTTATAGCTTTGTATGTGGAGTCTTGGAGTAGGTCTGTCAATTTTGTTTCATAGTCTTTTCTGTCCATTACTACTGTGGCATTTCCTTTGTCTGCTGGGAGTATTATGATATTATTATCATTTTTCAGGGTTTGTAACGCTCTGAATTCATCTTTTTGCAAATTATTTTTGGGTGGTTTCGTTGTGCATAAGATGGGAGTAACCTGGTGTCTTATTCTGTCAGCTTCATCTGTATTTAATTTGGTTAGGCTGGATTCTACTGCACATATGATGGATTCTGTTGGGATTTTTTTGGGTGCTATGGCATAATTGAATCCTTTGGATAGGACATCTGTTTCTGTTTTGTTGAGTTCTCTGTTGGAAACGTTGTATACTAGTTGTTTCAGGTGTTGTTGTGGGTTATTGGGAATTTTCTTGTCATTTTCTAATTTTTTCAGTTTTTTTGAGAGTTTATCATTTTTGTAAGTATTTTCAGTTTCAGCTCTCCAAGTTGTAAGTTGTTTGATCTTATCCCAAAGTAGAGGGTGGATTTTGCTGCTCAATTCCAGGTGTAGTGCTAGCAAATCTTTGTTTAACTGATCTAATTGGAATCTTTTACTGTGAACTTCATTTCTGAGTAGAGATATCTCTGTCCTTTTCAGGATACATTTGGTAGCTGCTGTGTTCTTATGAAATGTTAATTTGAAGCAGGTTGGTGTTACATTGTTGTCTCTGCAGCTGCATAGGAATTTTAGGTCACATAGTATTCCTGCTCTTTTAACTTCCAGCTTCTCTTTGCTTTTGATCTGGCTGTTTATTTCCTCCCCAAAGAAGGCATACCTCTCAGACCCATAGTCAGCTCCATAGGAGCACCATTACAAAACCTAGCTAAATACTTAGCAAAACAACTACAGCCCCATGCTGAAACCGCAGCTTCATATGTACAAAACTCATACCACTTCTCAGAAATGATCAAAGATATACCCTGGCCACTATAGAAAACCCCAGCCATAGAATCATCAGAGAAGCCATAGAGATTGAAAAAAGACCTGACAGCATGAATAGAAGAGATGATTCCACCAGACTGTCAATCATTTGGAAGCCTGCACTCTCAAATAGAAAGATCTCCATGCCACAAGCCAGGCAAACACCTGGGCAAAAACAGACTCCCTCTGATAGCTCCAACCCAAACACCCCCCCACCAGGCACCCAGGTGAAACCCAGCTTGCTAATGAATAGCAGCTTGCTAATGAAGAGCAGCCCTCCCTTCACACAGAGCCAAGCTGCACTGAAAGCCTCCAACACAAGAACAGAGTGTTGCCAGCCAATCAAAGCCACAAAACAGAAGAAACCAGAAACACCAATCAATCAAACTCCAAGTCCAATGAACACAGATCCAGGCTCCCAGCCAATCAGAATGGACCAGCCTCAAATTTGAAACCAGGAACTAACTCTATACAGAAGCCTGAGGATGGCAGATGAGATTCTGCTGAAACGTTGCTACAACTTTAACAGAACTACAATGACGTGGGATAATACCCGAAGGAAGCTAAACAGCACACATGTAAGTACCTGCGAAAGCCTAAGAAAACATATATACACACACACACACACACACACACATACACTTTACAGAAGTCAGCCAAGGAGCTAAAGGATTATTTATTCGGCTCATGGATCTATTTGAATTTTGCATAATCTAGGAATGATAGCAGCTAAATTTCAGGGAAGAATGCATTCCAGTCTCTTTTCCCTTCAGAATAATTCTATATTTGGAAATGCGTTTACATCACTAAGCTTATTTCCTGTTTTGATTGTTTTATTCCTTCTTTGCAGTGGCCAATTATTGTTTTAGGAAATAAAACTGACCTTTTGGAGGAAAGACAAGTACAGAGTGAAATTGCACAACAGTGGGCTAGGATTGAGACAGTGAAGTTATGGGAAGTGACAGTAGCAGATCGAAGGACAATGATGGAGCCTTTTGTGGTATTAGCAAGCAAACTTTACCAATCACAGAACAAGTCGACATTTTCTTTCTCCCGTCGGAGACTCAAATGCAATAAGGAAGACTACTGAATGCCCTTATGCTTCCCACTGGGCCAAGAATCTGCTGTGGCTTTTCCATTTCCAGAGTTGTTCATTTCTAGAGCAACTAAAGCAGTTCTCACAGATCACAATGAGAATGGCATCTGAAATCATTTCATAAAAACACTGAAATGATCATAGTTGTCTGTATTCAACAATATGCTCATGGAATGCAAACTGGAGAATGTTTGAGTTCAGAAAAAAAGACTTTTTCTAAAGGGGGCATTTTAGAATCATTGGGAATATTTCCACCTCATTTAGCATTTCAGAAAAGAAATGAAAGAATAAAGTAAAAAGTTGTTTATTTTGATCATACATTGTATAGCTTTATTCATTGTGCTACAAAAAATTACTTATGAAAAAGAGAAGCCAACAGAATTGGGAGCAGTATAAGCATTTGACCTTCACTACCTTTTTTATAAAGTGTGCTAATATCATTAGCACTGATGCTTTTGGATGAATCAGTGTTATTTCTATTGATTATCAAGCACCCTTCCCCAATTTCAAAAGCCCACTAATATCTATCCCTGTGCAGAGACAGCAACCTCCTGAAATAGACAGTACAGCATCAGAAAAAAAATAGTAACTTGGTTCATTTAAAAGGCTGTAGCAGTGCTTCTTAATCTTAGCAACTGTATGAAGTGTGGATTTGTAATTCCTAGAATTTCCCAGTATACGTAAGTCTTAAAAGTAACTATTAAAAAATACAGCACTATGTTAGAGTATTTGATTCTGGCTTAGCACATTGTTTTGGCATTTATTCCATAAACTATGATTTATGGCTTAACATATTGGCTGAAATCAGCCAGTCTGTACAGGGAAAAAAATGAGTAATACTAGGGGAAAGGATTCTTCCATCTGTTTTAGGTCTAAGCAACCTACCTTTTACTTCAATTGTATGTATTGTTGCCATACAATTAAAGTGCCTTAAAATATGTTAACATAAAAACGATTACAGGATTTAAAACCCAGGAAAGTGGAAAAATCTTTCTACAAAAATAACAGGTACAAGTTGAACTTTCCTAGAAAAAGGAATAGTAGCATACCTACATATACTTTTCCTCATCTATATTCTACATTATATAAAGATGATTTTTGAGGAATTAATGAGAAACCAATTTTTTCCCAGAATTCCTAATTGATGTGGCTAATGTCCCCTGCTGGACATTTTAAGAACTGTAGTGCCCAACAAATCCAGATAGTGCTAGATTGGAGAATTCAAAAATGCTATCCTAGGGTTGTTACCTAGGCTTATACCATCACAAGGTAACAGAAGTTCTTACCCATTTCTAAATGGAATCTGTGGTTAGATTTGTATTTTCACAATTTTCATTACAATTCTGAATGATACAAAAATCAGTTGGAAAGTTAGATAGGGTTAAAATTTCTCAAACTGTTGCAGTAGAGAAATTGATCCAAGTTTCTTTTCTTTCCATCCAGGAATAAAATACTTTAAGACCTAATGTGATATATTTTAAAGACATTTTTAAATTTAAATGCAGCTTCTGAGAACATAACAAAAATAGGATGGGTGACATCTAGGTGTTACATTACAGATTGAAATACAGATTCTGAATCCATTTTATTTATATTGCACATTTATAGGGCTGTCATCTGTTTATATATTGTATTCATAAGCTGTCCATGCATTTTACAGAATGACAGTAGTTTATAGCATAACAAGCACAGTTAACATGAATTTTATATAATTATCCATTCTGGGTCATTAGTGAATTGTTGTGTTTCAGTTACTATAAATTGAAAGCCAAATTGAATTATGTTCATATTTTGAGCGCTATTAAAAGAGAAAAGGAACTTTTTAAATCAAGATATTAAATATGTTAGCATCTATTTAGTATAAATAGATGCCAAGAAAAAAAAGAAAAACTATTCCCACCTACCTTCCAAATATGTCAAGCAGCAATAGCCTGAAACCACAAATAAATTTCACTAATGTTAAACTGCTAGGGAAATTCCGGGTTTAAGTACTAAGAGATGAACTGTTGATAACAGTCACCTGCCAAAAAAAATCAATAGATTGTTGGACAGGTTTGTAAGTATGCCTTCTGGCTTGGGATTTAATTTCATAATGCGTTAAAGTATAATGTAACTTTTTGTTCTGTGACCTGGAAAATATTTTTTTTATGATTCTTTTATCAGGAATAGATTATATTGCCTATTATACTAGGGTCCCTAACCCCCAGATTGTGGACCAGTACCAAACCATGGCCTGTTGGGAACCAAGCCACACAAGCAATGGGAGAGCGAGTGAAACTTTTGTGCATACATGATATCTAGGTTGCACATGCGAAACTCCCACCCCCGCCATCCATGGAAGACAATTCTCTTCCAAAACCAGTCCCTAGAGCCAAAAAAGTTGGAGACCACTGTGTTACACACAGCTAACATATATTCCAAAAAGAAGAAATCTCAGTAAGGGGCTTGTACATATTTTTATTAGCACAGTAACAAATGCAGACTTAGATAGCCTACAATATACAACCAATCCACTGAGTGACTCCTATTCCACGCCTTACAATTAAACAGCTTAAGGTATTTCACTACAGGTTCTCCAAGTTCAGTTAAAATCTTCAATCTCACAAAGGTAATTTGGCATAGAAAAATCTATGAATGAATCCGTGAACCCCTATGCTAGGGGAAACAACAATTTAGCCTTACCTCTATATTTGAAGTCAATAAAAGGGTAGTCTTGTAAAAAGATGTGTTAAATATGAAACTCTCCCACCTCCCCTAGGGAAAAATATTACCAATATTTTTTTTACAAATAAAACCAAGTTAAAAGAAAATCAAGTTGCAAGCCTTACAAGAAATTTTAGAGAAATGCCAAATATATGTACTCATAAATTAAGCTTTTTTATCACAACCAAACATCCTTTCCAAACCTCATCCAATTATCAGCTTAGTTTACATTCTTCTTGGTGCTATAGCAGAGCTACTATTGCTTTAAGACTAATGACAGTCTTAAAATATAATATTCCCATTCTAATTGTCTACTGTAGCAAGATACCTTAAGTAACAACAACAAAATCTCAGGAAATAAAAGACTGAATAAATTCTGTTATAGAAATACCCTACTCTTTTTCAGTTTCTCCCCTTCCCTGTCCCACCCCTTCAAAATCATAAGCAGCTCTTTCCATCACAGATGATTTAACAGAAAGATATGATAAAAATCCAGTTTATGTCGCATATCTCTTGGTCCACTGTCTGGCCATTCTGTCGTGCTCTGCTCTGTTAGTCATATACTGAGTTGCAATACTTCCAACAAGGGGATCAGCTGCAAAACAAAACAAATTCCAGCTAGTTATTGATGTTACAGGAAGAGAAAATATATGTAATAGATCAGATTTGATGAGGACTCTTGGAACACTGCTTTAATAAAAAATACTTGTGTGGCTTTACAATTTTAGAATTTAAGTACATTTTCCATTCAGGCCAAGAAAGGAAGGGGAAGTTGTGATCCTCCAAATGTTGGTAAAGTTGAAGTCCCAACCTTTATTCTTTTCCACTAGACTTCACAGTGCTTTTTCAACAATAGTCATGCCTGCTGAAACAGTTGACAATCCTAGTCAACAGCACTGCATTTTGATTGTGCATTGTTGCACATCGAAAATCTACTATATTAATGGGTTTTGCTGGACAATTGGTGTTTCCATAGATACTGTACATTTCTATCAATCTTTTAAAATATATTTCACAAAGCAAATCCACCTGGAGATAACGTTCACAAAGCAATCAAAGGCAATCAGTCACTAAACACCATCAATGGGGATATTGTATTTATTAATTTTGTGGAAATGATAGATTCACTTTTCTATCACTGGATTTTGAAAAAAAATCATTTTGCAGTTTTTTAAAATTAGTTTTTGCAAATTATGTCAATGCAAATACATGGTATTCTAACCAACAAGGTTAGAATATGTTTGAGTTTTTTTTAATTTGCTGTTCTTTAAGAGTACATTTAGGGACCATTCAAGTTATGACATAGATGAATAAGGGGACTTATGATAGTTACAGCATTCTTGTCATGTGGTCATTGTTTAGGGGCTTGGTAGCCAACTTGCAATTGTGACAATCACAGCATCCACAGCATCCTAAGTCGCATTATTGCCATTTGCAATGTTCACGGCTAGCTTCTGACAAGCAAAATCAATGGGGAAGTTGGCAGAAGGTTGCAAATGACAATGATTGCATACTTCAATTGTGTGTGATTCCCCTAAAAATGGCAACAGACTGCCGCAACTGCCATAAGTTGGCATGATCATACTTTGCCAGTTCAAATTACTCATTAAATGAGAACTGCTTGCATAGCTTTTGGACACATTTGATTGGATTTTCCTTGTGTATTGTGTTTTGGAGATGGCCCTTAGCAAGAAGCAGTTAGAACAGTGCAGGAAATCTTGTGGATTAACAGAATAACGTAATATAAGACTGAACAGGGAAAAGGCTGGCAAGCCAATGAATGAGTTTTGCAGTAATGATAGAGACCAATGGAGAGCAACTATAATGCAGAAATGTATGTGCTAATATTTCCGTTACATCGTTTCTAGTTAAGACAATATTTCCAATTTTATGCAAAAAAATATGAGTTGCATGGTGCTAGAAAAGGTCTGTTGCCCCCTACTGATCAATGCATCCTTAAATACCTCAAAGAATGTAATGCTAGAGGGGAGCCACTCTTCTTGCAGAAAATGTTCCTGTATTAGTTATCAGAAATCAATATGGAAACTCCCCATGGCTTTACTGTAATTAACCCTCTTTGACATATGGATAAATAGGAAATGGAGCCAACATACAATCTCTGGGATAGATCCTATTCTTTGTCCCCCATCCCTCATTTTGACCCACCTTACCAGGATTGCAATCTGTGAGAAGTGAGCAAATTGAAAGAAGAACTTTAGAAATAGTTAATGCTGGACTCCAGTTGTCCTTTAATATGTCCAGACAGATCACTCCTTGACTATTAATGTTGCAGTGATAGATTCTTGTTCGAAAGGTAACCTACATGAGAAGAGTTCAAAAATAAAATAAAATAAAATAAGGAAATTTTGTTTATCCTCATCTTTTCAGATAGGCCCCAAGCATTTCCTACAATGGATATTAAAATGCTGAATTTCCTACAATGCATTTCCAACAATGGATATAAAATGCTGGATTTGTCCAAGCTCATATATAGACAACTTCCAATTTTGATAAATTACTAATCTAGCATCAGACAATTTTTTTTATTTCTCATTCTGCGAAAGATTTTCACAAATAACTTTTCTCTTTTAATTCCAAAGACAAGGCCCCACATATTAATTTCATCAATTGAAAGCTTTTCTATGGTTTACAGTAAGTCAAAAAATCCTCAGATGTTAAATTAGTCAATATCATTAAAATTCAATTTTGCTACATCTGATTTTCACTGGAAAGGGATTAACATTAATGACTATTTTTACTACATTAATTTAATAAATATTTTTGGATTTCATACAAATGATGCAAAATCTCACTTTCTAGTGGTCCAGGTTATCTTTGTATCTCCCAGGGCAAAATGGTATTCAGCAGGTTCTGACCAGTTCTGGAGAACTGGTAGTGGAAATTTTGAGTACTTCGGAGAACTAGTGGTAACCTTCCCCCTGGAGTGGGGTGGGAATGGAGATTTTATAGTATTCTTCCAATCACGCCACCAATCCATGCCACACCACCAAACTATGCCCACAGAATCGGCAGTAAAATTTTTTTTGAATCCCACCACTGTCCCAGGGGTCAACTTCTGAATGAGGAAGCCAAACTTTTGCCCCACTTTTATACTTTTGGGGATTAGCTAGATTAAAAGGTAAAATGCTAGTCTTAAATCTATCAGTGGATTAAAATATCCACTTCAGTTCTTACAATAATTTAAAAAATGGATCCAGCATTGCCTACTTTTGCAGTGTCGTGCCCGATGTGTTGAACGATAGCTAATGTTGCCTTTGAGCTGACAGAAGATATGTGTATCTGCCAGAGATAATGAAGACATTCTCATGCATTTATCTTATATTTGATTATATTCCTCAATTGAGACTAATTTAACTTGTACAAACTTTACTTTGGCTATTTCTTATTTTCCCAGTTCATGAATCTAAATGTTACAGCAAATAATGTAATTATATTTTAGACTTTAATTTCATAATTTCTAAATTTCATTCTAAAAAGATAATATTTTTAACTAGTCATTATGCAAGAGGGAAAAAAAAACCCCCAATGAGCATTTTAATTTATGGTGAACCACTGCCATCCTGTGTCTATTGTTCGCATTACATGAGAATTACACAGCCTTAAAGAGTGACAAAATTTATTTATTGCAGCATTAAAGAATTGCTAATTTTCTTCACAACTTTTGGCAGGATACTTAGGAAACAGTAAAGATAGTACTCTATTAAGACAGAAATTAGTAACTTCTTCTACAAGTACTGATTAAGAGAACACTTCTTGTTGCGTTTCTTATGCACAGTGTTTAGATTTGCCATCTATTTAATACATTCTTCCTCTAGGGACCAATTGTCAAACCACTTTAGCCCAAATATTCTACAAACCACTTTAGCCCAAATATTCTACAGGATGCATAGATATAAGTTCTTATGAAAAATGTTGCACTGACTTTAATGTATTCAGCATATATATGTAATGGTAAGGAGTGGGAATGAAAAACAAGAGCAAAGAAGATAGGAAAAGATATGCAGGATGGAAGAATATGCTTTTTAAATTGTATGTGTGCTTGTTTGTAACCAGTGGACAACTAAAGAAATTCAACAATCTTAAGAATTTGGAATGCAATTAAAATATGCCACTATCAGCTTTCCTTGAAAAGAAAGGGCAGGTCAATTATTTGTTTCTTTATTTATTGTCATCAATTCACTTTTGATTTGTGACTCTGAGCAGGATATAACATTAAAAATTCAATTTAAAATTCACAATGAACAACCTCTCCTTCCCAATTCTGTGGTGATAACAACAGAATCAGACAATCTACTTGACTGGTGCCAAATAGAGTCCCCAAGCCCACAGACAAAACTATCTTGCTAGGCCTTGCAGAAAATAAGGTGGGGGGTCAATCACAGAGAAGGCCTCTTTCCAAGGTCCGATCAGATGTACTTCCTTGATAGTTGGAACCCACAACATGCCCTGTTGCAGCTCATCAAATACTCTAGACACAAGCTTTAAAAGTGATAACCAGCACCTTGAATTACATCCAGAAGCAGCTCCTGAAAATGTGACATGCAAATTTGGACTTGCAAAAAAACATGCAGGCTGCTGTATTTTGAGTTAACTATCGCTTCCAATGCTTCTTATGGGCAGCCCCTTGTAAAACGTAATACAATAATTCAAATGAGAGATGAACAGGGCATGGAAGATTGTGAGAAAGGCCCATTGGTCAAGGAATGGCACACAACACGTGCAAAAGCCCTTCTGATCATGACTACTACCTGCTTCTTGAGCAAGAGTTGTGCGTCCAGAGAAACTCTGGATTATGCATCAGATCTGTCTGGGGGAGTGCACTCCCATCGACAACCAAAGATAGAAATTCTTCAAGAATAAAGAGGCTCCAAATCCAAAAGCACTCTGTCTTGTCAGGGTTAAGTTTTAATCTGTTGTTTCCCATCCTACCTTCAGCCTTATTGCAGTGAGAAAGGGCAATTGCAGCATAACCATGGACAGAAATGTATAATTCAATATCATCAGTATATTAATGATTCAGATCCCACTGTGATGGATGTCTCATCCTACAGTTTCATGTTGTAGATGTTAAACAGGAGTAGAGAAAGCACCAACTCTTGAGGGACTCACAATGCAGGAGACTAGTGTTTGATCTCTCTCTCCTCATCAACATTGACTGGAGGCAAACCAGGACAACACTATGACTCTCCACTGCCAGTCTAAGCAGTTCCAGAAAGACACCATCCATGACTGATGTTATCAAAAGCTGCCGAGAAATCAAGTGGAGCAAGGATGGATTCACTACCCAGGTTTCCATGTTGTTGAAAAACATGCTATTGATGAACTCTAAATTATATTTTGAGGATGATATGATAAGGATTCTCTGCTGAGACTGCATTTTGGTAATTTGAAACTAGTTTGGAATAAATATATAAACAAGACAATTTTACTCTATATAAGTTGTAGCTAAAACTGGCAATAAACTGTCAGGATCTAACACTAAATACTAGCAATTGTTGAACATGCAAAACAAACACATTTCTTTCACCGATGATTGTTCTAAACATGATTGTTATACTTTGAAGGGATCACAGGCAAACATTTAAAAAATAGAGGCAGAACACAAATGACAATTTGATTTGATAGAGTAAAAAGAGTGATACATAGCATTCTATACAATTCTCTAATTTGCATAATTGGAACTCTAGTAGAAAAACAAGATAGTATGCTATTTATTCAAATAATTTGAACAAAAAGGAGAAAAAAAGTATTGATGCATTAAGAAAAAGGAAAACATTTTCTGAGATAACATTCTCCTTTTTTTCAGAATATAATGTACTTTTGTCTATGTTACTTCGTGATGAGTACAAAAATATTTGTGAATGACAGAAGGTAGACATTGGGCAAGAATGTTTATGACTTATTACACAATTCCTCAAACTTGCCCATCCTCCTGTTTAAACACTTTATTAGTGTAACTTGTTATTCCCTACTGAGTTGAGGGTAGGGGTGTGGTATCTATAGTTATCGGAGTCTACTACAATATTTCTCTGAATTTCCAAATGTTGCACATAGTTAGTTAGTACCATGTTTCACTGAAAAGAAGACCCTGACTTATATTTTTTGCCACTAAAAAAGGCACCAGGTCTTATTTTGGGGGCATGTCATCCACTGACTAACCTCACTTATGTGCACTGCCCCCCTTTTTGCGGTCAGGGGCCTTCAGGAATTTCTTCTTCTGCAGCCAACAAGGCTTTCCTAAAGGCCTCTGTAGCTGATAACAGAGACCCAGGTCAATCTGGAGCTCTGTTATCGGCTGCAGAGGCCTTTAGGAAAGCCTTGTTGGCTGCAGAAGAAATGGGCTGGCAAGGCAGGTGTTGGAGTATGCAAGGCCTGGCTGCAACTGTCCGAAGGTAAGTAGTAGGGCTGCTCCACCACCTCCATCCCCACCCTACCTTAATTTTTACCCGTGTATCTGGAGTGGGCAGGATCTTAAATAGGGCTTATTTTGGGGGTAAGGCTTATATTGGTAAAAATCAAGCTAGAGCTTACTTTCAGGATAGGTCATGTTTTCAGGGAAACAGGGTAGATTGTTATTCTCTTCATGGTATTTGATAGTTTAGCTATCAAATTTGATAGTTTCGCTTGAAATAAAGGTATGTCCTCAATACTCAAAACTAATTTAGAAGAAATGTATATAATATTTTCCTCAGTTAATAATTTGTATATTGGTTTTTTAATGGTTAAAAATAGGTAAAGTCTAAAAAGATTTTCTTCATGAACTAGGAGAATTATGAGACAAAAGAATAACCTATATGGATCTCTTCTAAGCAGCATTTTACAGCAATGTGGAGTATTATCGTGATTTCTAAACACTATATTAGAAAGCTTTAATTTGCACAGTGCACAAATCTAAAATAATTAATCTGGTATCTTCTTAACATATCTATCTCCACACTTTCATGTTTATGATATTAACAGCTAAGCTGTTTGTTAGCATCTTATTTCAAGCAAATAGCCTCCTCGAATATTATGGAAAGATTAAAATATACTGAAAGCAATAACTTTAAGAAGAATAATATTTTAAGTCTGATTTAGTAAAAATTATTCATTTTGAATAAATGATTGTATCCAGACTAATTCCTGAGAGAGAAGTCTGGGGAAAGAAAATGGGGAGATAATAATTTGCTGGATTCTCTTCTCCTTGAATTGTTTTCCACAGCTCTGTAATAAATGACAATGGCCAGTGTAGTAGAAAACAGTATTGGAGAAAATTGATGTCCACTCCGCTTCTTTTGTGCAGGAAATAGTGCACATCTTGAGGCTTCAGGCTTCAAATACTGCAAAGATACTTAAGATCACATCACTAACATTAGTAAAAGCAACATAATTCTAAAAGAACATCCAAAAGTCTTTCAATATTCAATAAAGCAAAAATAGATTGTACAGAACACAACACATTCTGAACAGCATTTAAAAACAGATATTCACTCATCTGCTTATTGAAGAACTTAAGTGATAATGAATAATAGAAAAGAAGATGGCACAAAATGGCACAACTAAATAGTTTACAGTTGGAATGGAGAGTACCATGGTTGTAAACCGTCACTATATTTATTTAATTTATATGCAGAACATATTATGAACAATATTGGACTACAGGAAATTAGAATTAAAATAGCTGGAGAAGTAATCAATAATCTCAGTTGTGACGATAATATCAATCTGACAGCCAGAAATGAGGAATACTTAAAGAATTTTGTTACAGTGAAGAGTACAAATGTCAATCTCATGCTTAATTTTAAAACAAAACAAAGTCAAACTACTAATACTTAATTAAGTATTATTCATTAACAATAAACTGGCTCAATCTACAAAACTTCAGATACACATAGACAAACCAATAAAAAATGAATATTTCTATACTTTTTCCTATTTTTAATTAGAAACAAAACTATGAAGTTGATATGCACCAAAATATTCTAATAACCAAAGGTTTGAAATAAAATCCTTTTGAGGGCCTTTCTGAAAAGTAAAAGCTTAGGACCCAATGATAACAGACATTATCATCCCAGACTTAAAAATGGTGACATTACAGGCATGATATAAACAGGAAATGTATCTTTTTATAATTTTATTTTTAGAAGTGGAAAGAGATTCACATTCTAACTAGTTGGACATTCCTATTCCTATATTATTTTTACTAATCATGCATGTCTTATAAATAAGAAATTGAGAAAGTATCTTTTAGGAACCTGGGAGGTGATTCTAAAAGTGGAATCAATTCAGTGATATTATCCTGTTCTCTTAAAAAGATAAAAAGATAAGGTAAGAAGATTTTAGAAGAAACCTATTTCCTATGGGAGATAGTGTGGTCAAGAATTTGACACTTGGAAGAAAACCCTTATAATATTATAGACAAAAGTGTCACATTTCAGAATTATCACACTAACAATAGAAGTGTTTTATTTTTTTTATAGTTTTAGTGACATATTAACAACCACAAGACCAGTATCATCAATAAAAAAAATGAATACAATAAAAATCCTACATAAGTTACACAAACATAATGAAACAGAAGAAAAAAGAATTAATTAAAAATCCACATGTACTAGTATGAGATTGAGTTCTTAAGCTTCTCATGAAAACTAAATTGTATAGAAATATACTGCTTTATCTTTCAATTTTTAAAACCTAATGACTTGAAAAATAGATAATTAATACCTTTAATCCATTCCTTCATATCAGAATGACAATTTTCTTCCATTTACCTAAGAATGAAAGCTCTTAATAAAACTACAAATTCCATATTTTAGAAATATCATTTAATCTTACAGTTATGTCTTTATTATATTTTCAAAATTGTGATAACATTTGCTATGACTTTGAACCAAAACAGAATTGTGGATGAACAAAAACAAAGAGCCCTTCGATATTCTGCAGTACCAGCACAAGAAAATCTGATTTCCACTTTTTATAACATTCTTTCAGAGATCCAACAGTATCAAATAAGATTTTCTAATGTAACAGAATTAAATAATTATTTTTTAAATCATAAGGAATAAATTTTACATTTTTAAAAATACTTTTTTAAAAAAATTGCCAAAATTGGATATTCTAGTTTTTCATTTTATGTAACTAATGCTAACTTTCTTAATATTCTTTATCTGAGTGGTTTCACTTAACTGCCACATCTCTTAGGGATACTAAAATTTCAGATACTGTACCACTGAGGTCTGTAAAGTATCTTGGCCCTACAATTTTAGCTAAATTCCTAGTTTTTGTTTTCTGAAATTATTTCACTACATAAATGTATTTTCAATCACAATTAAGAAGGTACAACATTTACAAGTACACTGATTTTATAGTCCATAAAGCAACTTGTAAATCCACTGAGATTCTGATAAAGGACATGATTTAAATTATCAGAATAAATCAGAATGAATTTAAAAGTAATTGAAAAATAGAATATAAACATACTTCAGAATACTGCTTCTATTTTGGAAGAAAAATACCAAGTAGTTCTTGTCTGCTTCAAATGGATCTTCATTTAACAAAACTTTTGAAATTTTTAAAATCTTCCAAGACTGGATAAATTAGTATACAAGATTGCATTGAATAAATATTAGGTCACAATGGTCAAAATAAAAATGATATTTCTGTAAGAGGAGAATAGAAGAAAAACCAAGTATTTGGTACAAATTCAGTAGTCTTTCTAGTTCAGGAAAAGAATAACTTTTGTATTACCTGGTATCCTTAGATAAACACATTTTTCAAATATGTTAATGTCATGCTCTCCAAGAATTATCTTTTGCATGAACCTTATTTTGTCTGATGTAATAGGTTTCAGTCGCAATCAGTAAACTGCACAAAACATTTATAATGGAAATCTACTGACTGGAGCAAGGGAACATACTTGCAGAGAAGCAAGTTGGTTTTAGGGAAGGCCACTCTATGTTGGTCTACTCTGACAAATATAGATTTGATTAATCAAGTGATATAATAGGTAAATGGTCATAATCAATGACAGATGCTCCATTTTCATACCTTCTAACATTTTCAATTTCCTGGGCATCTCGTACATTATTCTCCCACACAAAATATTCTGCTGCTTATTTAAATAAGATTGTAGTATCTCATTGTGAAACTCTTTTTTAGGAATATATGCTTAATTATCTCATTAATGAGATTCAGGAAGTAGGTTAAAACTTAATCAGGCAATGTTTATAAAAAAATAAGCAATCTGCTACCCCTTTACTCTATCTAGGTCAGGAGTGTCAAACTCAAGGCCCATAGGCCGGATGTGGCCCATAGGCTATTTAGATCTGGCCCATAGGGCCAGCCTGGATATATCAAAGCACCACCTGTGGTCCCTCTGCCGGCCAAAACGGGCCACACTTGGGCTCTCACAGCCTATTTTTGGCCTCCTTGGCTTCCTGCAGCTGGCTGAAAACGGTGTGGGGGGCTTGAAAGGCCCTCCTATGGCCTGTTTTCAGCCTCAATGGCCTGTAGCACTCTGCCGGCTGAAAATGGGCCACACCTTCTTCAATTTCTCTTTAGCAGCATCTGCCAACCAGAACTAGTTTCCCTCCAAGATTGGATTATTTCCCTTTGTTAGGGATAACATTGTTTACCCTAACTGGTTTAGGTGAAATAATAACTATGAATCATAGTTGTGTATGTTAAAGTGTCTGCAGCTTTAACTGTAGAATAGTAATTAAGGGAGTGGTTATGAAAACACTATAAAAGTAGCAAGTCTACAGCTTGCACTCTCTGGCTTTGATGATCCCTGATCATCTGCATTGCTCTGACTGCATTGCTCGAACGGGAGAGACAACAAAGGACTGATTTGTAAGTGAACTGACATAGGATATTCTACATGGACTTTGCTAACTGAATATCCCTGAATGGACTGACTACATGATAAATGACTATTGGACTGATATTTGACTATGCCATGAACTTATAATGGAATAAACTATATTCTTGATAGCACAAGCGTATCTGTTATTTTTACTGTATGTTAATAAACATACAAGCTTAGCTCACTCATTTATCTGTGTGCCTATCTGACTAACGCTGCACATTCTGTTTAGCTTGTCTCCCTAACCCTGGTTGGGGAACCCAGGCTTAACACCCTTCCCCCATATTTCCACCCAAATATTAACCAGGCTTAACTCTGCATAGCTTCTAAATCCAGATAAGGAGATCCAGATGCTAAGCTTTGAACTACTGAGATCAGTATTGTATCTAAACCTTGAGTCTCTGCCTCCTGAAATTGATCTAATTTTTCACATTTCACATTTAATGTTTGTTCTTTTTTCTCTTCCAAGATAGTGTCTAAAACATTTAGCAGCAGCATAATGACATAAATATAGTTGTGTCAAAACTGACTATGCCCTAATACAGCAAGGTGTCTATATCATTTTTCAAATCGTTTTCTAAATAGAAGCTCATTAGACGATACATCAATTTCTGCAGCCCATTTTGGCTGGCAGAATGCTGCAGGAGGCAGCGCCTACTTCACCTTGTCTTTAGCAGCATCTGCCAACTAGAACTAGGTACCCTCCAAGATCTGGATCGCTGTTCAGAAGAGCCAAAAACATCTGGCTCTTCACCTAAGTCTTTGATGAGAGAGTGAGCCCCCTCGTATCATTGAGTTTGTCATCTTTTATCTTAATCTTTTACCTGTGATTGATTAAATTGTAAACCTTTTTATTGTTGTGAGCCACCCAGGGCCATTGAGAATTGGGTGGTATATTAATTTTGTAAATTACTACTAATATTAAGTTCTTCTCTAGGACTCTGTTAGAGGTAGTAACAATGTTTGATAGACTGTTGGACAGACAGTTTTTAGACACACCTGGATAAACTGTCAATTTGTTTATGCTCTGCTTCTTTACAAAAGAGTCAAACCCCATAGCAGCTGGCGACTGTACATGCCTTTAATCACTACATTATGGAATTGAGACTATTTGTGCCAGAAAGTAAATCTTCCTTTGTCTGGAATAGTTTTGAATGCAAAGGGAAAAAAAATGCATCTTGAGCCAGTGTCAAATGCCCACCATGCTCACGCCAACCACACCCACCCCTGGCCAACACCCCACCATCACCTCCATCCCTCTGAGGTCAAATATAACCCTGATGCTACCCTCAATAAAATTTTGGTCTAGATGATTGGATAGGATATTATTGTTGATTCTAGGTATTCTATTATGCTTTTATGTGATTTTTAAAAAATGCCTTGTAGATCCTAACAGATGAAAGACCATATATAAATGTTTTTTTAAATAAACCCATGGATGGTTGCAATCTGAAAGCCAACAAAATCCATAATTTTGACAATATTTACAAAAATAATTTATGTGAAAGCCACAAAATATGCCAAAAAAAAACCTACTGTAAATTGTTTTATAAATCTATGATTTAAAGTATAGCAATGTTGAACTATCATAGGTAAATTTTATTGATAACAACTGGCCACCCAATCTATTATATCCATTCAGAATGGATTTCCTGGCTATGATAGCTATTAAGCAAAGGGACAGTCTGTCTCCTGGATGCTCTATTGGAGGTTTTTAAGCAAAGATTGGACAGTCCTTTGTCCAGCATGTTATCAGGATTCCTGCTCTAGGCAGGAGATTGCACCAAAATATCTCCAAGATCCCCTCCAACTTATGATTTTATGATGATCTTAATGGCTATCCTTAATCTCTCTCTCTCTCTCTTTCTCTCCCTCTCCAGATAGAGATTTCTGCAAATGCAACTCATTGCACAATCATTACAATATATGCTTCAATCATTCCTGTAGTATTTATCCAATAGTTAAAGAGCTATATTTGCAAAAAGTGAAAAATAAGGGAAATTAAATTATGCTGAATAGTATTTAAAATGTTAATGCCTATAGTTATGCATTAAAAGCTAATGAGACCATGTGATGCATTTATTACCTTTGGAGGCTTGAAGGGATATTCTGGTGTAAATGTAATGTCAAGGAAGAAAACTCCACCCTCATATACTGAACCTGGAGGTCCTAAAATTGTTGATCTCCATTCATAGATATTATCACCTTTTGGGCCAGCACTATAAATTAAACAGGACAAAAATTGTCAGTGGTTAGCTTTAATAAAACTTAAATATTTATGAAAAATAATTTCTCTAAGCATATTAATTACAAAATTAACACTAAGACTAGCAACGTATATTGATTAGGTCTCCCAGAAAGCTGACATCTGTGATGATGCTGAAGGAAAAAAAATAGTACTGGTCTTCTCAATGCAATTTAAAGCAAGGCAGAGAAAGAACAATTTAGGGAGAAGATTAAAATGGGTTTTTAAAAGTGCAGGGTAATAAGGAATCTTGCAATCATCTATTTTAGCTTGCTTCGTTGCTTATTGTCCAGTAGTAAACCCCACAAAAATGTTATTCCAGAAATATTTTCTTGTCCTTTTATGCTATCTCCCTGTATAGTTCTATCACATTTTTGGAATGTTTAGCTTTGACCTATAAACCATTTGTTTATAATGATATTTCACATGACAGATTTCAATTAACAGAAACTTGCTCTGACCTCAAGAAACAAATGAATGGTTACTGTGAATTTACTACAGTGTTGGATCTGCCTGGCACCTACTTCAGAAAAAAGGGGTGAGGGAAGATAAAAATGAAAAAAAAATATTTCCAGACAGAGTTTATCTAACTAACAAACATATACAGGAAACACACAACAATAGTAATGGGAGACTTCAATTATCCTGATCTCAATTGGAAAACTAAAGGCCCTGTCACACTGCCCAACGGATGCAAAACGTTTGTAAAAAGGACACAGCGGACGAGAAAAATGTTCCATCCGTTGTTATCCACTCTCAAAAGGGGCAAAAATTTGCATAAACAGAGCGGATAACACAGAAAAGAACGGATGGGGGGAGGATGCAGAGCGGATGGAAAGCGGATGCGGAACGGAAGCATCCTTTTGCATCCTCTAGACATCCTTAATATCCGAGATAGGTCCCCTCTACGAACGTTTTTTCCGTTTTAAATGCTTTCTTTGCGTGCTGCATCCGCTTTCATCCTTTCTCCGTCCGTGCTACTAACGCTGCGTGTCCATTCCGCGTCCGTTTCGCTTCCTCCCTGTGTCCGTTTACCGCTGGAGCGGATTCGAGTTGCGCGGATGTGCAGCAGATGCCTAGCAGATATAGCGGATGCGTAATGGATGACAACGGATGCAGAACGGATGTCCCCCGTATGCCTAGCAGATGCAGAACGGACGCGTTTGATACATTTTCCGCTCAAAAGTTTTGAGCAGCTCAAAACCTTTTGTGCGGATGCAATGTCAATAGACGGATGCTGGACGGATAGAGAGGAAGCAAAACGGAGGCAGTGAGTACAGAACGGAAGCATCGCGTTAACCAATGGATGGTAAGTGTTTTTCTCCGTTTTACATCCTCTTTCCATCCTTTGCTGCAGTGTGACGGGCTTAATTCTGCACTAAGTGAGAAATCAAATAAGTTCCTAACCAACCTAGCTGACAACTTTGTTATCCAAAAGGGAGAGGGTGAAACTAGAGGGACAGCGATACTGGACTTAATTCTTACAAACTGAGAAGAAGTAATAGAGGGAGTTGAAACTGCAGGAACCTTGGGTGAGAGTAACCATGTCATACTAGAATTCAATATAACACAAACACAAGCAACAGAACATAATGAGACCAGAGTCCTGGATTTTAAAAGAGCTGATTTTAATAAACTCGGAGAGAACTTGGGAAAGATTCCATCAATTAAAATCCTAAAGGGGAAAACAACTCAAGAATCTTGGGAAACTCTAAAAAGTATGATCATAGAAGCCCAGACCAGCACAATACCACTGAGAAAGAAAAACAAGAAATCCAAGAAGAAACCAGCATGGCTGCACAAAGATCTCTCTGGCAAATTGAAAGAAAAAAAGGACAAGTACAAAAAATGGAAAGAAAGGCGTACAACTAAGGAAAAATATCAGCAGATAGCCAGAATCTGCAAAGACGAAGTCAGGATAGCAAAGGCTCAGAACAAACAAAGACTTGCAACAAAAGTCAAAGATAATAAAAAAAGTTTCTTCCAACATATAAATAACAAGGAAAAAAATCAAGGAAACAGTCCACTATAGAGAGAAGACGGCAAGGAAGTAACAGGCAACAGAGAGAAAGCAGAACTGCTTATTCTTTGCATCCGTCTTCACGTAAAAAGAAACTATAGCTCAACCCACCAAAAACATAACTGTAAAAGACAGACCAGAAATAAAAGTTAAAATAAGCAAAAAAATAGTGAGAGAACATCTGTCTGATCTTGATGAAAACAAATCACTGGTGCCTGATGGATTACATCCCAAAGTTTTAAAGGAGCTGGCAGAGGTCATCTCAGAACCACTGCACCTTATCTTTCAAAAATCCTGGAGCACTGGGGAACCACCAGAGAAGAGTAAATGTAGTTCCCATCTTCAAAAAAAGGAAAAAAAAAACAGACCCAGGATACTTTAGACCAAACAGCCTAACATCTATACCTGGAAAAATACTGGAAAAGATAATAAAAAAAAAACAGATCTGCCAACATCTAGAAACAAGTAAAGTAATAACTAGCAGTCAGCATTGGTTTGTTAAAAACAGATCATGCCAAACCAATCTTATTTCATTCTTCATTCTTCTAAGTAAGTTAGAAAAAAGTGGAACAGATAGCATCATCATTAGATGCACTTGCAACTGGCTGACAAACCATACTCAATGAGTAGCCTTAATGGGTCTAAGTCTACATGGAGGGAAGTAAGCAGCGGGGTGCCACAAGGTTCTGTCTTAGGCGCAGTACTCTTCAATATCTTCATTAATGACTAAGATGAGGGCATAGAAGGGGAACTTACCAAATTTGCAGATGACACTAAGCTGGCAGGAATACCTAACACCCAAGAAGATGGGATCAAGATCCAAATGGATCTTGACAGACTAGAATACTGGGCCATATCTAACAAAATGAAATTCAATGTAGAGAAAAGTGAAGTCCTACACTTAGGCAAGAAAAACCAAAAGTACACATACAGACTGGGTGAAACTAGGCTCGATAGCAATAACTGTTAGAGGGATCTTGGAGTCTTAGTGGACAACCAGCTAAATATGAGCAAGCAGCCAAAAAAGCTAATGCAATCCTAAATTGTATTACAGAGGGATACAATCAAGATCAAGGGAGGTACTAATACCATTCTATAAAGCCTTTGTAAGACCACACCTAGAGTACTGAATCCAGTTTTATTCAAAAGATGTTGAGACTCTAGAAAAAGTACAGAGAAAAACAACCAGGATGATTAGGGGACTGGAGACTAAAACATACAAGGAACGGTTACAGGTACTGGTTTTGGCTATTCTAGTAAAGAGAAGGACCAGGGGAGACATGATTGCAGTCTTCCAATATTTGAGAGGCTGCCATAGAGAGGAAAAGGTCAAGCTATTTTCTAAAGCGCCTGCAGGACAGACAAGAAATAATGGATGGAAACTGAACAAGAAGAGATTTAACCTGGAAATAAGGAGAAACTTTCTGACAGAACAATTAACCAATGGAACACTTTGCCCTCAGAAGTTGTGGGAGCGCCATCACTTGAGACTTTCAAGAAGAGATTGGACTGCCATTTGTCAGAAATGGTGCAGGGTCTCCCGCTTGGGTGGTGGGTTGGACTAGATGACGTACAAGGTCCCTTCCAACTCTGATTATCTGTTATCTATTAAATATTTATAAAGTTATATAACTGTCAGTGTAACTCTGGGCAGTGAACAAAATAAACATAACAAAATAAAAAGACTCATTCTGTTAAAATAATAAAAAAGAAAAAACTGAGGACCATGTTCAGCATTAATCCCTTGCTTCTTTATCAAGGTGGGTCCTATGTACAAACTATGTAATGCATTTTCTGTTCTATTATATTCTAAACTTTATCAGTTAAAGTCAACAGTAATAGAACATGATATTTTCAAATGAATCATGAAACTGGAAATAATTACATTTATTACATTTATTACATTTATTTACAAGAAAAAAATCTTAAGTTTGACTCAATAGGGAAAAATACATCAATATTAATTATGGGGGATAGGGGGAAGAGACATCTTCAAAATTGGAACATAGCATGGTACTGAAGACAATTTGCCTCAATAACTTTGCTTGAACTATGTACACATCACACTAGAAACAGAAGCCTTCTTTACTAGTGTATTGAAATAAGATGCAAAATTACCACTTTAGATTTTAAGATACATAATTAGCAGAAATCTTTTCTCAGAATTAGGTTATAAAAGATTCAGTATGCATTTTCTCCCAGATGGGCATGGAATTGCAACAAAAAGACAAAAGCCAGTTAATATTAAAAATTATTTATAATTGCATTTCATGATGTAACAAGCTAACATATAAAACTTCATCCAGACAACAATTAAATCCAAAACTTACTTAGCAAAAAAGAAAAAGTAATGAGAGTGGGAGTGGGAAAGAGAGAGGGTAACCATAGCAAATGTTATGAATAAACTTGGGACAATATATTAGTTAATATACTTTTGCAAGGAATTTTTTTCCCACAAAACGATATTATCAAAATTTCAATGAAATTAACCTTGGAATACAGCAATTTAAGAAGTTTTTTACTCCTCATACTACTAATTATTCCAATCAGCAAATGGCTACATATTTACTTTTTAAATGCTTTACTCAGTGATGTTTTGGAAATATTATTGCAATGTTATTTGATTTGCTAACCTGCAAATTTGCTAACCTGCAAATTGATAGAGAAATAGCTCTATTGGACATCCTCAGGTCTGAGTCTAAGAAATTATCTAAATGGGATTACTATACTGCTAAAATACAATTATTACTCAAGTTGCATTAGAAAGCTCTCCTATAATGGAATTCTGAAAAAGCAATTTAGAATTAGAGTGTGCCAGCTAGAATTGTCAATTGGGATTCATCGTAAAAAAAATGTAGTAGTAGTAAAAAAAGGTTAATTATTCTTAATCACAAATTTCTCTGCATCAATTTTTCATTTTTTCTTTAAAAAATATATTGCTAAGTATCACTGAAACATGCTGCCTCTTCTGTATCCAAAATAGAATTAGTAGTGTGTGCTAATTATATTACTCAAAACTAAGCACACACATATGTTTTCTTAAGTTTTCGCTAGTACTTACATGTATGCTGTTCAGCTTTGTTCGGGTATTTTCCCACGTCCTTGTAGCTGTAACACAATACAGAAGCCTGATGATGGTAGATGACATTCTGCCAAAACATTGCTACAACTTTAAAGCACAGCTACAAAGACGTGGGAAAATACCCGAACAAAGCTGAACAGCATACATACATGTATTCAGGTTTGTTCTGACATTTTCTCACGTCATTGTAGTTGTACTTTTAAAGTTGTAGCAACATTTTGGCAGAATCTCATCTGCCATCATCAGGCTTGTGTATTGGGTTCATCTGTGTATCAGGCTTTTGCAGCCGTTTCTGTTTTAAATTTGAGCAGAGTTGAAAAGGGAGAGACAGGGCAGATGACTACAGACACTGCTGCTGAACAAGGATTTTAGCATTGATTCATTCAAGAGGGGAGGATGGGCCCACCATGAGCAACGGAAAATGGAAGAAGAGGGAGCATCCTCTTTCAGCTACACAGTCCGTATGCAACTCTACCAAACAACTTAAAGTGGATGACTTTTTAAATGATATTCAGTCAACGGTCGTAAGTAATAAATTATCATCCTCACTTATTAGCCTTTCTAACAGATACTATCCACTAGAACGGGACTTACAAGCTGAGGTAGAGAGCTCTCAGCCTCCGGACATTTCTGCTCCTTTATCAGGGGAGTGTTCCCTCTTTCAAACATCAGCTGTCGGTGTTGCCGCTGAGGATTTGTTGCAACAAGAGTATGGTGAATTACAAAATAAAAACTTTTTTGTTTTTATATCTAGGCAATGCATGCTGATGGCACAGACAGTGCTGACTACTTTTGAGCTTTTAACTGAGGTCAAGCAATAAATTTTAAATAAATAAATTTAATAAAATTTATTAAATAAATTTTAATTTATTTAATAAATAAATTAAAAGAACCAACTGTTAAGTTTGCTGATCCAAAGATGGACGCTAACTTGGGTTTAACTAAAAGTATAAAAAACTTGTCATGTGACCTACTCCCACATCTAGAGGTGCATGCTAAGCAAGGTTCTCTCTCCAAGAAGTCTCGGATAAAAAGCACACAAATTTTAACTCTTATCTACCGCGGCATCAGATTACCTTACAAATGTTAAATAACCAAATGAATAAAGGGAAGTGGGGATTTAGAAATGTGGTTATTATTTCCCTTAGCCAGCTTCTTCGCTGTGAAAGGCAGCTGGTGGATTTGCAGAGGATGGAATGACTTCCCTCCAGAGGGGCTTTTAAACTTATTTTGTTGACTTTTAAACAACTCACTATAGCCAGTATGCTGTTTAAAATGAATTCCTTCCTTAGTGAATTTGGAATTTTTCCTACTTGCGTGTTTACTAAGGAGGGTATTAGTCCTTTAATAACTCATATTGGCAAGAAGAGCACTGCTTTCTGCAAGCCTAATTGCAACAATTTTAAAGCTGTTAATTCTAAGGATGTTATCTCTCCTGTACCCTTGAGAAGTGACAACTTGAAAAATCAACCTCCTATCCAGCGTACTAAGATACTGGAGTCAAGTCTGATTAATTCTTTTTCTACTTTGCCAGAGCGAGAACAAGTGGGCATCATTAAAAGATTAGACCACCTGAAGGATCTTTTAGAAGTCACACGTAAAGCTGCAAAACCTTCCATAGAATTTGCGATTCTGGTTGCAGATGTTATTAATGCTCTTTCTGAGAATTCTGATGAAATTCCTCTTCATATAGATGCTGCAAATAATAACTCTGTAAAAGAGGTGTACAGGCGAAAAGAAAGAAGTAGTTGCTCAATTACTGTGGAACAACAAATAGAACAACAAATAGAAGACGACCTTGGAATATGTGTTGAACTGTGTCATAAGGAGGTTCCCACCTGACAAATGACAAGCAAGTAGATTATTTTCACCTATTGTCCTGGAATATTGCTGGCTGGAAAGCCAGAGCCATGGAAGGTGACTTGGAGGGTTTCCTGATAAATTTTGATTTTATACCCTTCAGGAGACCTGGCTGACCACGGATGAAGAACAGATCCATCTGCCTGGCTTTGATTCGTGGTCTATTCCTGCAGTTAAATCTAAGACTAAAGGAAGGACCTCTGGAGGCTTGTCAATTTTAGCCAAAGCAGAGTTGGGCTGGCAAGCCCAGAAGCTCGGTTTTGGTGATGCTTCTACTTCTCATTTAATAGTCAAGTTCTTCTATAGTACATTCGGATTGATATTGCTGAATATATATATATATATCCCTCCTTGCTCCTCCCCTTATTATACACCTAATATCTGGGCAAATTTGGAAGAGACAGTTATAAAATTAAATGTCCAATATCCTAACGTTACTATAGTTTTGTCAGGAGATTTTAATGCCAGGGTAGGGGCATCTTTACATAACTTTGTTTATTCTGGTGTTATTCCTGAGGATTATTTACTGTCTATTCCTCCCTGGCTTTCTAGTGATTACAAAAGAAATATTGCAGGAACACAATTGGTTTCTATGATTTATAACTGTAATCTCTATATTATAGGAGGTAAGGACTATGGTTTTATATATCCTTTTACTTATCACTGAAGTAACTCCAGTGGCATTCTAGATTATATATATGTTTCAAGAGATAAGCTTGAGAGGTTTGAACATATACAAGTCCACGTGAGGGAAGGTAGTGATCACCAACCAATTTCAGTTTTATTTCAAGGCAGTTCAGATATACGGAGAAACTCATCTTGTGGCAAAAGGTTTTTTGCAAACCTGGAAGTGAGACAGGATAGAAAACTCAAATGAGCCAAAGTTGATACTGCGGCATTATCTATTTTTTTGGATTCTGCCCAACCTCAGATCTGAAGAAGCTTAATTTCTCATTCATCTTCAGGCTCAGATATTATGGCACATTATGACGATCTATGTCATTCATTGAAGAAATTTACTGTCACACTTCCGATAAGAAACCGCCAACAAGTTAGAGTTATCTGGTTTGATTCTGACTGTTTGCACAGTAGAAAATATTTGAGAGCTGCAATGCATAGAGTTCAGCGATGTCCCACCTCAAAAAACTATGGCAACATGTTGAAAATTAGGCGTGATTATAAGAAATTGATAGCATCAAAGAAGAAGTTCCTTTAGAACTAAATTATGGTCGGACTTGGAAATTTAAGCAAAAGGGTCAAATTCAGCTTTCTTTTGGAATGCTGTCTCAGGTATACTGAAAGAATGTTAATTTTATTTTGATATCCCCATTCCTGCTTCAACCTGGGAGAATTTTTATTTTAATCTTCTTTCTAAACCCAATCAGGATTCTATGCATACCCAAAGCAATTATTTATTAACTTTAGAAAATCTCCCTATCTGGCCCCCTGTTTCTGTTTCGAAAATTAAATCCATTATTTGATCATTAAAAGCTAATAAGGCACCTGGTGAAGATTTTTTGCCCCTGGAATTATTTAAGACTTATATGGACTGGTGGGTGCCTTTGTTAGCAGGGCTATTTACCTTTATAAACAATACTGGCCTCATACCTGTGGGTTGGGAAGTGGCCATTATTGTTCCCTTACATAAAAAAGGAGACAGAGGAAATCTGAATAATAACAGACCAATAAGCCTAATTGGAATTGTTGCTAAAATGTATGCAAAGCATTTGTTGAGCAAAATTGAAAACTGGGTTATGGAGAATAATCTTTTGGCGGAGGAATAAGCAGGCTTTAGACCAAAGCAATCTACCATAGATAATTGTTTCACCTTATATCATTTGGTAACAAGGTATTTAAAAATGGGTAAGAAATTATTCACTGCATTTATTGATCTAAGTGCGGCTTTTGATTCATTAAACAGAAATATCTTGTGGAGGAAACTGGCAGACCTGAACATGGAGTGCAGACTCTTTTTTCTGGTTAGGGCCCTTTACTCAAACACCCATGTGAAAATCCGTACTGGTGTAAATGGAGCCCTGTCTAAGAGCATATCTACCAATATTGGCGTAAGACAGGGCTGCATTTCAGCCCCAGTGCTTTTCAATCTCTATGTCAGTGATTTACCAGGATACCTACATGCAGTAGATTTGCATATGCCAAAGATTCTTGATAAATTTATTAATACCCTTTTATATGCCGATGACATGGTATTAATGGCTCATTTCCAAATAGGCCTAAGGAGACTGTTGCATCAGCTGAATACCAATTGTACTTTGAATTTCTTAAATATTAATAAAAGCAAATCCAAAGTGTTGGTTTTCAGCACAAAAAGTAGGAATTGGCAGATTAATGGGGAGTCAATCCAACAAGTAAATTCTTCCACCTATTTAGGAGTGGTTTTTACTAATACAGGATCTTGGTTTAATCACTTTAAAAGTAGTGCATTGAGAGATGAGATAAGCACCAAAAGATTATATAAATTATTTAACCATAATTACCCAGGCACTTTGACCCCTATGTTGAAAGTATTTAGGGCAAAAATAGTTCCAATGCTGACATATGGTGCAGAACTGTGGGGTTTAAATAAAGCCTCCCCACTTGAACAAACACAGACCCGCTTTTTAAGACACTTATTGGGGACTGATAAGAACACTTCTGCTTCAGCAGTCAGAGTGGAATTGGGTATCCACTCCTTACATAGCCACTTAATAATTAAAACATTTACATACTGGCTAAAGATACAATCAATGGATCCAGATTGACTTCCCAAATTATGCCTAATTGAACAGTTAAATAAGTTCCAATTTAACTCCTGGGCCAGTCAACTCCACACAGCCATCTTAAGACATGGGTTTTCTACCCAATATTTTTTGATAAAGGTTTCCCAGGCAAGGGAAATTTTTAAACAGAGAGTCTTGGATATTAGTGCCCAGACTGACATGGAATTATTAGCAAAAAATAGATCTATAAGATGGTTGGCTAAGAATAAAAACATCTTCCAACCTAAAAAATACCTTTCAATGGGTATGCCACAATTACAGAGAAGAGCCTATACCAGAGCCAGATCTGAGTTACTGGATTCCATGTCCAGACATGGGCACTTCCACCATGTACCATACCACGAGAGAACCTGCTTATGTGGTTCATCTGCCATTGAAGATATATCCCACATCTTGTTCAACTGCCAAATATATGCCCCCATTAAGTTTAAATATTTATCATTTCTACTGGAAAGAACAGCCCATTGGGAATCAAACCACAGATTGTTATATTTCCTCCGGACCTCTAATGTACACATCGACCATAGCACTGCTAAGTTTATCATCAAGGCAGCGGTCCCAATATATTCAATAAATTGGTGTATCCTGCAAGGGTGATCTATTATCCGATTTTTGACTCCCTGGTTTTCCACATGTTTTATTACTGTATTCTTATATATCTAATTTATCTGTATTTTGTCTTGTTATATATTTATGTTATGCTACCGATAAGGTCTTATGACTATTCAATAAACCTCTACTCTGTTTTAAATTTGGTGCTAGCCTCGTGCTTTGTTAGAAAGTTTTTTTCTTCATCCTGATTGGTTGGGAGTCTTGGTCTATGTTTATTGGTCTTGGAGTTTGCTGGGTTCTGTTTGATTGGTGTTTTTAATATATTTTGTCTGTTCTGTAGCATTTTTTTAAATCTTGATTGGCTGAAAATGCCCAAACAAAGCTGAATACCATACATATAAATACCCATGAAAACTTAAGAAAACATATGTGTGTGCGTGTGCATGCGCACACACACACGCACACACACACTTATCCACATATAAATATACATATTGAGTTAAATAGCATATACTTCTTGAAAGTTATCAGATAATGTATGTAACTTGGAAGATTTCAACAATGCAAGTAAACAATCCTTTGACAGACTGGAAATAGGAAAAGGATTCTTATTCATCAGTAGCATTTCTTATATTTGAACTGAGTAAATATATTTGAGCTTTTTAGTATATTTTGTTTTAGTAGTCAAACAATTCAAACTTAATTATAAGAAAAGAAACTGGCAAATCAATGTAGGGTCGTGTAGGACTCAAGATCACTTATATTACAGTGTATTGCGAAAAAAAGTGATAATGACAACTTTTGTGTTAAGTAAATTGTAGCAACATTTTAATTTCATCCTCTACAAAAACAAACACACATGCAGAATAGCCCTTAAACCTTCAGAAAATACAAAAAACAGCCCCAAACTTCTAAAAATGCTGTACTTTATCAGCAGATAAAAATAAACCAACCAATCAAGTGTAAAATGAAACATGGAATTGAACAACATTTTGCCATTTTCAATTCATATTGCTCTTGTGGTTCTTTATTGTCAAGATTAAGTTAAATTGATGAAATGGCAGGGAATGCCTTAAAGCAACACAGAGGAGGTGACAGCAACTGAGATTTTAAAATGTAGCTGGTGTGGATTCTGTGATATGGTCACTCATCTGGATGATTTTATTGCATCAGAATCAAATTTTATATAGCAATTGCTTATTGAACTTTCTGCATACAGTTAACCATGTATTCCCCAAAATCCCATCAAGAGGAAAATGAAACCTCTCACACCCATATATAATGCACTCACAAAAATAGTACAAAATATAATTATACTGCATATTGTACAGAAGTAATGAGTGCATGTAATGGCATTTAAAAGCTCTTATAAGAGAAGCAGAAGAAATAGAAACTTTGAGGTTTATAGAATATCAGTTGCTTGACCAAAATGCAGTACAATAGTTTCCTTTCAAAATCAAAATGACAGGAGTAGGAATCTACCATCAAAATAGGCATGCATTAATTATGTTTTGAAGCACGGAATCCAGAATTATATTTGGAGAAGAAATATTTTTAAAAATACTAATAAATAAAGTTTAAATGAAAAGGTAATAAAAACCTATGTACTTAAATCAACTGCATAATAAATTGTATGAATATACAATCTATACTAGTAAATGTACCTACCATGCACCATAAATTACAGGTACTCCTCATTTAGTGATTGCATTGATTTCAGTGAAATAGTCACCAAATGAAGTGGTCACTAAGTAAACCACATCACCAAGAGACAGAGAGAGACTGTGAAGGTCACTCTTTGTTTCCATCTGGTTCAGATTAAAGTCCCTATCACACTGAACCAAAGGACGCAAAGAGGATGTAAAACGGACAAAAAAGCTTGCCATCCATTGGAAAACGCGATGCATCCGTTGTGTACTCACTGCGTCCGTCTTTCATACGCTCTATCCGTAAAACATCCGTCTACTGCTATTTCATCCGCTCAAAAAGTTTTGAGCTGCACAAAACTTTTTGAGTGGATGAACTTTCCGCTGTGTACAATCTACAGCCGCAACACATATGGCCAACAAACGTTCTACGTCCGTTGTCATCTGTTACATGTCCAATGTATCCTCTCGGCATCCTCTGGCCATTCGCGCAACTCACATCCGCTCCAGCGGAAAGACGGAGAAAGTAAAAAGGTACGCGGAACGTCCACACAGCGTTAGTAGCATGGACATAGAAAAGATGTAAGCGGATGCATCTCGTATAGAAAGCATTAAAACGGACAAAACATTCGTATATGGGACGTATCTCGGATATTTAGGATGTCTGAAGGATGCCTAGAGTATGTGGAAGGACACCTAGTGGAAAACCGATATTTCCTATCAAAAGGGGGAGGAAATCACCTGGATCTCACTTTCAGTCCAGCAGCCCTGGTATGCAGACTTCTTCAGCCTTGCTCTTGCTCTTCCACATTATCCATTGATCTCCACCATGGATCATCGCACACTCCTTTTGGTAGCCGCCATCATTCAACACCAGAACCAAGCTCTCTTCAGACTGTTTCACCTTTTCTACGAAAAGAGAAGAAGGAGATGTCCAAGAACTGTCTGGGTCCGAAGATGGATCGGGAGAAGAGCGGAGTTTGGTCTGTATAACAAGCTCATGGTGGAGCTGAGGAATGAAGACACTCGTGCATTCCAGCACTTCATGAGGATGCCACCAATCATGTTTGACAAAGTTGTGGAGCATCTGAGACCCAGGTTGACCAAGGCAAACACCAACTTCTGTCCCAGCCTGGACCCTGGAATGAAGGTGGCACTGACTCTGCGCCACCTGGCCTCTGGGACCACATACAGAAACACGCAGTATGCCTGGAGGGTGCCACACAACACCATCAGCATTGTGGTCAGAGAAGTGGTGCAGGCCATCATCGAAGAATATGTGGAGGAGCTCCTCCAGTGTCCCACCACTGAAGAAGGCTGGAGGAAAGTTGCAGAGCAGTGGTATCAGAGGTGGAACTTTCCCCACACTGTTGGAGTCATAGATGGGAAGCACGTGGCCTTCAAAGCTCCAGCCAACTCAGGGTCCAATTATTTCAACTACAAGGGCTTCTTCAGCATCATCCTCTTTGCCATGGTTGATGCTGACTACAAGTTCATGTACATCGATGCTTCAGGCAGCGGGTCAGCTTCAGATGCCCAGATATACAATGCCAGTGACTTCAATGGTGGGCTGGAACGCAACCTCATCATGGGTTTCCCAGATCCAGACCCCCTACCCAATGACACACAAGATGTGCCCTACTTCGTCGTGGGTGATAACGCCTTCTCCCTCAGAACCTACCTCATGAAGCCCTATACTTCCAGATACCTCACCAATGAAGAGAGGATCTTCAACTAGAGGCTGTCCAGGGCAAGACGGGTGGTGGAGAATGCCTTTGGCATCCTGGCCAACAGGTTGCAGGTACTTCTCACCATCATGCAGCATTGCCCACAGACTGTGAGGAGCATCGTGGAAGCTTGCTGCATCCTGCACAATCTCATGCACACCCGCTACCCAGTGTTGCAGAACAGGCTTGTGGACCATCAACAAGGCAATGGGGACATGGAGCCTGGTGGATGGAGGCAAGGACTAAACCTCATAGGCACTGTGGATGTGCAAGGCCCCAACAGAGCTTCACGTGGAGGGAAGAAGCAGCGCAACCTCCTGAAACACTGGTGCAACTCCCCAGCTGGAGCAGTGGAGTGGCAAGACAGGATGGTAGATGCTTAATGGATGCTTCCTTGAGCCTGTCTCATCACACTGATGAGTTTGTGCCATGTATGTTGAGTGGCCTTACAATTAGTAGGGCATTAATAAAGAGTTTTGTTTATGTTGAAATGTGTGGATCAATGATTAAATTGTTATTGATAATAAAGGACCATATGTGTGGCAGCTGGGAGGGTGGACCATACAGTCCCACTATGCTTGCACTGGAGGTTTATCTATCCCACAGCTATCCTTACCCATCCCACAGCTATCCATCCCACAGCTATCCTTACCAATCCCACAAGCATGCAAAGGCTTAACCCTTTTCTCAAAGTTTTCCCCAACACTTTATTAAGTAAAAAAAAATGAACCACGTGTGTGAAGCAAAGATAACCTTTATTAATAACAAATTGTATGACTTTATTAAAAAGCAAAATGACCCAAGTAAAGTGTCTTTAAGCAAAGATAAGGTGAGCAGGTAACAACTTGGTCTCTGTGGCACTCTTCAGTCACTCTGAGGCGTGCCCATGGTCTCAGATGTAAAGGGGCCAGGGACTGTGGAGGTGGCTGTTGCTGGTCTGAGGCACCATTGGGGTGCCTGGCCCCGAGAGTACAACAGGAGATAGTGTGTGCAGGAAGCTCTCAGAGAGGTGACTCAGTCCTGTGAGGTTGAGAGGCACTTCCTCAAGGACCTGGGATGTGAGGCCCAAGACTGATAACAGATGTTCTGAGGAAGGGCTTGGCTGTGGGGTGGAGGAAGGAGGAGTGTAGTGGGGTTGTCTGGTCTGCAGCTGGGTCAGTTGAGGCGTCTGTGGCATCTGTGGCGTCCGAGGAACCTGGGTCTAGACTGGGAAGGGCTGCCTCTGCTGTGGGAAGTCCTGGTAGTGGTAGGCTTGGTAGGCAAGGGGCTGCTGAAATCCATGGAAGGGCTGTGAATTGCCTGGGGTAGGTAGGAGCAGGTTCAGCTGGGCCTGGAGGGTGGTGCAGAAGAGCTGTGATCCTCTCCTTCATCGCCTGGTACTGGGCCTCGGCCATGTCCATGAGGGTCTGGCCCACGTACGGGATGAAGGGCTTGTGGTTGGAGGATGGTATGTCAAAGTGGACCAGCTGGGAGAGGAGATTTGTGCTTGCTTTGATTGTATCCCTGATCTCCAAGAGACCAGTGTGGCTCTGTCCCTCCGGTCTGCCTCTCTGCCTGCTTTCTGTGGAGGTGGAGCTGGGTGTGGGTGTGGCTTGGTCTCTGGTGGCTGCTGCTTCTTCCTCCATTTGTGACGGGATCCTCCATGTCCTCTGCCATGAGGAGTGCAGCTGTCGGGGGGGGGGTCTCTGTCGTGGGGCCCTCCAAAGACACCTGCCTGGACACTGTAGCTGTCTCCTGGCTGGAAGAGGAGTGGCTCTCTGTGGGCTGTCTGAGGGAGAGGGTTGACAGAGGGGCTGCTCCTCGGTGGCGGATCTCACCCTCCAGGAAGCTGCACCTGGCCATGACATAGGTCTCCCGGTCAGTTAGCTTGAC